>OV121138.1:48404358-48726419 GCA_921294245.1 Brassicogethes aeneus | reverse complement strand
AAAACATAAAAAAGCCTGTATCCAGGAATATAAGGAAGTTATGGCCAAAAAACGAAAAAAACTCATCAGTAAAGGGGGTCTTGGGGGGGGGATGGAACTCTCTCGACCACAAAAATCGATTCTCCGTCCTCGAAATACTCTAGTTTCCTATTTTTTAGACGTCGCCCCTGTACCAACCCAACCTATTTCCCAACTCTCTTACAATACTCTTAAACGTCCAAAAAAAGCAATGTTTGGTTGGGAAATAGGTTGGGTTGGTACGGCGCATCCGCCATTTTTTGCGAAAACACAATTTTTTAAAATTTTAACCTACCAATTAAATACATATGTATCTGTATTTTAAAAAGTATTTCAAGCAAAATTGTAAAAAATATAGGTATTTGAAAAAGGTATTTTTAATTTTTCACATAAAAAATACCGCAAAAATCAAGTTTGTGATGTGCTACAAATCTGAATATAATTTAGAGTTGTCACTGAAAAAGTGTAAGAGTTCATCTAAATTCATTAAAACATCTGTTCAAGAGTATTTCGACTTTTGTTTGAGATAACAAGTAAGGGGTCATTTGCATACAGAGGTGTTTTGCAACATGCTATGTGAATATAGTTGTTTTATCACAAACTTGATTTTTGCGGTATTTTTTTATGGTAAAAATTAAAAATAACTTTTTTAAATACGTTTATTTCACAATGTTGCTTTAATCTTAAGGTATACTTTTCAAATACGAATATGTATTTAATTTAATTCGTATGTTAAAATTTTCAAAAATGTTGTTTTCGCAAAAATGGCGGATGCTCTGGGATTAATTTAGAAAAACCAAAAATTAATTTTTAATTTTTTTCATGAAAAATTGTATCAAATACAATTTTAATGAGAGTTTTATAAAAGTCGAGGGATAAATCAAGAAAAATGCTCTTTTTAAAGTGACTTTAAAAGATTTTTTCTAAAATCCTTTTTAAAAAGTTACGAGGTTTATGTAAATAAATCCCGGAGCATCCGCCATTTTTTATAGTATTTTTAGAATACCAATTAAATACATATTTGTATTTTGAAAAGTATTCCCTGAAAATTTCATTAAGATTAACGCAAAATATAAAATAATGTACCTTTTAAAAAAATTAATTTTTAATTTTCTACAAAAAAATTATATTATGTGGTAGACCCAATGCTATCGTTTTCTGCAAAAAAATATGATTTTTCCACATCTTTTTTATGATTTTTTTTTAAGAGGTCGGGACTCAGGTTAAAAATTAATTTAAAAATCTGAAACCTTGGGAGTACCTTCAAAAGAGTAAGAAATGTAAGCCAAAATTTTCAAAATTGTTGTTTTTGCAAAAAAATGGTGGATGCACCGGGTTTATTTATAAAAACCACGTAACTTAAAAAAAAGTATTTTACGAAAAATCTGCCAACGTCACTTTAAAAAGATCATTTTTCATGTTATTCACTCAACTTTTATAAAACTCTCATTAAAATTGTGGATAAAACAATTTTTTATGTTAAAAATTAATTTTTGGTTTTTATAAATTAATCCCGGCGCATCCGCCATTTTTGTGAAACCAAAATTTAAAAAAAATTAGAATACCAATTAAATTAAATACATATTCGTATTTTAAAAAGGATACGCCGAAAATTTAATTAATTTAATTAAAGCAAAATTGTGAAGAATATACGTTTTTAAAAAAATAATTTTTAATTTTTTACATAAAAAATTGTCACAATTTTAACGAGAGTTTTATAAAAGTTCAGGGATATATCAATAAAAATGATCTTTTTAAAGTGACGTTGGCAGGTTTTTTGTAAAATCCTTTTTTTAAAAGTTACGGGGTTTTTATAAATTAAACCCGGCGCATCCTCCATTTTTTGCAAAAACAACATTTTTGAAAATTTTGGCATACATTTCTTACTCTTCTAAATGTACTACCAAGGTTTCAGGTTTTTAAATTAATTTTTAACCTGAGCCCCGACCACTTTAAAAAAATCATAAAAAGGTGTGGAAATAGTATATTAAAGAACTAATGTCATAAGACGTCATTTTGTCGCCCGCGGACAATTTATAATAATTTTGTAATGAACGAGTTCGACAAAAGGTCTTATGACATGAGTTCTTTATGCTATTTTATATATTTTGCAAAAATTCTTTAAAAAAATTAATTTTATATTTAATTTGGTCGAATTTTGGATTTTTAGATAGTTGGTATCACAATCATTGGTTTGACAGTTAAATAGATTCGCCATGCCATCCTTAATTTACTTATTTACAATAAGCGGGTGTTAAACAAAATTTATTGCCAGAAAAGTCTCGTTAGTACTAGAAAAATCATAAAAATATTATAAACCAATATGCAAAATATTAGGTGGGATAGAGTATCTCATTACAGCACTGAAAGGGTTGTTATAATGAAGTCATTATGAATGAATAGATATAATCAATTTTTTTTTAATAAAAATGCTCTTTTTAAAGTGGCGGAAACGGATTATTAAAAAAATACCCAGACTTCGACTCGGATTTTTGTTGCCACCAGCACTCATGCTTCTTGTTAAAATATTACTAAGCAACGTGTTTTTCGATTTTTTTCGAAAAAATTAGATGCCCTTATGATCTTACTAAAAAATGCACCATTTAGATGTAGAAACAATGTTAAAAAAATATATTCAATTCTGGCATCACTTGCAAACAAATTTTTTCGTTTTTTACGCGAAAAATGCTTATTATTAAAAATAATTAAAAATCACTTACTACTTTGTTGCCGATTGCCTAGTTAATCAGTCCCGTACTGAACTTACCTAACAAAGAAAAAAAAACATTAAAAAATAACTCAAACAAGCAAAATCACAATTTTTACCTTTAAAGCCCTTTCCCTGTCACCATCGCGATGCATCGTTGTTATTGCATTGCCTGGAACCAAAAAAAGGTCACTCACGCACTAAACACAAAAAACTGCAATAATATTAGCAGTTTTATCAAAACGACGCCAATCTTGTCTATCGATCATTTTGCAATTATGGCTGACAAAGTGACAAAAACGACAAAGATCACAGGGTGGCGATTCTCGAGTTAAGAGAACGCTTCTCATAGGGAGAAGTGGGCATTTCTCTCAAGTTTTGACAGGCTGCATTATTGAATTTAAGATAAGTTAGTGCGTTCTTCTCTCGGAAACTCTTTTCTGCTTTAGGAAAACCAAACTATTGCATGATTTTAAGAATGCAGCCTGTCAAAACTTAAGTGAAACACGTCCACTTCTCATGAGAATAGCGTTCTCTCAACTCGAGAATCGCACCCCAGGATTATATAAAAAAATGCTGCTGAAACTTGGACGTTATAAGAAAAGTCACTTTGTAAGGATTAACACTTTTATTTAAACACTACTTGAACCTATTAACAATTTAAGAAACAATATTTATAATCAAAACAACGTATAAACACACCGACAGCGGGATTATTACTGATAAATAGATACATGTTTTGAATCATTCGCATCGGTTGCGTAATGCCTAACACTTTTTGTGTGTGTTTTTTTTTAATGTATTTATTGAACACAAAGAAAACAAACGTTTAAAACAGGTTAACATAAATATCAAATAATAAATAAACTTAAAAAATGAAACGACGATATCGCACAGTGGGACAAATTTAAAAAATGGTGAGAAAATTCAAACAGTCGGATTAATTTAAAAAATGGAAGGACGAATTCGCAAAGTGGGATGAATTTTAAAAATGAAAGGACAAATTCGCACAGTGGGATAAATTTAAAAAATAAAAGGACGATTTGCACCCTTATAGAAAAAAACATTATTTGTGTTTATTAACAAACCCTATTATTATTTAAACAACCAAATCAGTAAATAAAATTAAAACGCAAATTTTAAGAATATATTATTTTATTGTAATACTTAGTACATACGAAATAAATACAAACATTAGTTATTTAAAATTCACAGTTTTTAATGAAAAATATTCATAATACTTCCAATGTTACGATATTAAATTAACAGTTAACAAAACGAAAACAAAAAAATCTACATTAAATATAAAATCCAACTTTTTATTAACATGTATTAAAAAATATAAAAAGACGAGTTAATGATTTGCTTTGTGGACACAAAACAATTTATTTACATTTATGAGTATCTTAACAAATACGACCACAAAAATATCAAAAATAGATTTACAGCACAAGAAAAGAAAAAAAATGACTGTTATGAAGATAGTTTTTGAGGCATATTTGTTAGTACATTAAGAAAAGAAGATTAAAAGAACAAACTAAACGTTAATAATGACTAGATATTCAGTTTGTCCTGTTTGGGCCAGGCAATTTTAGCATCGATCCTCTTGTAAGCAAGCATCGTATGTTTTCCACTCTCGTTCACAAAGTCCTGGGGACATTCGTTGTCCATCAGTATCGTTTCTTAAAAATGAAAAATATTAAAACCTGTATACAATTTAGGTAAATATGTTCTTACCTTCTCCATCAGTCAATCTATAGAGAGCATAGTCCTGCGGATTTGTGATCCTGGCTTTGTGCGCGATAATCTTGCACACCTCCTTGGTGGTCATGTGGGGTCTGGCTGGTAAAGTTTTGGTCAGAATTGAGCCGTGTAGTTCATCGGGAACGACCACTTTCAGAACAGAGTCGTTTTTCGCGTTTGAATTGTTCACGTTCTCCTCGCAGCTTTCCTTGAAGTTTTTAAGTACATGGATTGCTGAAGACAGGGTTGTCAGGTAGTAGCCTCCTTCGCCCGAGAGGAGCGATGGATGGAGTAATCCTACAAATATTAATCAATGTACCTACCTATAGTATGTGATCAAAATATATCTGACAAATTCAATCATTTTTTTGTTCAAAGTATAGAAGAAATATTAAGGGAAATTGATAAATTTGATAACCATATCATATCATTCTTCATACACATAAAAAATTTAATAAATTTGAAAATATAAATATGCAGACATTAAAAAATATATAAAAACGTTAAAAAAATCAAGAAATTTTAAAACAGGTATCTTAACAAATGTTCTGATTAATGGTTTTAATGTAATTGGGAATCGTTTTCTGAATGTTTTAAAAACATTGAAGTTAATACACAAAATTAAAATTAAACTGTTGTTAAAATAAACTCAAACTTACCCCACATGTATTCAGCTTCAATCTCAGCAGCCACAAAGTTGGTTTTGATCAAAATCCACACGAATAATGGCAAGAAGTCGTCCGCTCCAAGCTGAGTATTTTTTCCTGGACCAGATAGTTGATCAATTTTAACCTAAATAAAAATAACACAATTAATATTAATGTAAAAATCCGGTATTAAACTCGTTCTTACCGAATTGTAAATTGATGCTATAGCAGCCAACAAGTACTCCAACTTTTCTAAAGGAGAGTCAGCCGTTTGCAGTCTTTTTAAATATTGAGAGATTGTACTGAGGGCCGATTCCGATGGAAGGTTAATTTTTGGCTAAAAAGAACAAAAATACAGTAGGTATAACCTATTTTAAATCGATTTGACTTACTTTGATGGCTAACTCAGTGATGGGCCTGGTAGAAGCGTATTGTATACTGTCAGTCAACAGCCTGATAGCTCCAGTTTTGGTGTAATGTGTCAAAAACAAATTTTGCAGATGGTCTTTCAGAGGTTTCACCACTAACTTGTGCATCACACCTTCCAGTATGGCGTCCAGATTCAGGAATTCCGTGGATTTTAAGTTGCTTCGCTCGCGCTCGATTTCTTTGTAAAATTCCTTTTCGCCGTGTTTCACCAGGTAGTTCTTCATGCCCGACATGAATTGGCGCATGTTTCTCATTACAACCTACAACAAAAGATTAATGTTTTATTATAATAAAAATGTTCATCTTCACATCTTACCTGTGGATTAGTTTCTTTAGATTCCCTGGTACAAGCAATAAAATTATCGATATTTTGAGCAAAAGTTGTACTTTTATCTTGAGCAAGTTCCAAAGCGTACGATCTAATCGTGGTTCCGACAGTTTTTGGCCCGGTTTGATCTCTGCTACGCAACGCTTGTAAGCGCGGGGCAGCTAAAATAAATTAAACAAATTTTTAAATGCAGGGTGAGAATTTGTTAAACGAATCACTTTTTCACAACTCAATTGATGAAAAAATGGAATTTTGATTAAATTTCACTCTAAATAGAAATTGTTCAAAACTTATTAAATTTATATTAAAAAAATATTGCAATTAAAAAAAAGTGTAGCTATTTCATAACAAAAAATTGTTTATAATAAACAATTTAAATTTTAAAAATTTTGTCAATGTTTTTTTTGAAAATCGTTTTACTTTCTATTTTTTATTCTTATGAGATAATAATTATTGCAATTATTAAATAATTATTTTTTGAAAAATAATACTTAAATAATTAGGCAAGTTATTTTCTGTATCAAAATCAAATGCAAGTACTACAAAAACCAATAGTTTTTCTAACCCAAAAGTAAAATATTTATTTTATAAAACTCGATATGTCGTTCAAATTTTGATTCAGTACGCTATAGTAGAATTTTTAAAAAACTTACAAATAAGTGGGTCCAATCTTTCCTTAAAACTTTTTGATCTATTTATGGTAGCAACTTTGGTCGGGCTACTTCTCAGTTCGGATATAGATTCATCAGTCTAAAATATACAAATTATTACACATATTAATGGAAAAAAATGTCTTTTCTACCTCTGTTTGCGTCATTTCCGGTGCTTCAGCCCAAGGGTCGGAAAACTCCGTAACTTCGCTTATTTCCGAAGGTGGCGGCCTGGGCACTCTGCGATCTTCAACGTTATCGTATGCCGACATTCTACATCTTCCTTCATTTGAAGACATATCGGGAAATCTGAAAATTAAAATTAATTCAATTAATACATTAATCTATCACCCCATCAGAATTTATTCGTTGGTAGTTTTTTGGTGGTTGGAGTTAAAAATAAAATAAAGTTTTGGCCAATTTTTACTGTAACGGTAATTAAAGTAAACTAAAGGTGCCAATAATCATAAATTTTCCTCTTACCGTTTGGAGATCAAGTCATGCAAAGCAGTCTTCTCATCTGCATCACATGGTTGCAAGGAGGAAATCAACTTTGGTATATTAGGCCAATCGGAATCGTAATCCTGGTCACTAGATTCCATTTGGTCCGTACTAACGTCGCCTTCGCTGGCTAGAATAAACACAGAGAAAATGGCGTCAAAACAAATGTATACATTGATAAGGAATACTGTGGACTTACTCATAAATTTCCAGCCATTATCAACTTGCCAGCTATCGTTGGCGCGTTGTTTATTGAATGGTGGCAACACTGGTTTTTTCGATGGCATGATTCGTTGTTTTGGGCTCAGGTTGCCCACGGAAGATGACATCACACCTATTAAATAATAATAATAAAAATTAAAGATTAGATAAGGTCGTTTTTAAAAACGAATTATAAATGTATTTGCAAGTACCTGTATATAAAGTTAAGGTAAACAGGGGAAATTAAAGAAAGAGAAGAAGATTATTTGTTGAATTAAAAACTTTTGCTTACCAAATTCATCATCGACCTTCTCCATCGGCGAAGCGATGTTCTTTAAAGCATGCAAGTTAGGCGGATTAGAATGCCTATGGTGCATTGGTATCGCAGGAGCGGGTCTGCTGAAAATCCTTTTGGCAATCTGAAATTGCGATATCGAATCGGCAGGTTCCGCGTAGAAAGGGCTGCCCTGTTTGGGCAGGGGACTGGAACCATCCTGCGCCGCCGCTGGGCTCAGAAGACATTGTTGTTCAATGGTTGGGGACAAGACAGAATTAGCTGCAAGAAAATAAGAAATATAACAAATAATCCACTCTTTTTATGTTTGGGAACGCCAAATCTAGACAACAAAATTCCATCTTCTTTCTTACTTCTTAGAATTACTTAGCTATAGCTCTTTCATGTCCAGTAGGTAACCAGATAGTGTTCTTGTGTTCTCTATATACAATTATTGTAATATTGTATTACAATATTAACCAAAAGTCTTTTGCAATAATTTAGGACAACTTAGGACAATACTTAGTGGTGGTAAAACTTTTGAAAAAATAAAATAAAGTCTTGTTACCTTTGTTAGAATTCTGGCTAGGAGTGCTGCAGTGGCTCCTCAGGGACGATCCATTATGAGAGTCAGTGGGGCTTAAAACATTATTATTTAAAGAAACCTCATTCCCAGTATGCTGCAAGATATCCGGCGAAGGCAAATTATTAATCGGTTTCGGTTTCGGCATCGCATCATTGGTCCACACATCTTCATAATCGCTGATTTTATCGCCTAAACCGCTTTTGTAATAAAAAGCAGTAGGCGAGTCAACAATATCGCTTTCCTGATAGTGCTTCGAGATTTTGTGTCTTCTTTTGCTATGACGAGCTGTTTTGGTGACCGATAATGGTGATAGAGTGTCTGGTGATATCACATCGGAAATTGGTGACAATATAGAACTGTTTGGAGATAGTATTTGACTTGTATTGGTGCTATGTTGGCTTCCTTTAGAAGATAGGGTGGAAGTTTGCCCCTCCGGTGACATTCTCTTAGGATCACACTGTATCTCCATCTGGGAGGGTTGTTCATTTCTCGGACTCTCAGAGTTAACGCTGAAGGTAACCGTCGTGGTTACTGTAAAATTGTTTTGGGGGGTCGAAGGTTTAGACCATCTTGGTGGTGGTGGAGGTGGTGCATTTTTAAACGAAGGTGTATTTTTTATAATCTTGTTATTCTCCGAGTTGGGGTCTATTTTGTTGGCAAGATTCAAAGTGCTCGGTCTTGTAGGTTTACTTTCCAAACTACCACCAACCGGTGTTGATGGTTCGGCATTTTTAAAGGTGCTCATCAAAGGGTTCATATTCAAAACCAAATCAGCATCGGGACTAGAAGCATTGGATGGTGGCGGGCTATAACGCCAGAACTCCTGCCCCAACAAAGCCAACGAAGACAACTGCTGCCTGCTCTTCGACTCTCTTATGGCTTTCGGTAGCGTCAACTGCACCGGCAGCTCATCGCAGCAATCCGAGTAGTGAGAAATCAAGGCGGCCATGTCCACGAAGCGATTCTCGCTTGTTTGCAACCCCAAGCGCCCTTCTGACGATAGGATGAGGTAATGTTCGATGTATGGGCCTTTGTCGGGGGGCAGGCGGACCGATAGCGCCATTGTGTCGGATTGCGAGGATTTTCGCACCACGAAGCAGCCTTCTTCTTTGCCTTGGAGTAAGTGGAAGGCGCCTTTGCGCTGGATCCCGGGCAGAAACCATATCGGGTGGGACAAGACTAGACGTTCCATTAGGCCTATATCACAAGTTGCACCATATTCTGCAAATATAATACAATTGTGAAATAATTGCGAATAAATACATAATAAAAATATTATTATTATTAATAAAAAGTGTGCTTCGTTACCCTCTCCGCTGTCCTCGCTGCTGGCCTCGCTGCCCCCGTTCGAGGACATCAGCGACTCCCTGGAGATGGACCTGGAGGCGGGATCGGGTAACAGGACCGGGGCCACCCTGCTGCAGGGGGGGGGCGACGGGGTGGAAGGGGGGCCCACGCTGGGGCTCTGCCGTTCGCCCAGGCCGTGCAAGTAGGGCTCCAAAAATGCATCGCTTCTGAAACAAACTCATATTATAGTTGATGGATTAAAAGTTAAAAAATGGCAAAATTTAAAAATATTTAAAATTTTAAAAATGTTATATCTAATATTATTCTATTTAGAAAAAAATGTCAAAACGTAATTAAGAATATCAACATAATATATGTATAATAACAATACTACTTTGGATTATCAGACAATCCAAAGTGTAAGACATAATAAAAAATTATAAAATATATATTTTTTCTATAATTAAAAAAATGCATGAAGCGGTTTTTAAGGAAACAATTCCAATAAAAAAACCGATGTATTTTATGTCAGTTTTTGCCGAAAACACAAACAAATTGTAGTGTAGGTAACATAAAATTGTGTATATTTTAGTATTATAATTACAAATTAATGAATGCCATAAATAAATATTAATAGAAATTATTGATTTTGAATCTACGCTATATTTTCATTTTGGGTAATAAATAATAAATGACAAAATATGCGTAACGCATACAGTAATTTATTATTTAACAATAGAAGGAAATTATATAGAAATTTGAAGCAATGTTTTGTGCTATTTATTAAATAATCTATTATTTTATGCTTTAATAAAATATATAAAATACATATGTAAAAATATACTTATAATAAAAGCAGTAAGTACTACTATACAGGGTGTCTCAGGTTTTAGTACCATGACTTCAAACTAATTAATATTATTAGAATATTCTCGGTGACTATAAAAACCTGTTATTACAAAATAACAAAGATAAAACGTGTATCTTAACCTTAACTACAACTGTGCCTACCAATAATATTTTTATGCCTGCAGACAAGATGATGTAATCACGATTTTTAAATCCAAATAGATATCTACTTGTGTAGAATTTACGTTATTATATCCGCAACATTTTTTGCCCTCATTAAATTTACCGCTACAAAAACTCATATAACCAAAAGGAAATTGGCTTTTAATCGCCTTTCTACTCAACATTAAACATTTTTCCAAACAAAATCTCTCGATATAGACTAAAAAAATATACATCTTGCGAAACTAAGTGGCCTGAATATGTTTTAATTGAAGTCTAGTCTATTTTATGCGGCATAATTACTATATTAAGAAGCCGTTTCGCATAAAATAAGTTATACGGTCTTGTGTTATTAAACCTACCCATTTAAATTGACTGACCAGTTTCACTGATTGGATTATAATCTTAAGCAAGTTTTATATGGACTTGACAGCCACCAACAAGGTACTGTCTAGTAGAAATCAGTTCAGCAAGTGCTTACATTAAATTTAATTATTTTTTAATAAAGTTGAATTATTTGTTTTATTTTAAAACCACAGGTCATTAGTTAGGACTTGGTATAGGTAAAAGTATTTAATTATTAAAACGATTTTTTTTAATTACATATATTTGGCCACTCTTCTCTACCATTTATATCAATTTCCATGTACAATTTACGTGTTTTCTCTTGATTCTTGAAACAACGGATAATAATAACTCTTTAAAAATTAGACTTTTATGTCGGTAATATATTCCCCATGAACGTCCTTCAATAGTTCTCCCCCAGGCGTGTTAAACCAGGAACTGACTACTTCAAATGCAATTTGCCAGACTCTCGTTAGAAAGCATATAAAATGCACCCTTGCAATGTCATACACACCCCCTAATTGACCGCTCTCGAAAAAAATTGCCATCATTTTCCACCTAAGGGACTTTGTCAAACTACAATTATATTTGCAATTATATTTTTTAAAATCAAAGTCTAAAAGTATACCTATAGGTATACGTATGTAATAGTATATTATGTATTAAGTTTGACAAACGCAATTTTAGTCACAAATTTAATTAAGGCACAAGCTATCTAATTTAACAGTATACTGTTATAGCTATTCCTTAAGAATATATTTTAAAGTAAATTGCCAAAACTAATAAAACCATGGGGTTAAATGAAATGGATGTTCAATTATCGGCCTAAACATGAACGGTTGCTCACGTGTATATGTGTTAAATTAACACGGAAGCGGCATCTCGGAAGAGATTGAGTCCATTAGGTTTGATTGAACTGTAATATGTAATTGGAGATTGGAATTTACGCTCCAGAGCAACAACACACTTGCACCTGATTAACTTTATCCAGCTCCAAAGCATTTATCAGTTATGTTGCCGGACGGGCCAAACCGCAAACTAAACCAAATCTGCTGCGTCACAAAAAGATTAAACGTTTCTTTTAATATTTTTGAACTTGTTATTTCACATTTTCAGCTACGATCTGTGTTTCATTGTAATATTGTAACAAACACACATTTAAAACTATTGGACTTCCATTTCTAAAACAAAAGGCGTACTTTGGCTGCCGCTTAAAACAATAGGCACTTCGCACATGTAGATATGCGAAACAGCTTTCAAAAAAACTGCGCTTCTGTTTTTCAGCGCTTTGCGTTTCCGTCGTGTCACACGAGTTACATTGTTTTCGTAGCCACATAATGGTCGTTTTTAAATGGAGATAAGCGCCAGTCATAAACTTCACCTGCAAATTATTGCCTACATATCTGAATTCCACAACCAAAAGAAATTACCCACAAACGACATGTTTTTAAAGAGCGTGATTTAATAGAAAAATTTACATTTGAAAGCTTAAAACTCATCACGTTTTTACTATAACTTTTACAGTTAATTTTTATTGGTGGACATATCTATGTTAGGGTGGTTCTTATTTGGGGAATTTTCAAATTATTATGATCCCTTAAACGCGTTTAAATCGATAAAAAAAATCCCTAAAAATTTTACTTTAAGATTTTATAAGGCAAAGACCAGAAGCAGTGAATTTACTGCAAAATAGTACATAGCAATGCTAGCAAACTTCTGCACATTAAATTTTGATTCAGATACAATGAGACCATCTATTTTAATATTAAACGCGCATTAAGCGCGTAATGGGGCATTTTAAATAAATAAATCATATTGTTGTTCGTTTTTAGAGCCTTAGGATTATTTGACTTCCTGTAACACGGGGCCTAATATGTTTTATGAGTGGATAAAAGCATTGTGATGTTTTGTTGCCCGGTGGCCCGTTCATTAGGCCTTTACATGCTATCGCACAATGGGACGAAACGAACATAAAATATCTCAATTTTGTGCAACAAGTTTTTATAATATCTAATGTAAACTTGTAATTTTGTGTGGCCCAAAAAACACCAATGATTTAAAACCTCACGGGGTCATTTCTTACGGCAGTCCCATCATCTCCTGAGCAATATCATCAAATTTATTATACATTTGTTTTTTTTCTGTAGCACTGTGCGATGTCGGGTTAAAAATGTAACCTAGAAGTTGAGGATTTACTGAGCAGAGTAAAAGTACAAATGCATGTTGAATTCTTACATTCAATATAAAACGCATTTGGAATAAAGAAAACTGCGGTAAATCAATTTGGACTGGGATTTTAAAAACAATTTTTTTAAACATTTACTTCATAAAAAATATATTTAATAGTATAAAATGTATCATCACGAATTTTAATTAGGCACGGGCTAAGCTTACAAGCGAGTGTTTGATTAAATAAACTAGTTGCATACTATACTTTTTCCTACGACAAATAGTATTAGGTATAAAAAATAATTTATTCCTAATTTATTCAAAAATTTGTTTGAGCGACAACTATACAAAAATAGAGCAACCAAATTAATATTAAGAATCTGTTAAACCGGCTTTTAACATGGCAGTGTTAGTTTGTCAATTTTTCTGTAAAAATCGAAACTGCTTTCTTTAAAAGTTTACTGCCGGCGAAATCAAAAGGTACATATAAACTTATAAATATTGGCCTTAATAAAATATTTTATATTTTTTTATTGAGAATAATTTTCACATTATACTTAATACTTTTTTAGTTTCTTTCAAAAGTATTCAAGCTATAATTATGTGCAAATTACAACACCTTGTACTTTACCCAACACCAAATTAACGTGTTGTGTTTCTTAAAAAAAACAACCTAAAATCTCAAGATAAACTTTATTTTGCAATTACGCCTTAATAATAGACCGCGTCGACCCGAACTGTTTTAAATCACAGTGATAAATGCCTGTAATTAATTTTACTTTAACTTTTGCAGATATATCAGAAAAGCCTTTTTAAACTGCTCGCTGTTTGTATTTGTTTATTAGGTTCGTGTTTTGTGTATGTCTTGTTGGATGCCAAGGTACCAAAATGGCAGGGTTTCCCGATTTACTATTTTTAAAACTGTACCATAGAACATGTAATTTTCTTGCGATTCAAAGTTGGTATAAAATTAAATTGCCAAGTTCAGTAAAGTTGAAGTAAAAAGCTTAACTTTAATATCGAGACGACCTTTTCGATTCTAGTCTCCTTGGCTTTTCTTCGCCAGACAAAAGAACACTTAATCAAAGGCAACTGTTTTTGGATTGCAGCCAGCAAATTTAGGAATACAAACAGTCGTCTTACGCATCGCAAGATTTCCGCACTTTTGCAAATTGAGGTGCAGGAAAATATTTCCATAAATTTTAGTTTTTCGGTTTTTAACTATACTGTTGATTAATTAATTTTTGATAAATCAAAAATAAAAAAAATCCCTCTTCGTAACTTAATCCGTAATAAACCTAGTTTAGTACGAATGTTTTTACAACAGTTGTAATAATGTCTTTAACCTTGTTAACTGAATATCTTTTGTTCACTAAATGTTATATCGTAACATGGAACGAAAACATTAAAGACACCCCCTTTGGGGGGTGAAGAGCATTTTAATTAGCATCTCCCCCAACTTTTCTACAAGGGAGACCCAGTTGTTAGGGAAATGTGAGATGGTTATACGAATTCGGGACCTAATAATTGAGTGGTATTTTCGAGCCTAATTCAATTTCTTCATTGCTCGCGAGTCGGAAACTGCTTTTAAAATTTAATAGACCCCATAGAAATTGGAAATTGGCTACAAGGCAGAGAGATTAGTAATTGGGGATTAATAATTTAGGAATTGCGAATTTACTATTTTAGTACCTGTTAGCTTTATGCTTCTATTTAAATTTAAGTTTTATTAAACGAATTCATAAATTGACCCAAGTGATTTTACAGTTTTTTAAGAATTTTGTAGAGATCAAAACAAATAAATGTTTGATGGTGCAAGGTTCGAGCTTATTCACAAATTATTTTTTCTGATACAGCACCATCCCCATAAAATTTAATTTTAGAATGCATGCTACTGCAAAAATTAGGAACTTAACTTTTTGCTACCAAAACAGAAAAATGTAATGTAATTGGGCTTCTGTAGCACACTACTCAAACAAATGCGGTATTTAAAATGTATGCTATTGTTTTAAGGATGGCGTGGGCAAGCTGGTAGACTGAAATATGAGAGCGTTAGCCCTGGAGCAGTATGTGGAAATAATTTTTGTATTTTCGGTTGATGCTCTTTAAAATGCTGCAAGGTTTTGTATTAAAATTAAATTTCGGTTTAACCCTTTTAAAATGAAAAATAAAATACAATACCAATTTTTTACATTGTAATTTTTGTTCTATTTGCGTATCATAATGGACCCATATAACTTTATAGAATATTTTTATTTATTTTTTATAAACGTAATATAACAAGGAAATGCAAAATATTTTGTTAAATTTAAAACGGAAAAAAGTGGGACAACCACATTTGTATAAGTAAAAATAATTTTGTTATTTTTGTAATAAAAGTTAATTGTTTACACTTCATCGGTTTATTATTACCGTTTTTGTTTGAAATAACAGGCGAAATCATTGTTTTACGCTATAGAATAACAGTGAAACAAGCAAAAAATTAATTATTCTCTCTTTTCCCGAAGATAAGAAAATTTAATATTCCGTTTTTTTTTTTTGAATATGTTTAGTAAACGAGAAATCCAGTTATATCTTTATTATTCGATTAATACAATTACAATTATCAAGAATTACAAATGACTGACAGTTTTATTTATTTTATATTCTGTCAACTGTTTTTGCATCTATGGACACCAACACACATTATAGATTAGATTTCTTTCAACACCTTCCCGTAATCCATAATGTAACAAATGGTAACTTTTCAAAAAACAAAATAAATTAAACTAAACATTTAGTTTAGCTACTAATCTTCACATTCTTGAACTAGAAATTTTTTAAATTTTTGAAACTTTTCTCTTGGTAGAGGTTTTGTGAAGATATCTGCAATTTGTTCGTTTGTATTGCAGTATTTAATCTCCAATTTTCTCTCATTAACTTTCTCATGTATATAATAATAGCGAACATCAATATGTTTACTTCTTTTATTCACTATACCATTCTTCACCAGTTTTATAGTACTTTGGTTGTCAACATTTAATATCGTCTTTATATCTTCATTTAATAGTTCTTCTAGTAGCGATTTTAAATGCATTAATTCTTTCACGCATTCTGCAGCTGAAATATATTCCGATTCAGTGCTTGATAATGCTACTATAGGCTGTTTACGTGAACACCATGCTATCGGACATTCACAAAAATATATAACAAAACCAGTAGTGCTTTTACGATCATTTAAGTCTCCAGCGTAGTCTGCATCAGAAAAAGCTTCTAATATTTTTGTATTTTCAGTCTTGTGGTATTTTATTCCATTATTTAAACTTCCCTTTAAATAACGCATTGTTCTTTTTACATTTTTAACATCTTGCGATGATGGATTATTCAAGCTTCTACTTTCAAAACTCACAGAAAACGATATGTCCGGTCTGGTTTTATTTGCTAAATACAGAAGACTTCCAACAGCCTCTCTGTATGGGAACGTTGGTTCATTTTGTGTTTCAATGTTCCTGTCATTTTGACAAATCGGAGTTTCTGTAGCATGAGCTTCTTTCATTCCAAATTTACTCAGTACAACTTGAGCATAATTTTCTTGTTTTAGTGTTAGTTCATTTTCAGTTTTATTTATCTCTATTCCAAGAAATACTTTTGGATTATTAATTATCCGGATTTTAAATTCTTCTTTTAATTTAAGCAAAATTTTATTCAAAATTTCACGATCTTCACCCATTAGAATTCCATCGTCTACATAAATACCCAAAATTACTTTATTGTCTACTGATTTGTATATGCATCTTTCAGATTTGATCATTTTTAAACCCATTTTATTTAGAACCATGCTAAATTTTTCATTCCATTTTAATGGAGCCTGCTTTAAGCCATAAAGCGACTTTTTTAGTTTGCATACTTTTCCTTCTATTTTATAACCTTGGGGCAATTCCATAAAGATATCTTCATCTAGGTTACCATATAAAAATGCCGTTTTAACATCAAATCCGTACATTTTATAATCGTTTGCTGTTGCCAATGCAAACAAAAGTCTTAGCGAGTTACTGCTTATCACTGGACTGAATGTTTCCTCAAAATCTATTCCCCTTTCCTGTTCAAAACCACGAACAACGAGTCTAGCTTTGTATATTCCATTATCTTTGATCTTAAAAACCCATTTGTTTGAAAATATTTTCTTATTTTCCGCTTTTTTCCTGTTTACAACCTCCCATGTTTTATTTTCTTTTAATGAATTTTTCTCTTCTATTATTGCTTCTACCCACTTTTCCTTGTCTTGACTTTTCATTGCTTCTTCAAATGTTAGTAAAGCTAAGTCTTCTTCACCCATTTCGTAATCTTTAAATTTTTCTGGTAATCTTCGTTGTCTCTTCTCTCTTTCTTTTTTGATTTCATTCCCACTTTCATTATTAAAACCTGCCTCAAAAAACTCGTTATCACTTTCTTCTTCTGAATCTTCAATTTTCTTATCTTCGACTTCTTCTATTTCATCTTTATCATCAAATTCAAAACTTTGTTTTTGAGTACTTTCGTCAAATATCACGTCTCTGCTTAATTTTATTTTTCGATTTTCTTCATCCCATAATCTGTACCCATGTGAAGAATAACCAACCATTTTGTATTTTTCGCTTCTGTCTTCAAGTTTCTTTTTATAACTCAAGATTTTGGCAAACGAATTACACCCAAACGATCTTATATTTGACAGATTTGGTTTTCTATTATTCCATTGCTCAAATGGGGTTGTTTCTACCGTTGTCGAGGGACTACGGTTCGTTAAATAGGCTGCCACTCTCACAGCTTCGCCCCACATTTCTTTTGACATATTTGAATCTGACAATAGAGCTCTCGTTTTTTCTGTCAATGTTCGATTCAGCCTTTCAGCTTTACCATTTAACTGAGGTGTATATGGTATTGTATTTTCGATTTTAATGCCTTTTTTCTTACACCAGTTTTTCAGCTCTGTACTTGCATACTCTCCACCATTATCACATCTAAGCTTTGACACTCTCAGATTTTGAAAAACCTCAGCTTCTTCAATAAAGTCTTGTATATAATTTTGGGTTTCAGACTTATTTTCCAATAAATATACCTCGCAGTAATGAGTATAATCATCAAGAAAAGTTAAGAAATACTTTTTCTCATCCCACGTTTTAGGATCTACCGGGCCACATAGATCTGAATGGATTATTTCCAATGGTCTGGTCGCTCGATTTCTTACCGACTTGAATGGTAACCTGACTTGTTTGGTTTTTACACAAATTTCACATATTTCTTCAAGTTTTTCGCAATCCTTTTCTGTGAAATTTATTCCCTTCGTCATATTGATTATATTTTTCATATTATTGCGCCCCAAATGTCCGAGCCTTCTATGCCACAATTGCACATTTTCAATTTTGCCAGTTAGATGACATTCCAATTTTGGTTTTATATCAACAACATAAAGACCATTTTGACATTTCTTTCCCTCTAGGATGGTTTTATTATTCTTCATTATTAGTACCTTTTCTTTTGTAAAAATGACCTCACCCCCATATTTTGTAACTGCATTTACTGATAGCAAATTTTTACTTAATTTTGGTACAAATACTACATTATTTAAACAACAATCTTCTCCCTTAATTTTACCAATTTTAGTTCCTATCATAAACTCTCCTTCTTTAGCAATACCAATACTTTTGTTTATATTTTCTATGTCTAAAAGAAATTCTTCTGAATTAATCAAATGCGATGAAGAGCCAGAATCTACAATGAATGAATTTATTTTTTCATCATTATGGTCGTTCTTAGCAAGAAATGATACTAGTTTTTCTTTCTTCTGTTCGGTTTTATTTTTGTTTGATTTAATTTGAGAACTTCCCGAAGAATTCCCATTTTTATTTTTGAAGAATAGTATATTAAAGTACAAGTTGCAGAAGGCCACATATTCTCGCACGAATTCGAAATTTGGCCTCGAGCGACGAAGGAGCGAGTGGACGAACGAATGAGTGCGAGAATAGCCTTCTGCAACGTGTGATTTATACTATTTTCTCGATTTTAACTTTTATTTAGGTTTTTTTAATTGTTTTGTGGTCGTTGTTAGTTGGGGGATTTTTCTCGCAAAATGTCAGTTGGCAACACAAAATGACAATATTTGTTATCCTGCACAAGTACAACCTAAACTGCACTTTTTCACATAAAACTTAAAATTTTGCATTAAAATGCATTGTTGGAGCAAACTTAATATTACAAAACAATAATAAAGGCATCATTTTCAATAAAAGTAATGAATTTGAGGTTATTAAACAGTTTGACATTTTGGGGGTACCAATACTTAAAAACTAAATGTTACCAAAAATCGTTTAAGAATGAGCTTTATTCTTCAACGATTTTGCGTGCGAGAATATGACATTCTTACATAAAAATCGAGAAACAATTTTTTTCAGCATGATTTGTTTTCTTGCATATACCACATTGTGGTTGTTTCGAAAATTTACAATCTCGAGAAAAATGTCCTGGTTTATTACAGTTAAAACACTTTTTCTCAGTCCATTTTATATTATTACTTTTTTCTGTCTTAAAGGCTACATCATTTTCGTTTTCTTTCGGTTTTAGTCTTGTTTCTTCCATTAGCAATCTTGATATTAGGTTTGTTACAGTTTTTTCAGTTTTATTTGCCGAGTCCCATGCACTCACAAAATGTTTGAACTTATCAGGAAGTGACGATAATATTTTTGATATCAGCATTGCATCATCCACTTCATAACTCAAACTTCTTAATTTACACACCAAGTTTTGGAGATCTGTGGTGTATGTAGCTACTGATGTTTCATTTTTAAAGGAATAACTGAAAAATTCCTGAAGTAGGTTACATTTTCGTTGCTCAGCGTCCCCTTCTTGGACTTCGATTATTTTTTTGTACATTTCACAAGACGTCTTACAGTTCATAATATATGTTAAGATTTGTTGACTTATCGTCCCAGAAATTACTCTCTGTGCCTTGGCATCTTTTCTATCCCATTCCAGTTTCTGTTCAGCACTTGCTGTTGCTGGCAATGTGACTTCATTTCCATTTACTATTTCATAAAATGCATTTGCTTTTAATATTATATCAACCTGGAATTTCCATACTTGATAATTCTCTTTTCCACTTAATTTTGTCACTTGATTTATTTCATCTGCCGTTGGAGCCATATTTTATGAAGAAAACGCAAATTTTCCTCGTTTTTAGTTGGATTTCCTTACTTTTTTATTTTTCTCGAATTTTTTTTTTAAGTTTTTAGAGTCTTCTGGGCCCATAACCTTTTGAATATGTTTAGTAAACGAGAAATCCAGTTATATCTTTATTATTCGATTAATACAATTACAATTATCAAGAATTACAAATGACTGACAGTTTTATTTATTTTATATTCTGTCAACTGTTTTTGCATCTATGGACACCAACACACATTATAGATTAGATTTCTTTCAACAATTAAACCCAACTGCCTTTAGTTTCAACTATGCAGCGATAATAACTGAAACCATTTGGTTTGTGCAAACTTAATAAAACCATGTTTAATTGCTTTTACATCGATGCACAATCCGCAATCAACAATAAAATGCAATTAATTGGCTTTCTCTTGATTACAATCTGCTAATTGACTTAACTAGCACATAAAAAAGTAAAGAAAATAAAAGAAAATGATATTTAGAAACCTCAAAGATTAGGAAATATTTGCTTGTTTTGGGGAAATATCAACTGTAATTATCTCTGCTAAACAATTTTTTTATATAACATTGTTTATTTCCATACTAAACATTGCAACGCACTCACCGTATAGTATAGACTATCATTTATTTCGGTCTCTTTAAAACTATATTAAAGGTGTAAACAAATAATTTAAAACATATAGATTATATTCCATTGGATAATTATTGTTAAATCACAGTTGCCATGATAATGTATCATACTGTGTAACAAAGCATAATGTGATGAGGGGGAGATTGATTGGGCTACATATTACACATAAAGGCAATATATATACTAGATAATTGGAATTTTGTTTTTATACATGCATAAACAGATGCAGCGGATATAATTAACTTTGATGGCCAATAATACGTTATCGTTGGAATTTTGAATTGCGAGGGATATAGTCGTATTACCGCAGCCGTTACGAAGTTACAATTTTATCTTTGTTGTATTGTTTTTGATGTATGTAACCCAATTATAGGTATTTAGTGGGCAACGCTTATGTTAGTTATTCTACTAATTTCCCGATTTTAACTATTCAAAAGCGAAAATTACTGTTTTTTTAGTAAACAATGCTTTTACTTATTTAAATAGTGGAATTTTGATACTTTTTAAAAGACATGTTATAAAAGTATCAATAAAACATGAAAGTATTGCCCAATCAAATTTTATGATCAATATTAATTTATAGGCTTTACCAAAACATAAATTGTCGTTTAAATTTTAAATTAATTGATTTCCTAAACAGATTTATTCTAAAAAGAAAACTGACAAATTCATAAAAGTTCATATGTAATTTAAGATTTGAGGTTAATAGTATTTAATTACAAAAAACATTTTTTATCAGAATATTTTATATATTTTTTAGTAAACACAAACAAACAACTAAATTTAGAAAATTTAAAGAAGCCAGGGACCCCGACTTTATTACGCTCTGATTGGCCCGAAAATTCGCAGTCGGCAGTTGTTTCGGACACGTACACCGACTTAATTTTGTTACCTTCAATTGTGGAAGAGAGGAATTTTGCTTTTGTAGCAGCTAATTGCCTTTTCGTTAAATTATTTCGTCCAAATCAAACAACGGCTTTGTGTTTCATTATCGAGTTAATTATTTTACCTGGTTTCTGGCTTGATTTTGGTACGTACCTGGAAAAAAGAATAAAATTAGTTTAAAATGCACATGTGCAGCAACACATACAGCTGATTTAAATTCATACATAAAACTAATAACATAAATTAAAAATAACAATTTGGCTTGAAGTTTAAATTTTTAAGCTAGCAGTATTTTTTTATTTGAATTAAATCGGTCTTGAAAAAGAAAGATATATTTTAGATAAAGTAAACATGACTTTTTCAAAATAAAAACAAATAATTAAGCACCATCAAGAAGCACTTTGAATAAGTTTTTTAGGTCGCTTAAGTTCATGGCATCTATGTCCACATAATGCTTTCTTTTCATCGGCAAATGCATTTTTCCGAATAGGTAGAAGTTACACGGCCACAAATTCACCAGTCAATTTGGATGGAGAGCAAATGTTCAGCTCATATAAGATAAATAATAGGCACTTATTTAATTAAGCACTCGCTCGTGCCTAAATTGAATTCGTTACTAAAATGGCGTTTATGAAACTTGATACATACTATATTATTATATCGATTGATGAGTTGGAGATTTTAGTAACACCCTGTGTATTCTCTTCTATTAAATGTATCCCATCAATTCAAAATTTACGTCCATTAATTCAACTTTAATCTTGCTGCCGAAATATCGCCATGCTGCTTCTATAAATCAAAAAGCGTTTAAAGCAGCAAATCTTAATTATTTACGGGTTATCAGCACAAAACCGGTTTAATACAAATCGCATTTAGCCTTAGAAAAGTCTGACTCACAATTAGCGATAATTCAGCCAGTCGCTCAAATGGCAGAAAAAGAGAATTAGAATTATAAGAGATAGAAAAGAAAAGTAAGAAAAAAGGCATGGGAAAGTGATAAATATACAGGGTTGTCATAATTAGGTATTTTTTTAAGTGTACTCTTAAAAAAGTGCAAAAAGACAATATTTGTTCATTTATTCCATTATCAGGATAATTTTCTTTAAATGTTGGGTGTCAAGAAATTTAGAGTGCAAATGTGCAAAATCACACTTATTACTAATTTGCAAATATAAATTTCCCTATGGTCGGTGACTAAGGAAAATATCGTCCAGCAATAAAATGGTTGCCATGGAAAGAGAAAAGCCTTCAAACAAGTGCATAGCAATCAATGGTTTCCAACCATATGGTTGCCATGGCAACCATATGGTTGGAAACCACCATGCATGGTGACGCTTTTTGATAACGTTTTTTCGGGACAAATTTGGTAGTTTCGGCAATATGACATTTCAATTGTCAAAACTTTTGGTTAACCTTAGGGTCAGGTTGACCAAAAGTTGGTCATAGTTTTATCGAGCCGGCTCTTTTTTAGTACAAAACCCCAAAAATCGATATTTCGGTCGTTAAGGCTCATTAGCTTCAAGCCTGTAGAATTAAAATAATAAGTTCAAGGAAGAAAGGAAGGGTAAGTCTTGTAGTGTATAGACTAAGTCCCCGAAGGCGGCGTCGACGGACAACAGCCGAATTTATCTGTACGCCACGACCGAGGAGGATTTATCGGGGTTGCCATGGAAGTCGGCTACGCTCCATTGTCCCGACATCATGGGGTATTACGGATGAGTCACACATTCGAATGCAACAGTGGGAAAAATAATGGAAAGGAAATGGATTTTCAATAAGTCAGTTTAAAAGATATATTATATAGAAGTTGCTTTGATTGTTTTTCATTTCACTGTGATGTATGTTTAGTTAAACTTTGAAACTAAAGATTATATTTTGTGTTTGACTTTAGTGGACTGAAATGACGAAGTTAGTGGACTAAACATATTTTTGTAGCACATTTATGTTTGACTAGTCTAAGGCTGATTTCAATTTCAAAACTAGTAAAACCAAGAAAAAACTGGGCTAAAGATAATATATACTATTATTATTATTACTATTATTATCATTATTAATATTTGATTAACAACATCTTGTGTTATGAAAATTTGTTTCTCCCCACTGTGTTTTTGTATGGATTGTATGCACACAAGAAAAGAATGATGGGTTTAACATCTTCTAACGATCTCAGGGAGCCTCTATGCAGTAACTTAAGGACGGTCTGGCGTATTGGATTATTGATATTATTATGACTCAATGGGCAAACATAATCCTTTCCAAAAGTTCTTTAAAGGTTTTCTATGATGCAGGAAATCTAATTGAGTATTGGCTCATTTCAGTATCATTTCAATTATTTTTTTATTTTACTTTTCCAAAGATAATTTAATTAAGGTCAAAAATTATCCTCGCTGAAATTAGCATTCACCTTATTCGTCGTAAAATTCTCACTCCGTCAGCTTTAACCATACAATTTTCAGAACTGCGATCTTCCTGAACGCACCTGTTGTACGCAGTCGATTGTAGTCGAGATAAGGGCCCAATTTCGAAACCAAGTAAGTGCGAGAAGTAATGCAGATGACGCGGTTTTACTTTCTTGTTTCTCGCTTTTTGTCTCCGCGTTCGATATTCACTTTGGACCCCACGAAATCAGGCCCAATGGGCCGGTAAATGCGCCTATAAATAGTGATTGAGCAGGAACTACGGTTCGTGATGGATTGTTTATCTTTATGGCTTAATCAGATGGCTCAATACGATGTGTTTTGACACTCATTTTCAATAAAAACAAAGACTTTGATTAAGTATTTTTTAAACAGTCAATTAAAACTGACTGGCAATATATTTTCTTAAATTACTTAATTAGGCATACATTTTGACATTTTAGTACGCCTTTAAATTTAACGGATGAAAATAAGGAATTTATTCATTTATTTGTCATTTTTTGCTTATTCATTCAAGTACATAGGCATGAGTCCGTAAGCTGTCAAATTCGCGAATTTTCCGGCAAAGGTTTTAAATATTCAGCCGGTTTCGTTGTAAACTGTAAATATTAATTTCAGGATGGATCCCTGAAGATTGGCCAGATGCTGTTTGCAAAGTTTTCTCGCAGGAATACGTCCAATTAATCCTGGATAGCGTGACGTAGCTTATTCGCAATAATCTGCTTCTCTGCTTTTTGACTTGAGTTTGAGTTTTTTACGCGACAGGGGATTAATTAACGGGTATTTATTTACGTATTGGGAGTTTGAATATGTTTATTTTAATTGAAGGACAAAAAAGGTATACCTATTCATTATTTTAATTTAGGTATACAAAGGTTTAAAAAACAATGTACAAGAACAATCATTTACAGTGAAAGCTCTAATAAGCGGATACTCACGGTTTCAACATTTGTCCCCTTATGGGAGGTGTCCGCATATAAAAAAGTTTTCTTTGACTTTTTGTCGCAGTATACTGCAAATTTATAAAAGGTAATATTCCAGAACAAGTTAGTGCTTCGTTATTTTTTTTAACCATTCATTTCCTTCATTTTTCTCCAATACAAACGCATATTCATAAATAAACGATGATAAAGGCAAAAAGAAAAATACCCAAACAAAATTGAGGATGAACGCAGGGATATTCTTTTTATACTGACCACTTTGAAGTTGCACGGTTTATGAAATCAGTTTTCAAGTGGGATTATGGATAACTTTTACCGAGTGCTTTCCCCTTCAGACGAGTGATGAGCCTCGTTTTTGAATTAGTTCGGGCTCACTTAAGACTTAATTAAGCAGTGAATAAGGACTTATGTTTGACCGACTCATTATTTGACTAACCTTTAAAGCCATATGCAATAAAATACACTAAAAGAATATGATTAATTACAGAAGTTACAATTTAAATCAAAAATTAAACATTTTTAAATAAATTAACGTTCTGAACCAATAAAATCCACAAATTGGCAAAAAACTCAGCCTCAATCAAATAAAACCTACTCCATTTGGATTTCATAGAGCAAGGCACGTTATGCTCCAGTCGGTTTTTTATGTTACGTTGTTGTTATGGTCGTGTTTTTCGCCATTCGATATACGTTTAGCGACCCATTGTGTTTAATGTTTTATTCACGAGCTGCTTGTGGAATAGATTATGTATTTGCTAAACCGTTTCCATTTCCCCAGCACACTGCAATTTAATACCGCTGCAGTTTTCTGTTACAAAAGAACCTAACAAGCATGAACGTATAAGGTAGAAAATAAACATACATATTGTATTTTTAAACTGATATTTTATCAAACAGGCAGTATTTTTTTTTAATTAATTAGTATACATTATGTTAAAAAAGTTTCTTGAAATGTAAGTATTTACTTTTCATAGAAAATGATCTCTATTGAAAGCAATAAACAAATCAGATCCTGGCATTTTTCATTTCACCGATTCATTCGGTACTCTAATTGGTTTATCGCTTTATATAGAGATCATTTTCTATATAAAGTAATTTCGTAAATAAACAAAAGTTATGCCGTAAAACTTTTTTATGTTGACCATGTTTACAATACTTAGTATCTTCTTCAATCTGATTAATCTGATGATGTTTTCTTAACGTTAAGCAACAACTTAAGCAGAGAGAAAAACATTTTTTCCATTATCGCTTTTATCGGGCCGATGTTTCTGATGCCGGAAGATTTATAGATCGGGGTGACGTAGGGCGGTAATTCGTAAGAAATCAATGGCGAAAGTTTGCGATGGGTCTCGCATAAAGCAAATATTTACAGCTGGAGACGGACTTTTAGTGCCCAAGAAATAATAAACTGCAAGATACAACGGCCATACTTTTGGTTTTTTGCCTCACATAGAACATGTGTGCTCTAGAAAATTGCGTTATAAAAGAAAATATTTTAATCAAATATATTACCAAATGCCATAAGTTTTAATAAAAGAAGAGTTTCATAAATCAACCAAAAGAAACAAACCCATCTTATTCCATGCTTGATTAAAAAACTATATAAGAACTGACTGCCTCAGCTATCGCCTCGATAATAATTTGGTTATTTTACGCTGGAATATTTATTAATAAATTATTTAATTTATTTAAAACAAGGGTAATTGAAAACTGACCCAATTCAAACAAAGTGTAATAATTAAAAACTTCTCTTCCATTTAATTTATTTAAAACCACGTAATTAATTTGAAAAAATTGGATAATTGAAAACTACCCTTATTCTTATTACCTATAATTTATAACTGTAAATTTATTTGTGGTTTGTGATTAATTTCACAGTTTTATAAAAGTTTAGAGCATTTAAATAGTTTAGTCTATAGTCTAACTCAAAGGACAATTTTTTTTAAATTTTACTATTTTTTATTTTTGTAATTTTTTGCAATTTGATGCATTTCAATCATTTTGTAAAACTTAATCAGTCATAATTAGTGATTAAAAGTGAATTCCTGTCGATGGCAAATCACTTTAATGTTCATTAAGTCGAACGGAATCGTTTTAAAGTTAAAGTGTTTCTGACAATGGGTTTCCCTTTACCAATTATAGTTAAAATTAATTGGAAATTTAATTCCAGCCTGTGCCTGCAAACGAGACGCCATGAAAATTTCATTTCAAAGTGTCACATTCGTAATCATGTAGTCAATAATTATCTTTATTTTATTTTTACAGGTAAAGCATCCATATAATAACATCTGGTAAATAATGTGAATATTATATCAACTTCACTACATTACTTTCTATAATTATGTTTTTACGATCAATTATAACATTCTGTATCATTATTATAAACCTAAATAAATATAAAAAATATTTCTCTGTATGACAAGTTTAATAACAATTTATAAACTTAACGAATCCATCTTACATTACGGTGAAAGTTTATATCGTGCAGCACAGAACATGTGAAAACTATGAGAATAACACACGATAATTTAATAACAATTAAATTGAATTAATGAATTTTTATATAAGTTTAATAATCCCCTAATGCATTTAATCTATACATATTATTAAATATAAAGTAAAATCATGTAAAAATTTTAAATAATTGTATGGAGTAATATTTCCGTAGTACTAAAATTAATTAAAATTAAAATAGTTTATTATTAATTAGCCATAAATTATGACCCGTAACAGAAGTATAAAAAGTTAAATATTTTATTGTATTTTTTACGGACACAATGTTACCACCGATTTTGCTGCGATCATCGGTCTTTAAAAATAAAACCAAAAGCTAAAAATAATTTTATTAACTGTCTTTAACATTTACTACTACAGGCCGTTCAACTGTGAAGTAATAGTTAATTAGATTTTATAAATACATGCATTTAAATTAATCGGTTTTGGCGTTATTGATTGCTAAACTATTTATATTTTGAATGTTATGCTAAGGAAACATAAAATATCTTGAAAATTTTGAGTTTAAAAAATTGTCCACAGTCAAAACTGAAACGTCCTAAAAATTACTACAAAACTACTTAAAATGTCCTAAAATTGTACCATGGAAATAATTTTCCTGTGGTAAATATTTAATTAAATAAAATTACAACAATATTGAGAGTACCAACAAACAAGCACGAAACATACCGTGGTTTGAAATGTCCCAGCTCCCCATATCGCTTGGATCCAAAACTGGTCTGCGTGGTGGGTGTCCCACACCAACTCCTTCTTTTGTTATCCACAATGATGGCGTGCGTGATGGGACTCAAACACAGGCTGCCTCTGGTGCGAGGCATATCGCTGTTGTTGTTGGGACTTCGAAGTCCATTATCCAGAATGCTTTCCGGCAGCATGTCGCACTGAATTTACGTCGCGATGATAAAAAAAATTGATTTTCACTGTGCACTGTTCATTTTTCACACGGCAAAAACGTCTTTCGGTGACGCATAGATATCTGAGTGACGTATGGCGGTTCGAAACCTGCTTCGAAAAAGGGGAGAGAATCAGAAATCGGTTCGATTACGTTTTGCGTTCGAGTGACAACACCTCACGTC
Source organism: Brassicogethes aeneus (assembly GCA_921294245.1). NCBI lineage: Eukaryota > Metazoa > Arthropoda > Insecta > Coleoptera > Nitidulidae > Brassicogethes > Brassicogethes aeneus. The sequence goes on along the minus strand of OV121138.1, from coordinate 48,697,883 downwards.
GATACAATGTTTGAGTTTAGGAGTTGTGGACGGTATTTTTAGATTTTGGTTGGATGTTGCAAAATCGGAATTTTAAGTGATGCTTAGGCATTTCAAATAGAAAGGAATGTGGATATAAAGTTTATATTAATAATAGATTTATTACGTAATATAACATAATTACCGATAAACTCAAAAGGACAGATTTTATGATACCTATAAATAAGTAATTCATTTAATATTATTATACGGTCAAAGAAAACTTTAATTGTGTAAGAATAGAAAATTTAAAATATAATTTCAAACCACATTAACTTTTGCAGACCCTTGCAAACATTACAATTAAAAGTTAACGGTATGCCAACCTAATCTAGATATGAGTTAATATTCTAATAATAATAATTACTAGGAGTCTGTAATATACTGCAAAAATGTATTTTTTAATTTTACCACCCTTTGTGCATTCAGGGGTTATAGTTTTCTGCAGCTTGAAAAATAGAGACCCTCTGTTAACATGTCAGACGCGAATGCCATTCAAGAGAGAGAAACTGTGGAGTCGTTCGTTTGGGGCATTATCAAAAGTGCGTAAATATTTAATATTAAACACTGCGGATAACTCCCCACGCATGCAGTGGATCTTGTTTTACGCCGCAAGGGGTGGCACTCGAACAAAATTTAAAATTTAATTTTGTTACACGATAAACCAGAACTTCACAGCTTCGTAAATAAATTCTTGCTATTAAAAGAATTAAAAGTGTGTCAATAAAAATTGTAATTTATGTACGCAAGAGTAAATTAATAGTGGCGTTTAACAACTAAACTGCCAATGACAATTAAAATTCACATGAGCAACAGAACGAAACGTTAATTAGTATAATAAATATCATATCAATCGATAATATAGGATTACACGACAAACTAGACAATAGCTGATGGTATCATTTGGTCTATGCATTATGCATTGTTTTTTGCAAGGTTATTAGAGTAATGAACTGACAAGCAATAAAATATTTTTGCATAAAATAAAAATGAATGTGTGTGTGTTCCGAACATTACAAAAAATCGTTATGAAAATTAAAAAAAACTTTTTACGAGTGTTTAAAAAACAGTAGAAACAGTTTTGTTCATTAACCCCTCTAGGAAATTATTAATTCGTCACAATCATAACACGGCCATCATCAAAGTTCCGTTCGTTTCTCCTAGTCGATTTCTGAACTAATTAGACAAACTCGACGCTACGGATTAATAAACTTAGTTGTTAATGAAACACTGTGCTCTCCGGCAAACTTTATTATTAGCCAGGCACTAAAGGGAATTAATGAAACGTCTCGCAAACTCCCTTATATATTAGTTTAGCATGGTGAGAGAGCCTCACGGGCATAAACGTTTGCAAATCATGCAATTGACAGGTTGTATCAGGACTGAGGATTTTGATAAATTTGACACATATCAGGGTGGTGGTAAAGATGCTTGTTCTATGCGACGGTCACAGCTTGAAAATTAGCTAGAATAGTCTTATTCAGCGAAGAGGCTCACTTTTATTTAAACAGATTTGTCAATAAGACATGACCCATAAAGTACGTTACACATTTTATAGATTGTTACAAAAGATAAACATGTTAGCAAGAAATTTGATTAAGTCAAATTAAAGCAAAGAATTCGTCAAGAAAATCAGTTACTTATAGTCAAATAAATTTTTGTTTTAAAAAAATTTCAGAAAATTTTATTGCAAAAATATCCAAATTAAAATTAGATCAATAATTTTAGGAAAATTCTATTCATTCTACAAAATAATTTTTTTATTTAAATAATTTTGAAACATTTGATTGTTGTTTGAATTATATTAAGATAAAACCAATTGAAGTGATTTATTGGTCACACCCATTCTAACCATCGATACAATCTTCTTGACCATTTAAAAAATTCAAAAAAATTGTGGCGAATATGTTTTATACTCCAAATTAATTATACCTATTTGAATCGTGGAGGTCATTCAGGTCGTCGACCAGCAAAATTAACATAGGAAGTGATTTTATCATGTGATCGCGACGTTTGTTTACCATTTTGTTACGTATAGTACAATTATCGAGGTTAAAAGTGCAAGTTGGCTATGGCACACTCTACAATGTACTGCATATTTAAAATGCATCGCCACCTACGATTGTAATTTTGCAATAATAAATGCAAAACACTTTGTTGTTGTATGATATTTTGAGACAATGGAATAGAAAATTACTATAATCTTTATTTAATTCTGTACAGTAAAATATATAAGGTTTCTACAGATACACTCTGTATACTAGTCAGCTAAGATATTTTTTAACATTTCCATTACATTATTTTTTCTATTGTTTCGCGTTTTGCCCAACTAAACACAAACACAATCGCTTCAATTTGTTAAAACAATAAGAAAACTAGCTACTGCTACTAACCGGTTCGAATTTGTTTTGCAGGAATTCCTGCATGAAGTTTAATACGCTGCTTTTATTGTTTTCCATGATTTATGAGCGTGACAGACTTCTCAAGAATTGGAATATAATGCTTGGCTATAATAACTTATTATGTATCAAGTATTTATTTATATTTTGGTCGATGCATTTTTCAGAAATGAGTCAGTTGGAATTTTTCTACAAGGATTTTGTATAATTGTAAAGAAATAGGGATATTTCTTCCTTAAATTTGATAAGATCCAGTCTCCAGAGAATTATGTGGAAATCGACCATGACATCAGAAATTCTAACCGAAAAGATTTTTAAATTTTACTTTCAAAGATATTATTAATTGTTTCGACCTTAACTTGTAGCGAAACAATTGTCAACATTTAATAAATTACGTGAAACTTTCAAAACATAGTTGTTTTTATATTTACATAGTTCAAAGATATTTGTCAAGCCATCTATAAAAGTACTACTATTCTTCTAATCAAATTCATATCATACTCTATTTTTCTACTAACCCCATAAAAAGTACAAAACAACATAATATTATTTCCTACTCTTTAGAAATGAATTACTCAAAATTGAATAAATTGTCATAGCTTAACAGCAGCCACTAATAATTCTAGTCAACAGCAATTTGTATCTCAGACATTTAGCAGTCAAAATGTGGTCAAAAAATCGTTATGTAACAATTTTTTTACTTTTGAATTTAAATTTCTAAAAAACTTTCAAAAATAACAACAATAATGCAATTTTTAATGCTCCCAATAGAAACTAAATTAATGGGTATTAATTTTGAATTGGAAATGTTATGATCATTAAAATCACAAAAATTACGTATGCTCGCAAATTTATAACATAATAAAACGGATATTTTTATGTAACAAACGACATTTTTGTATATCATAAATTTTATTTCCTACATAAAAAACGTTGTGTAGGAATATGTTTTTACAAACAACTTTCATTTTTATGGCAGACAAATTTTAATTGTTTTAATGTTGAGGTATGCAGATAGGCGATGTGGTATTTTAACTAGTTTTCCTAGCAATTTTATTTTATTTGTTTATTTATTTTTCATCTATAGTAAAGCGTATAGTGTGTAACCTTTAATCTAGTGAAAGTCTACTTGGGTTTAATTAAAACGATCTCACATTAAATTGCAAACCTGATTCTGACTCACGCATAGCGAATTTCTGTTCTTGTAGAGATGATAATAATCAAGTATAAACAAGGGAAAAATGAACAAAACTAAAATGAGTCAATACATAAAAATATATCATACATAATAAACCCATTTTATGTGATCTATAGGATATATAATGTAGCAAATGGATTTTTGATTTGTTTTTGAACCAAATAACAAATTAAAAGGAAAAAATGAGTTGCATACATTTTTTATTAGGCAACAACGAATTTTTAATTAATAAATAAATTAAAACCTCATGGGAAAAATATACAAATTAATAGATCTTTTAAATGGTTTCTAAGAACAACAAATTTATCGTAACTTATTGCTTATAAGTGACTAAAAATGCCACACATGTTTTCTGCAACGGTCTCATTTTCTCACAATATTGTTAAACTATATTAAGAGTGTTACATCATAAAATTGCAAAAAAATAACCGGTTATTTTGGTCACATGGTCTCTGTTTACTTATCCTAGATTTTCTTCTTGTTTTTAATTTTATTAAATTTTAAGCCAGGATGTGGTAGAAAGATAAAATGTATTTTAATATGGAAAAATACGGTTGTTTGAAAAATATTTATCTAATGTAATGTTTATTACAATGTTTTACTTAAAAATTCGTAAATTCCAATTTTTAACGCCACATAGGTAATTAAAAATGCAATATTTTTTACTAGTGTCGCAAGTTATGATGTCAGTCTCTAAAATGTTATTTTAAGGCACTGGTGTTAATAGTATATTATGTATCAAGTTTGATAAACGCCATTTTAGTCACGAATTTAATTTAGGCACGGGCGAGCTTGCGACATTTGACAACTGTCAACTAACTTTAGCCCGTGACTAAAATGCCATGAAGTCACAATTTTAGTAATTTACTTTTAGCACTGGTGCTAAAAGTATATGACGTGATTTACTTTAAACACTGGTGCGAAAATAATAATAAAAAACTTTTTTCGGTTGTTGTATAAATTTATAAACGATATCTACTGTATTTATAACTAATAAATAAATTATAGTATTTAAATTAAGTTCCAGTTTTACTTTTGTCTAAAAGTAGGTTATAAGTATTACCTGGTATTGGTTACAATCGATCTGGATTACTCTTATTTAATAAATAATTGGGTTATGAAGTTAATTACAGCGCAATACTTTTATCTGAATAATAACAATGCTTATTTCCTAGGAAATACATTATTTATATAATATTATTATAGGAAATACATTATTTATATAATAATGGTATAATAATATTTCCTTTAAAACTAAATACACCCACTTATTATTTAGTACAAAAATCATTATTTTTTTCTTTAAATTAGGTAACGTTTTATTGCGTGTAGCACGAATTATATTGTTTTTTATAAAACGTGCTTAAAAAATTTCATTCAAGGTTACTTGTCAATTATTAAAGATGTTTACACTACTTAAAAATCTTAACAAGAAAAAAAATAATTGGTCGAATACATAAAATAAAAACTGGATCACGACAAAATAAAACTTGTTTAACCACAAGATTACAACTTAAACTATAATACATAATTGGTAATAAAACTGAAAAATTATATACACCACAGCTATCCGGCACTAATGAGGTCTAGTAGGACCGAAATATGCTGTAGGTGCATGTTTGTGTAGCACGATTGAATAGGTAATAGGCCAGTTCTCAAATAACGTTCGTAGAATCACCCATATACACTTAGTTTGATAACCTCTTTACCAGCAGTTATCAACCTTGTTATATCTGCATAATAATACTAAATTAAAATGTTTCATTACAATTATAATTAATGGATGCTTATTTAAAATTTATGCGTATCACGGATTTTCAGATTTTTCTTGGTTACGCCTGTAGTTTTGAGCATATGGCCTTCAGACAAACTACATAATTACTACATCGTTTCACTTACGCCTTTGATTTTTGCGTTTCTTTTTACATGCAAATAAACCACTCTTTTGCTTCAAAGGATTCGAATTCGAATGCTCTTTCATTACGCTAAAGCAATTATGAGACTCAAATGCAAAGGTAGAACGTTTCTTGATATAAAAGTAGATTATCTAAGAGGATAGCAAAGCAGTTAATAAATGTTGGATATACTTTTTTTAATTAATTGATTGTACAAAAATGTAACAAAATTTTTAGAAAAATGTGTGATATTTCCACATTGTTGGCATTACAATGGACTAAATCTATATCTTTAACAGTTTTAAAATTACATTTGTTTTTTTTAGATAAAGGTCATTTAACATTTTCTCCTACAAATCATCTACATTCTTCTGCACATTGTGTTTTAGAAAGTTTTACTCAAGAAAAAACTAAAGTAAACTTTTTCAGATAATTATTATAATAATCCATAGTAAGCTTTCAAATTAGTTGTTTTGGCCAGCGCAAAGAACTGATCTTGATCTTTAGATTATAATAATATTATGATATTATCTGTGAGATGTGAAATTTATAGTGTTATGTAAAAAAAATAAAATCAGTATTGATGTGAAATAATAAAATTGCCTTAAAGATCGAATAATAAGAAAATATGAATGTCTTCTAGAAATAATGCTTTGTGTGACTATGCTATGAGTTATCTGTGTTATCTGTGTCTTCTAGCATCTTAGACTCAATTAATATTTTTATAAATATAAAATCTTTTATTCAACACCAAAAATAAATATGTAACTTCTTAAATAATAAATTCCCTAATTATTTACTTCTTACATTCAAACCTTGCGGTAGTTGAATAAAATATTGTGTGCGACTATTGGCCGAAAGATGAGATTTCACTATTACTATTTGCAATATTTTATACTACATAGTGCAAAATGTTTAGCAAACAAGTCTGTCAGATGGATCAATTTACTAAATACGCAATTTATTGACTGGAGAGACGATTACATTTAACTTAAACGTTTATTTACGAGAATTTTACGATCGCGCCATATTAATGCAGTCGACCTTTTACGATCTCGATTTTACGATGGTCTTGTTTTCTCGAAAACTGCGCTACGATAAAAATAAATATTATAAAGAATCTTTTGCGGCCAATGGCTGTAATAAACGAAAATCCGTGTCAATTATTAAAGAAAGAAAATTTACTGCCTGTATTGGACATTATATTGAATGAAAACAAAGCGATTTATGGCCATAAAGAAGTTTATAAGTTGTTGGTTGACAATTTAAATGATATGACACTATAGTCTATAGATGTAATAGTTTACTCAAAACTTCAACAATCTCTATTCTTCTATATCTTCAATTACAATACAATTGTGTTTTTTTAAATAATTGAAAGACATCTATTAGGTATTTTAAATACCAATAATTGTGTACGCATGAAATACAAGCCATAAAAATACTTACTTAACACCTATGGCATCCAATGCAAAATTATCATTTGTTTACAATTTTATGCAATATGCTATAAGATAAAGCAAGTAATACTTATTTTTTAAATTTATCTGTCATTGATTTAAAATATAAACATTTAATATTTGCCTAGTCTTTCACATGTAAAAGTAAACATCCATTAAAATTTCCTTTTGATTTTTTTTCAACGTCAATCATATTTCTTCTTTAGCGGTCTTACAATTTTCGTAGTAGTTCGAAGTCAATTAAAATTTCAATATTGTCTTAACCGATCACCGTCAGTTCCATCGAATAAATTTGAAATTCAATAAAGAGGACGCTGGAGACAAAAATCATACACGAGGGTTGCAAACGGTAGTCAAAAGACTCCACCTCGTCATTCCAAGAACTCAGCTATGTATGTACTATGTGTGCGCCTTGCTCGGGGGTCGTTTGAATTTCATACAAAGTATTTACATCAAAAGATTCAATCATATTTCATCTTTCATAGAATGTTACGTTTGTTAACATAGTACACGTTATTTGCTTTAGAGGGATCGATTTTCAAGAACTGTGAAGAGCTTAGGGGATGTATAAAATTAAACGGTTTCCGGTATGACAGTAAATATTGTATTTTATGTATGAAAATATTGTTTATTTTAAAAATATGTTTTGTATTAATGTATTAAGAAGTAAAATACAAAAATCTCTTGGAGAATAATAAAGTAAATCATTACTATGGGTTGATGCAAATTTTAAAAATAAAATCGTATAAAAAACGGAGTTACTTAAATAAATACTATCGTAAGTTAGTAAATACGGTTTGATACAGTCTGGCTTATAAGCGGAAACTTGTTTTGACACTATTATATAAAGTGAATATTTATACCCACCTCCCGAAATACACCTAGGAATTTTCTATTTATATTGCCAACTGTCGTTAGTTTTAAATCAATGTCGTTAAAGCTTCGCTTGTTCTGTCCATCATATTTATAGGCTTTAAATTGTTGAGTATGATAAGAGGGCAATATTAATAAGTTTGATGGTATCGCGTGAAATATGCGTTCCATATGAAATATTGCCTAATTGCCGGAAAATATTGGTGATTATAATTAGATGGTTCATTTAATTTATTACTTGAACAAATAATTTAATATATGCCTACTTATTATGTAGGTACATAATTATTTTGTATACAATAGTAGCTATTAAATAAATCGTTTGTATGTTTTTCAGGATATATCGCGAGGAGGGGAATTTTTAAGGTATAAAAAATACAGACAATTTTTCCGACAATGAGTTGTTAAAGCCGAAAAAGAGATGAAGTTTCTGACAGTTTGTGTAAAAATCATCAAAATTTTGTTATTATTGATTGATTGATTTTTAATAATAATCAGTATTTGTCATAGAAAAAGTAAATTAAAAGACACTCATTTAATTAAACACTCGCTAAATACTAGCACGTGCCTAATTTAAATTCGTGATTAAAATGGTGTTATCAAACTTGAAACATAATAAACTATTAAAAATCTAAACCTAAAAACATGTTGAAGTTCCACGTTGTCTTTTAAGCTTTTAAATAAAATAAAAAGAAATGTATTTTTGTTATGCTTTGTAGCACATTTAAAGAATTAGTCATCGTATCATATCCTATATTTATTCAAATTTATAACTCACATTTTTTTCCGAATATCACGGTCGAATTATACATTATAATGTAGAAAGTGTTTTACTCTATGAATAAATATGTAGTTATGGTATAATAAAGTTTGTTATATTCTTAATTAATTTATATTTTATTGGATAGACATTGTAATTTATAAGGTTTTATGAAGTGATGGATAAACACATGTTATAAGTTATTGTTTGTAAAAAGTATATGGGACACAATTTTAAACAGTTATGAACCTTCAGTTAATTGTGAAGTAAGTTTTGTTCTATTTTTATTTTAAATTTAATAAAAAGTTTAGGAATCTTGCTCGACTATTTCCAAGGAATTGAAAATTGCTAAAAATTTAAAACAAACTTTTGTAATACCGAGCAAATATTTTAGTTCTTGAGCGCTAAAGTAAATAAAATGTACCATACTTCTATTAATTTTCTAATAATATTTATGACAAAAAACCACTTCAAACTTGCCGCATTTTATTTATTGAAAACTCAATTTTTATGCAAAAAATATTCTTGATTTAAATCTCATCTTTTTATGACTTAAAATTCCGCTCTTTCCGTGAAATATGGACACAGTTGGTGGAATAAAAAGCGCAAAGAAGAAAACCGGCCAGAATATTTTATGTGGGATTAGACCGTCACTACTTCCATAGCACTCCGCGGCGTGGGTGTATCACTCAAACGCATGTCGAAATTTTTTCGAAAAAAAATATTTAGAAAGTATTTTTGGTATTGTTGGGAAATATTGATGTATACATATATGCGTCAATTTGTAGTAAATAAAACCTTTATGAATACTTTTACAATAATCAATCAATCTATCCATGACTGTGCGTTTTTTACATTGTGTTAAATTTTTTCCATAAATATAATATACAAAACTTAATAGACAAATTTATATGCCAATCAACATTTTAAAATCAAGAGCATTCAGTTCAAAATAACTGTTTAACTAAATTCACACACCATAAGTAATTAAAGAGAAAACTACTTAAGAGTTTTATTTTTACCAAATATATTTGCCTATAGGCACTTGAATCAATCTAAGTGATTTTTAAGTGGGCCAAAGTATCTAAATTAGATTTGTAAATTTAAATCCTTTTTAATCATTTTAATTAAAATAATAAGTTAAAGCAACTGTATTTATCCAGCGATTATTTTAATATTTGGTATTGGCTTATACACTGTATTTAACTTATTTAAATCCACAAAGAAATAACAGTAATGGGAAATTTATGTTTCCCAAAACCCAGCAGTCACGCCAAATTCTTGGCTATTAAACCGAACAATATTCCGCAAAAATAAACCTTTATGTACCACCTGTTATAGCGTACTTTTATTTTTATTTCAGTACTAACCTTGAGTTAATTTTACAACAGGTTTGTAAAACGTAATTTTTTTCAATGAAAGATTATGCAAGTAGGTTCGATCAATATTTAGATTATGTGAGATAAATAGTTGTCTGATGAATGAATATTAATTTTAATAAAAACTATTATTGGGTGATTTAAAAAGGGTTTTATTAACAAAACAATTAAATTAAACCGAAATATTATACATCTACAAACGTTTGTTATGGTAACAATATATACAAGGTTTCTGCAGCAAGTTAACATGGGTCATTATACAAAGAACATGGGAAACAGATGTATTTTCTGACAGTTTGTGTACAATTTAAAAAAAAATAACATAAATAAATACGTTTTTAAAATAGTAAATAAAACATGTTTTACTTGAGAATTCTTATTAAAAATACTTATCTCTTACTATGGTGTGATATAAGATTTGTATATGTAAACAAGGTATCAGTTTACACATATTATATTAATAATAACTTGAATTATCTAAAGGGCTATAAATAGCTTTGAAAGTGTTGTACTGGCATATAAACATTTATATTTCCCAACAATACCTTTATAATTAAATGAAACTTAATTAGACATACCTGAAATATAAGAAAATACAGTTCACATCACAGTAGGTACACAATACACCGGCTTTCAAGTTTCGAGCGCTGAACGTGCGAGTACACGGTTAGGCGCGCTGGAGACGCGTCGCTTCTTTCCTGCTACGTTTCCTGCAGCGGACTGACTGCTGCCGAGCGTGGCAGGAGTTTGTCGGCGGCGGGCGCACGCCGACGCGTGCCTGGCGGTGCGGACGCTTCGGCACCACCAAAGGTTCCTCTTCGCCCTACACAGCAGGGCGGTGTGGAGTAACGCCTGCTGTTTTTGCAGGATTTTTTTTGTAATAGATCCCGCTCTTATGGGGTTGTGTTGATGTAATTAAATTGCAGGATTTAAAAAGGTTTTCTCTACTCCCAACTTTAAAACGTCCATTATCGTACGTTTCCATAACACTAAGTGACCTTTTAAATACGGGTCCTAACAACTTAATGTTCAGACGATACCAATTTTCAGAAATATTTACTTATTTCTCATTAAAAAAAATTAAAAATTAACAAATTATGTTGGCAACTGAAAGTTCGGACGACTCAAAGAAGTGTTAAATTAATTAATCTTGTGGCGTTGAAATGGCCCGTGGTAAGGCTACTTCTAAACAAATTCAAAAAATTATAATAAAACAGTACCATGAAGGAAAGACCATAGTTTTTAATTTTACCGTGATATTGTTTGGTAAAGATGTAAGTTTACAAATAATGTCAAACTTCGTTTGTTTCCTTAACAATGTAAAACATAATCTCTAGATTCTTTGGAATACATCGACGAAAAAAAAAACAATTTTACAAACACGCTTTTTAGCACCCAATCATCTCACACGACGGGAGTAACACAACACCATCAAAGCGTAGGGCTGCCGGACGTTGATAACGCATATTACCGGGGCATCTAACCGATGCACCGACGCGTCGCGACGCCGCGCCGGGCAGACAATACGAAACGTGCATAATTATTGAAAGAGCGACGGGAATGCTGTTGTTGGGTTGTTGATCTGATTACCGAGGAAATTAATTTCATTCAAGACGAATGTTGAATGGTGAATAATGGAGGATTACAAAGTCTGATATCTGAGTTAAAACAAATGGTACATTTTATTAGGAGTTTAAAAAAATTATTATACCACAACACTATTAATAAATTACTATAGTAGATTAGTAAAGAAAAGTGATAGTTTTCTTTAACGTATACTACCATGAAATCTCATTTTAACCATAGTTCTTTTGTTCATGATACTTTCTCAATAAACTATACTTTATTTAACACCAATTTCATTTCTTAACCTTAACCGATGGGCAAAATTTTACAAATAGTCCTTTTTACACAAAATTGCTTTATTTTCATTTAAACACCTAAACAATTATCTTTACACCATTAATCAATCAATAGATCAATGTTGTTGTATTAATAATCATCGGACCATTTGTTCTTGGTCTACCCCATCGCCATCATCATCCAGAAGCAGTCAATTAATTCCCGATCCCCAAAGCAAAGCGCACCGCACGGATATTCAATCTGGTCGATGTTCTGTATTAATGGAACATTGCCATCGAACGAAGCTATAACATCGAGGATCTACGTGTATGTCTCCCTTGGGAACAAAAACGCACAAGGTGTATTTTCTGGATCTTACCTTTGTTGGTTTTGTAAATTTTTAATGCTCGAGTGAAAGAGTATACGTCTCTATTCTGATACAAAAAGGAACTAATGGAAGTTACGAAATAAATTTGTTTTGACAAGTAAGTGGAAGATAAATAATACAAAAGGAGTAGACCTCTACAAGTCAAAAACATTTTCTACTCAACAGGACCCTTTGCAACAAAGTTTTTTTTGGTTATTTTTTTACTGGTAATGGTAAAACTCATTTTCTAGTAGTATGTTTTTATGTTTTAATAGTAATGTTTAGAATAAAAATTACTTTCTTTTGCCATGATAGTAGGTAATAATTGTCAATAAATAATCGTAATTGACTTAAGTCGTATATCCTAGAAGAAAGTTTTACACTTTACACATTCACATGTTTTAAAACTAATGTATTTATTTTCTACTTGGTTAAGAATAGTATATTAAAGTACAAGTTGCAGAAGGCCACATATTCTCGCACGAATTCGAAATTTGGCCTCGAGCGACGAAGGAGCGAGTGGACGAACGAATGAGTGCGAGAATAGCCTTCTGCAACGTGTGATTTATACTATTTTCTCGATTTTAACTTTTATTTAGGTTTTTTTAATTGTTTTGTGGTCCTTGTTAGTTAGGGGATTTTTCTCGCAAAATGTCAGTTGGCAACACAAAATGACAATATTTGTTATCCTTCACAAGTACAACCTGAACTGCACTTTTTCACATTAAACTTAAAATTTTGCATTAAAATGCATTGTTGGAGTAAACTTAATATTACAAAACAATAATAAAGGCTTCATTTTCAATAAAAGTAATGAATTTGAGGTTATTAATCAGTTTGACATTTTGGGGGTACCAATACTTAAAAACTAAATGTTACCAAAAATCGTTTAAGAATGAGCTTCATTCTTCAACGATTTTGCGTGCGAGAATATGACATTCTTACATAAAAATCGAGAAAATATATTCCGTACTCTGTAAAGGCAAAAGTTGTTGCCAGCTCCTCTTTAGAATATCCAATTTCCATTAATTTCTTATAGACAGACAATTAAATTAAATTATAGTGGTTAATCTGGGATAGAACTATAGGCCTGTTATCTGAATTAGTTGCTTAGGTTGGCACAAATGTTTTGTTTTATGGACGTTCTGTGGTCACCGATTCCCAACATCCTGCCTTTCCAGAAGGACTTCATTAGCTTTATTGAACAGAATCGCTTTTCGCTCATAAAAATTAACAGTAGGACATTATTTTTATTTTTTTAGCAATAAATATTATCTTTGTAATAAATAATTAAAAAATGATTTGTTAACTAGGTCAAAATTATATATGAGAGTTAAGGACAGCTTGTCAAATCAAGATATTTAATTATTTTCAAAAACTACAGGCTTGAGCATTTTTTATAGTTAAATTATTTCCAAAAAAATACATGAACACCAATGCGAGTAAATATAAAAAATACAAAGTGAACAATTGTTAATTCATGAGCGAGGGGTTTAATATTTAGGCGTTCCGATAAAACCTCGAAATTGCACAAATCCATTAATGCATTATCTGTCCATTTTCCATAAATCTGATAAAAGTCCGCGTCAATTGCATCCCAAATCACGCTCATTAGCGCCGATGCCTTTTGACGTGCCTGTACACGAATTTAATCCCCGAAAACACGTAAAACCTCAATTATTCATTGGACGCGAGCCGAGCAGAAATTGCACCGTGGCGCGCTATTTTCTTCCAGAAATCTTATACGAAAATCCTACTGGGTTTTTTTAAACAATGATTAAAGTACACAAAATAATCTTATGTATTTATGTCATCAAAAAGTTTGATAATGGACCTGCCAAATAATTAAAATAAAGAAAAAGAGGAACATTTTTGTATGGCTGTCATTAAATTTTGAAATTGACTGAGATACTTTGTAAAAAAACTAAAAAAAAAACAACCGCGTTAATTGTCATTGTAACCAAAATAATACAAAAAAAATCCCAGTTAACTTGGGCGAACGTGAATGGATTATGTGCTGAAATCTAAATATAAGCACAAAATTACTTATCATAATGCTAGATAATTTGTTAATTTTTAAACGCATGAATTTTCACTAAATATTTTCTTTTTTTTTAAATTTTGGTAAATTTGATCAAAAATATTGTTATATTAACATAACTGGCCTCCTAGATAATAAATATTGACACAGTGCGTCGTTTCGTAGTGTTTTATGCGTTTGCAAAGTTGGCCAAACCAATGCGGACACTAATCCGTAATCTGACATGCAGGGATTAATCGGACCCTTTTCTTTTTTTTTCTATTGGTAATACGAGTAGTTAGTTTAGGATCGATCGATCTGTTGGAGGATAGGTGGACAGGTAAAGAACCTTCGTATACATATACTATAGTATGGCTTCGACAACGAACACACGTTGAAATATGCGTACCTTGTAAGACTTCTGTTTGTTTACTGAAGCTCGATGTTTTTGAGGTTTTTGATGAAAATTTAATTAGGATTTCAAAGAAACAAAACTGAGTAAAAAAAGTGGAAAAGTTAAAACTGTATAATAACCTTTACTTGGTTGGATTCTGCATACAAAATCATGTTTTTGGAGAATATATTAGCACAAAAGTTTGCTTTGGCATTAAGTTAAGGACACTATATTTACACTAAGCCGAAATTAAATATACAGCTAAGCGGATCAGCTTGCATCTACATATGCAAATCACCATCGTGTATTTACGTCGTTGTTAAATATTAAGGAACAATTTCATCCATTAGGCAGAAATGATTTATTCATCGGCGTTCCCCTCCATTAAAAAATGTAAATCGTGAACTAGGAAAAAAATTAAAATCCGCTGAGGGAAACATAAAGAATCGTAATCAGATTAAACGCTGAACCGAACGTTGCATTAGGTCGGCGTTAGAGTGTACTTATAAGGCAAAAACTGTTAAGAATCTAAAAAAAACGTACAATACCGTAGGTTAACATCTAATTATCCCAACTACACTGCCTGACAAATTTTGATATACAAGGTGTCCCAAGCATGGCGCATTCAGGTGCCCTGATTTTCACAGGACCTGCTTTCATTAATTTCCAGTTTTTCTGACAGATATTTGTATACTGAATATTGTATTTTGTTTATTTCAAAGGTCACAGGTTATTTTGTTTATTTTAACAAATTATTTCGTTGAAAAAGTACACGTGATTTCTGGCAGTCAATCAAAACATGTTTTACTGATAACACTAGTCTACAGGGTTTTGGACAAGATCAACCAAATATTTCCCAAGTAATTTGGCGCGCTGAATTCGAATCTGCGTTATGCCACTTTTGGGTTAAAATTTCTCGAAAACCTGACTAGATGGAGCAAAATCCACAACAGATTCAAATTTAACGTACCAAAATCTCATCATTTTCGATAAATTTTATTTTCAAAATTTGTACACCATTGTAGTAATCTTTATCTTGGCCCAAACAAAGCTGTTAAACTATGAATGGAAAACTTTCGCAGACCGGGCGCAAAACTCGAGACCATACGGTCGATGTTAATGGTCCGTGTATTAAATCACGTCATCCACCCACCGTCGACAAAAACCCGTTATAGCGCGCGACGTAAGGTTCCACCCTCGAGTGTTTTTTGTTTAGGTCTATGGGAAGGTGCCAGATTCAGTCTGCCAAAGAGATTTAAACACGCGGAGAGCGCTCATCTTTATTTATCTTGGTAAGCACTCGCGTTTGTTTGCATAAGCGTAACTTATGCAGAAATTCGTGGGATTTAATAATGCACGTGGGATGTAATGGAAGTTAAGATAAAGCATCGTGTGAAAAATGCATTGTGCATGTCTATTATAAATAATTTGGTAATTTATTTGTATTCCTTCCCTTTTAAACGATTTCAGGACATTTTAGTTGTTTAGAACGTTTTAAATTTAATTATATTTTACGATGATTTTTTAAAATATTTCTTTCATTTACTCAGTTTTTTGCGCCTTCTAATCGAGTAACAGACTTTTCACGCCTTATATCCCTACTTTATCCACATCAAAAGAAAAACGATTAATCAGATTTTTTCCGCTGAAAGAAGGAGGGCTTTTGTAAAAAGGGCACAAAGGTTGGCCATACTAGTTTCCTAATTTAATTTCAGGGTTATCGGTACACGAACCGTGAGGGATGAAATTTAACCGGGCCACTTCTAATTGACACCCTGATTGATTCCGCATCGCCCCCAAGGATCTTTTATTGCCCCGATGATGCCACTACGCGTTAACGTTTTACGTTTTATCCCTGGGTTTCTTTAAATTGGCTATTTGTTAATCTTCATTAAAAAGGAAGGCATAGAAATATATTTTAATCGATAGTAAACACTATAACACTCCCTATAATATTTATCGAACCTAGTCTTGGTTTTAGTAATATTTTTTCACGAATTTCACTTTATACCATCTCTATAAAAATAGTGGCAATCAAAACTGAAGTAATTTACAGATGTGTCAATTTTTTTTTATTGTGGCTTAGATGATACTTTGCAATTGTTATATATAATTTGCAATTTTAATGTTACTATAATTATCACTCCGCCCTAGTAGTTATTACCTAATATACGATTATATAGTTTTTAAGACAGTAATTTAAAGAGATTTGAGATAAGATTCTTTTAATTAATAAATTTATTATTTTGATTAAAAATTGTTTTTGAGAAAGACAGGAAAACAGTTAAATATAATAATACTATTAAAATGTAAGCTATAGCTTTATTTTTATTACTATAGTAATAAAAATAAAGAAACTAAAAATAACTTTGTTTTGCAAAGCGTTCTGCAGCATCGCAATATGTTTTGAAACAATATAATTCTATGGTTAAGTTACTTAAAAACTATTTTATTTTAATAACTGTTGGTTCAAATAAAACTTTAAGTAACTAAATATCCAGATAGAGCATTGTGTAATAAAAGATGAGAGGAATATTTTGTAGAAAGGCAATTTGGCATCTTTACAATTTTCTTGGCAGCCAAACCTTGCTTAAATTGCCTTCAAAGTCTTAACCATCTTATCTCTTACATTAATAAAAAAAATATTTTCGCAAACTAATATAATTCCATAAATTTAAAGTATTTAATATTCCGAACCATTTGCTTTGCATCGTTACATCAAAGAGAAGGCTGCATCCATATTTTTAAATACATTTAAATAAAAATCTTCAGCTTGCGGTTCTACAAATTGTATACAAAAAGCGACTTTAATTAAGACGGCGTTATTAATTTGTAATTGAACAATACTTAATCTTGAAACTTGCAAACTTTATCACGAATCCGTTTGTTTTTTTAATTTCGTTTCGAGAAGATTTTTCTTTGCAATTAACTTTCTTTGCGGTTGTTCTTTCTGTCTTGCATTTTAAGTTCCTATTAAAAATCGGGGCGGTATTATTTTAAAGGAAAAAAGTTACTGAATAATTAAAAAGATTTGATGTTTATTTTTAAAAGGTTGTTCGAACATTGGGATAATTTAAGTATACCGCACTGAATTTTTTTACCCAAGCGATACGTACACGTTATTATGTGTGAAGCACCCATAAACTTTTGCCTCTCCAATATGTTCCCCGTAAAAAATACCATTCCTTCTTGTATAAAACAGGATAACCTAGGGATAAGGACCATATCCTTTGTCATAAAATTATCTTCGGGCCGACCTTTTATTACTATTACTTACGTCACAAACACGAATTCGATAGTCTACGACACTCACCTGCAACAGAAGAAAAAACGAAAATAAGAAATGGGAGAATTTTTCAATTTCATTTCGAAGTCGTAAAAGTAAATTATGAAGTAGTTTTGTTTAACCTGAAGGTAGCGAGGTAATTTTATGGAAGTGGCTTGTCTTGTCTCGCGAATCCAATATTGCAGCAGTTATAAGGATTATGATATTTACGATTGTATATTGCAATTTTGTAATAAAAGTTATTTATAATTTAAAATTTATGATACGCAGAAAAATTTATTTCAAACAAGGATGACGTTTACTACAAAATATTTTTTGTTAGTTTTATGTCATTTTATAAGTGCATTAGAAAATTTTTAGAGATTTAAGGACATTTTCGATAGATTAATACATTTTTAAGACACTACAATACGATAAAAATCATTCATAAGGTATATTTTTAAATCGTTATTCGTAAGCGAAGGCCTATAATTATGCGAAGCAACAATTATAAAACGTTCATACAATTGAATCGGTCAGATTAAAAACAGTACAAATCCAAAAAATTTATTTTCTAAAATCAATCTAATAGTTTAAAATAAATTTTCGTAAGAAAATAAAATTTTATATATATATATATTTTACAAAATATGATAATTACATTATTATAAAATGGTTAAAATATTCTAACAAAAATGCATTTTCATCTATAAAACTGATTTTATGAAACAAATTGTCAATTTTTTTTAAAGACTAGGATGTAAAAAACTTAACCTGATTGGTCTTAATTATTTTACAGCCTAGGAGATAATCGAATACTTTCATAGTGAGCGTTGAAAATAAGGAAAAATAATTTTTGTAGCGTTAAAATAATGGAACCGTTATTTAAACAACCCAAACCGTAATATTTCCTATGTGAATGTGTGCACAAGACCAAAACTCCAAGCACACATAGAACCCAGCAAACAGTAGCACCGACTGCTCAGTCAAGTTTAAGTGGAACGGGTCTGAATCGCTCCCAGTCGGGAATCCTGCGGTCGGACCGCGACTGAAGCGCGGTTTCGAACCCCTTTCGGCCCCCACGAAGCTTTGCAGCTGCCCCCGGGGGCGGTCGAATAACCGCCGCCCCCGCTTAGCGCCCCGCCATACGGCGGACACACACGACAAACTGCATCATCACAAAACACTTAGCGGTTTGGTTTCGAGAAATAATTGTAAATAGTTTTGGTCGCAAAGACGGGAGTTGTATTCTACTAATGAGTTTTAGAAATTTTTTAATGCCATTTTGTAATTAATATTTAATATAGTTTCATATAAAATCAATTCAAACAATAGGTTACATTTTAAATTAATAATAAAAAATTAATAACCATATGGCGAATTCGCCATTTTTAACACAAACAAAATATACTTTTCCACGAATATAAATTCTGATTTAACTAGTTTAAACATATAAGCAATCTATGTTACATTATACCTAACCCTTAAACTATTTATGACTAATATAAACCCTTTCCAATCCAATCATAATGTCTATTTTATATGCATTTTCCTTATCGAGAGCGCGCCCTGTAATAAAACGTCTCCATTAGCCCTTTACTTGGCAACCTTTTGAGAAGAAGGGTGGTGGTGGTGGTAACCGCCCAGGCCGCAAGCCGCCACCGCTGGGCGGCATGAATATGCATCAGAAAAGGGTCCGCGTCATAGACAGCGGCGCATAGTAATCCAGTTATTTTTAGGGTATTTTGGGTACGCTGATTTAAAAAATGAGCACCAGTTTTATGAATAAGCTTTTAGCCCAGAAGATTGTAGCAAACAGCACATTTTATTTAGTTAACACACATCGAAATAAGTTTTTTTTATAAAAAAGTTAACTTGAATGGAGAACTTTTTTTGATTAAAAATAACCATCCAGTGTTAGTTTTTTTAGCAAAATGATTAATAAAGCAAAATTTCTTCAAAATTATTTTTATAAAAGTTCCCAATTTCCAACAAATACTTTTGTTACTGTGTCTACAAAAAGGTTTGTAAAAATAAGTTTTTTTTTTGAAGATTACAAGAATTATGGTTGAATTATTGACAGGATTTTGTTATTCTACAAAATGTTTGTTATAATTACAAACTACTTGTTCAATTAGTTAACAAATTACAGTTTGTTATAAACTTACCATTATGTGAACCTAAATTAATATAAAATCTGTATGTGGTTAAAATAAACAAATATTATTTTTATTATAAATATTAGTATACCCAACTACTTTTGTAAATTGGATCACTGTGAGACAGGGGTAAAGACGCGTTAGGAAACTTGTAAGAGTATGTTCTGGAAATATCAATGATCTTTGTAATAGTTTAGTGTAGTAGTCGTTTAAAGGTTAAAAGGATCGTACCCTAGTAGCGGTATCCATAATAATTATAAAGTGCGCGAAGATTAATTTTACACCTTTTGACGAATAACTTAACAAAATTGCGGGTTTATTAAAATTATGTATGTGTATTTAGAACTCAAGAATTTAACTAAAATTTTTAATTATGCTAACTAATTTACTATTTTTTTCAAAGAATGCTTAAAGTAGATAAATTAATTAAGTAGTCTGAAAAAGAATTTTCAATTTATCCACAAAGATCGTAAATTTTCTTTCTTCTTAGATTTTTTTACGTTTTCCTTTTATAACCTGAAAATTCTTTCTGTAAGATTAGAAATTGATTAAATCATGATTTGTCTGGTCGGTATTTGAGGAATTTATATTGAAAGATCTAAAAACTTCTTAAATTGTACTTATAAGAACAATATTTCAAAAATGGCGAATGCACCGGGATTAGTTTGTATCATAAAAAGTGTATTCATTGAATTATTTTGTTCTATTAATAAATGTTTGTCATTTTTTTACATTTATTTTAGTATTAACTCATGCTAATTTGTTTAGGAAGTACCCATTTTAACACGCACGGTTTTAGTGCCATTTTGACAACTTTTTTTAAAATGTTAGTATAGATAAATTTATAAGATTTATCTTGTTATTCAGATATTTTATTAAAATTAAAGAAACATTTTAAAAATATCCAAATAAATCATTTTGAATTCTAAGGCGGCTTAGGTTTACATATCCATATCAATGTAATAAATTTCAATAACCAATTGAGATCAACGAGATTAAAAGGTTATTTAGCAAAAACGTCGTTTTGCGGGTGGACATACATAGATACCGAATGCGAGCAGACTTTGCCGCATTGACGTTACACGGCCAGGCAGGCCAACACAATGGCCCTTAATTCCGATCGGCGATTTTCAACTGTTAACGAAACCCAATTAAACGTCATTGTTTTCGTTGACGTTAAACGTCGATTCCGATCCTGACGAAACAAAAGACTGTGTTTAGGACTCCATCGACATCGCATCGTGGAAAAAGCGGCCATGGGGAAATTAACAATTTGCTGATTAAAGGTTCGTGGGGGTAGGTGACAATAAAAATTGATTTTGATGACCAAACTAAATTTATTGAATAAGTAAATTTATCGTCATACCAATACGTAGGTACGTTTAAAAAGGTAAAATGCTAACCCAAACAGTGCAACATGTCAAATGACAAATTAACGAAGAAAATTGACTGTACCAAAACTGAACTTGACCTAAGCACAAGAAAACAGGGTTAAAACAAATTATGTTCATTTTCGTCATGATTACTCTCTTAAAATAAATTAGACTGAAATGACTAATAAATCAGCTATAGCACTATAGTGTGTAAATCTGATCACTAACTGACCCAGTTGTTGATGATTATTAAATAATTAATTAAATGTCGAATATAGTTTTAACACGAGGGGTAAACCACCTAGGAATTATTGTCACCAGCCTGGGGAATTATGTGGTAATACGGGGAAATGCAGGGAAATATTAGGTAGTACAAGGAAATATCAGGAAATACAATGCAAAATGGGGAAATATAAGGTATTATGAGGAAATATTGGGGTATTATTAGGAAATATTGAGGAAATATCGAGGTATTATTTGCGCATGTAAAGTTACGAACGCACCCGAACATTCACGATGCCAATCGTTTTGGACGTTTTGTAAATAAGCTAAAGTATTTGTAAATAACTCGGTAAATAAACTCTACTAGTGTAATTTTTATGTTCGTTTTTATGTGTGATGAACTTATTTCATGAAGGTAAGTACTTCCTTATATATTATTTTTAAGTTTTATTTAATATATGTTTTAATGTTTTAAATTAAATATAGCAAGCAAATAGATTATAATTATAGCTATTTACTTGTTATAAAACCTATAGGTTTAAAACAGACTTTAAAACAAAATATACAGACAAAGCTATAGAATGTGTAATGGAAAATGCCTTAAATAATGCACGAGAGGATTTAAGTGAACTTGGTATTTCTGAATATACAGAAGATTTCTGGATGCAAGTCGCTATAGAAATGAAACAAGAGAACACTCGAGAGAACATGATTGATGATGATGAAGATGACAAAATAAACACACAAGTTGAAGAAATTAACTTATTTGACGATACAATATTAGATGAGGACAAGCATGCAAATGAATTTAATGTTAAAAATGAGATTGAAAATGTAGGTGATAACATCAAGCTGAAAGATTACTCCAATAAGGTGAAAACCATAAATGAAGAAAGTCCCTTTTTACGAGTTAAAATGGGTACACAAGAAAAGGAGGTTGTTATTAAGAAATCAACATATTGTTGGCTGCTGGAAGAAGGAAACGGCCGGGTGAGTACAGATAGACTAAGACGGTTTTATACCCAGTTAAGCAAGAAAACTCCTCGCAAGAACCTCGACAAAAAAAAAGGGAAACCTTAATAAGAAAGAAAAAAGCTCGGGAAATGAGTAGCAAGCTCAAGCAAGAAGGAAAAAGCCGAAAAGCTGTTGTTTATGACGATGAGGTTTCAACTGAAAGCTCAAGCGAGGATAATGATGTTGTATATGATGATTCAACAGATAGCGAAGAATTTTCCGAGCGGTCAGATGACGACAAGAATGATAATGTTACTGTTGATAAGAAAAACAAAGTAAGCAAATCATATGAATACATTATGTCTTTTGATGAAAAGAAAAAGTAAAATTTAAGTACTTAATCATTTTAGTTAAAAGTTAAATTAACATCAATTTCCTTAGCAAATTATTCTGTATGCATATTATTTCACCTGTATTTCATCAGTTTTTCTCTAGCCTTCTCCTCTCTTTTAGGATACCTTGGATATACCTATACAGCTTGAGCAGTACTATGCGGTATATTATGATGAACTATGGGCTATTGGAAGGGCTATATCTAAAGTAACTACATCCAATGAAGAAAACGTCGAGAAAAAGAATATGATTTATTTTAAATTTCTCAAATGTGAGTTAGACAACTATGTTTGGCCTCTCCGCCCAGATAATGCGAATGTAGAACATAAATATATAATATATGGTCCTCTCAACCTCATTCCATGGAAACGGTCCTTTCCAGTTAAAGAGGCAAGATATCATAAATATAAATAAAAAATATAAATTATGTCGTTCGACGTTATAATTAATTTTGAAGGCAACAAGGCTTGTGGATCTTCTTTGTTGAAGAATTTTTTTAAATAAAAACTCGACTAAAAAGTATTTTATTTTAGTTTATTTTTGTTGTTGATATTTATGTAAGTTTAGGTATGTTTATTTATAAATAAATAACTACACTCTTCCGAATTAATGTTTTTATTATGAAAACTCTAAAAGGCACTTAACTTACTTTGCCTTTTCAAATAATTTCTACATATGTATGTACATTGTACATACTTTAAATAAAACTGCTTAGGTAAAGTACTTAAATATTCTTGTTAATAATAATAAAGGAAATACCGGGCAATATTGGGGAATTATCAGGAATTACTGAGGAATTATGGGAAATATCGGAAATATATGGGAAATACTAGGGGAATTATAATAAAGGAAATACCGGGCAATATTGGGGAATTATCAGAAATTGCCGAGGAATTATGGGAAATATCAGAAATTACTGAGGAATTATGGGAAATATCAGGGAATTATAAGGCATTTTAGGGAATTATGTGGCAATATCGGGAATTACGAGAAAATATAGGAAATAAAGGCAATATTTGTGAAATAATTCCCCCAAGGGGAAATATTTGTACAAAATCTCAGGGGTGGTTTACCCCTCGTTTTAACATATGTGCAATTACATACATAGTGGAATATTTATTTGAGAAATACAAACCTAATCACAATAAATCAGATTAATATTGATGTTTTCCGCTACAGTTGTAAGCATTCATATGCGGACATGTAAAGTTTAATCAAAACAAGAATAAAACTTTTGAATTACTGTATACTGTGAATACGTATCCCCACGAATTTCTATCCGTTTGAAGAAAATAGTGCAGAACCAAAATAAAGAAACGAAGGAACAAGAAATAAGTACGGCAGCTATTTGATATTCATACGGGGGCACTTTTTTAAAAACCCTCGCGATCGTGGAAACTCTGATTTTATTTTCCTTTTTAACCAACTAGTCAACGAAATATTTTTAGCGCATTTCATCATAAAGTTTCAGCGATAAAATGTACTCACAGTTTCAGACTGCACGTGATCCGGTTTAATGACCACTCCAGTTAGAGTTAAAGCTTGCAATTAATTGGTCGTTAAATAAAGTCATAAAATAATACTTTTAAAAAGCACAGGAGATTTGCAAATACAACAAATATTTTTTTATCTATGGTTGGAGAAAAAAAAGTTACATGGTGCCATATCTGGCGAATACGGTGGCGAGTTTATAGTGAAATAATCCTGCACAATCTAATGTTAATTATTTTCAAATCACAATGAAATATTTTTAAAACTTAATGACCACAAAACCCCAAAATATCGCAGTGAAAATTTCCGCGGTTGTCTGTTAGTTCCGACGGGAATTTTTAATTAAAATAACTCCGATATTTCGAAAACGGATTCATTTCATGTTTGCAGACAATTTGCCCCGAAAATTTTTAATTAACTTTTTCGGTTCAAAATTACAACTTGTAAAGCTTGAAAATTATACTTTCAAATCGTTTTGTTGTGTTTTGTTTGCCGCGTAATTAATTGTGCGGTTTATTATTCAAATTATGCATTAAAATTAGCGTTTGCAAATAATTTATGGAATTTGTTGTAGACAGGGAGATTATAACATGCTTATCTTCAAGCGTTTTATAATTTAGGCTGTAAAACCAATCAGGTGAAGTTTTGTATATCATACACTTGATACTTGTAATATATTTGTAAGTACCTTTTATGTATCATTTAACGAATAAAAATTATAAAACAAATAAGACGTCTAAGCGTTATGGATTATTTAAAATAAAAACGGGTATTATTTTATGTTTTATACTTATATAAAATTGTGTTGCTATGAATTAGTAAAAGACTTAAATATAAAAGGTTATGTTGTACAACTATTGTTTTTTGTTATAATCTATAGATTTATTAAAAATATACAAAGTTAAAAATAAATTATATTAGGTAAAGTTATTATTAGTAATCCTGCACCAACAAATATACGTACTGAATTACAAAATATACATTTACAATTAAAAGCACAATAATTTACCATGATCACTTAGATAAAATACACACTCTAACGTAACTATGTAAGCATTTAAGCGTTGAGTTTCTTAATCAATGATATAAGGAATAATGAATGGAAATCAAGTATGTACTAGCGTATAGTATAAATTATACTCTATAAAGATAAAACACTGTAAATCTCTGTCATGTTTATTTCATGGTGTTAACTGCGACCAAAATAAAATAAATCGTTTATTTTCCGATTGCCAAACGAGAAAAAGCCATTTTTTTCGGATTAACACCAGTCGATTTGTATTTTCGCATTAACGGTCGAGTTTTTTCGAATCAAACATTTAATAAACACTAATCTTTCTACTCGGGATAATATTTTATACTTTGCTGCCTCGCCTTGTCCCCTTTAGCCATTTGCATAATGGTTTTTAAAAGAGCACCATCGAATATATTTCCATTTAAAGCCCTATTTTAGAATAATGTAAAGAAAAATATTACCTTTTGCCACTTTTTTTAGTATAAATGCAAACTATTATTATTATTTAAATTTCTTACTTTTATTAAAACAGCATCTTCAGAAGCTTCAGATTTGCCATAGTAAATTTGGAAGAAACAGTTTTTCTTTATAATTTCAAATATCAAATTAACTATGGCAAATCTGATATTTAAAGCAATTTTTAAACAAACTTAAAAGAAACATTTAAGCTTCTGAACCTGCTGTTTTAATTAGTTTTTAACTGCGAGCCCAATGAAATCTATTGGACGTCGGTTTCACACGTTTCCAAATTAACGCGCACAATTTCCGACAGGACACGTAAACGACAAAAAATTAATGAAAATCTACGCTGAGCCCCCAATTTCGTTGTTCGTAGAATCGCAGTTGTCAAACCGAACGTTCATGCACATTGTAAATTATTTTTTAATCCAGTCTCGCCCGCTGAGAGCGGCCGGGGAACAGGAAACGCTAAGCGAGTGTCTGGGTGTATTTATGTCCTACAAAAAGGATGAGAACAGATATGACGGGCCGTGGAATTTCGATGAATTATTGGGGATGAAAGGCTGCAGCCATGAAAGGGTGGATGTGCCTAATCGATTGCATGTTAAGGATTAATGGGGTTATAATACATACAAAATGAAAATATGTTCAACGAAACATTTATTTTTTAATACCTACAAAGTGTATACATTTGTATTAAAAGATTTTTTGTTAAATATTTGCTTTAATATAAGATTTACGCAGGTTTAACATCTAGTACGTAGCGTCCAAGTATATTTTAAAATCGTAGGACAAATTTCCACAGTAGTTCAAAATAAAAAAAATGTGAAAAAATCCTGTGTAAAACATTTTCAAAATTTTCAAAAAAGTTGGACCCATAATTTTAACTTTTACTTAACGATCTTAAATAACTTTTGGTTAAATAACCTTTGCTACCTTTTATTTAGAAAAAAGTGAAATTTATGGAACGCCATTTCACTATTAATTAAAAATATTGATATTTATTAAATATTCAATAATATTTAAGAAAATAACTTATTCTAAAAAAATATAAAACCATAACGGAAGTATTAAGAAAATGCTAATTTGTTTTCAAAACTAAATGAAGTCCTATATCTTAATAACACAAATATTATTTTTACCAATAATAAAGCGTTGTAAGAAACATTTTTGGGTTTGTTTGTTAGTGGAATTATTGCAATAAATACAATATGATTTTGTTTAAAATACCTACTCTAAAAGTTAATTTTTTCAGCTGTCATGTATTGGAAAACATTATTTGCTCAGCATTTATTCAAGTTTATTTACCGAACCAAAAAAAAGTAAAACGGCGTTCCATGGAAATGGCTACATCATACAAATTTAACAGCGTTATTAAAATTCATTAATTCAAGCTTTTAAACTTTGTGACACCATACTTTATTCGCGCGCCCATAAAAAACCCACTCGAGCCCTGCGCATCTTTATTACGCGAAATGACCACACGTCGTCCCACATACGTTTTTATTAATATCCCTTTTTGCTTCGCCATGTTCTGAGGCTGGACGACACATTTCGGTCTAAATATTCAGTGTGTGTTTCGGTATGACAGCTGGCGAAGGAAACCCCCCAGTGCCAGAAACATTAGTAAGCTGTAAAAATTTGCATAGCGGCCCACACATTGCGCCGTAAACCTTGCCAGTGGTTGCAGACACTAAACACCCTTAGTTCGGGGGGTTTCCCGCATCGCAGAGCACCATGGGACAAAACTGTTTCTTCTTCTGCAAAAATGTCATATTCTTTAAAGCACATCGTGGTCCCAATTTCCAACAAATACTTTTGTTACTGGGTCAACAAAAAGGTTTGTAAAAATAGGGTCCTTTTTAAAAATTACAAGAATTATAGTTAAATTATTTTTATAGGATTTTGTTATTAAATCTACAAAATGTAACTACTTATATAATTAGTTAACAAATTACAGTTGATTGTAAACTTAACATAAAGTTATGTGGACCTGAAATAACAAAAAACCTGGTTAATATTTGGTTAAAATGAACAATTTCTTTACTGTGTGTGAGGTCATTTTCCTGACGTACTGTACCGGATAAAACAGAATTTTGTCCCACATTGTCGATCATGGTTTGGGTATATGTTCTTGAACGCCGTCGACTACTATATTACGGAAGGCGTGTAAATTAATTAAGGGAGTAATTGATTAATTAAAGTGCTACAGTAAACAACCCTTATCAATATCCACGTGATATGTTCTATAGGAACCCCACCGAATATAATCAAATTATGTCTACGCCTGTGACAAACAATGAGCAATCTCCGCGTTAAATCTAAGCGTCTAGATAATGTCTTGTCGGAATTTGAGAAACTATTTTGAGGATGCAAGATATACATTTTGTCCAAAACTCGGCAACGGCAACACCCTGTATTTTTGCTTGTCCTTATGTTACCTTATTGACATTTGGTTATTTTAGCTTTCTGCTTATTTCACAACAATAAATGTATCCTAATGGCTGCAGCTTAAAAAACTAAAGTATCAAATATCTTTAAATCTAATTACTTACTTCAATAAATAAAAGGCCGAATTAAGCAAACGGTCAAAAAACAGGGGGGCAAAGTATCTATTATTGAATCGAGGGGTTGCACTTTTTTTAACTAACGGCAAAGAATTCGGTCTCTAATTGGATTCTTGGACTCGAAATTAAATTCTACTTTTATAGACGATTTGTTCTTTGTCGGTTATTGAATGAGATGGTGAAAACGGAGGAAAGGGACCGTTTGTATCGGCAAAATTTATTGCGTCAGTTACGTATTTTTTTATTTTAGAAATACTTACATGTTGATGTGTAAACTTTTCAAATTAATTGTTTTATTCTTAAAAAAATGTTTATTTATATAATAATAATAATACAAATAGTAAAATGTATATGTATTATGCATTTTTTCTCGATATTTTTTGATAAATGAACCCAATTTTTATTATGAAGGAGGAAATATAAAAATGTATCAAAAAGCAAAGATTGGTAGATTGAAATTAATCAAATTTACAAACTGTCGACTTATTATTTTTACAAAAATGGCGGATGCGCCGGATAAATTGTTTAATACTAAATTTATAATAATACTGGTTTGTTGTTATAATATTTTCTTATAACGATTTTATTAATATAAAAGTCCATAAGGGGCTTAGCAATAAGAATGCCCAAACTTTAAAAAATAGAAGGAACCATATTTAAAATAATACTTAATAATAATAATAATAATATATTAAGGTGGCACTTAAATAATATTTTGTTAAAATTAAAAAATTAATAAAACTGCTTTTTACATACAACAATTTACAGTTTTTCCATTTAACCCAATTCGTTTTATTTACTTTTAAAGTTATAATATATACATAATATAATATTAATAATATTTTAAATCCATTTTAAAACTATTTGAACAGTATAATCATGTGCACATACACTTTATAAAATAAATAGTTCATTTTATCAAAATTCAATGCGGTTTTGAAAGTGGATTATCTCGAGGGAAATAAGTTTCAACTTACAAACTGACATTAACATATAGATGGAACAGTTTAAAATAAACTTTAAATCCGATTGTGACCAAAATTGATTTTTGGCAATTTATAAAATAAATATAACTCAAATTAAATATCTTGAGATATACTTACGCTTGTTTTAATTACAGGGTTTGCAACTTACCTAAAACAAAGAAAAAGAACAATTAATTTAATCGCAATAAAATTAAAAAACAAGATCTTGGTTATGAGTGGAGAACGGAGCACTAAAAAGTTTCTCAATATATACGTTTTTATTAAATAAAAAAAATGATTTTTCTATGTAATGTACAGCTATAAAAAAGTTATAAGGTAAATTACACTGTGCGACAATTTTCGGGTCATCGAAATCAAACCGCACCGGACCATTTTTTTCTGAAAATATACCTATCCAATGGCAAAACCCTCGCTGGGTTTGTAAAAGTTAGCTCGAATTTTTTTTTTATGGCCGTTTGTATTTTCGAGCTTTATATACCCAAATTTAGACCTATAAATCGATTTTTTTCGCGTATATTCGACTTATATCGTCAAGATTTTTTATAGAAATGTAGATACTGTACAAATAAACCCATTTTGTGAACAACCCTTATCCCAAAAACCCAATTATTAGGACCAAATATTTGAAAATAATTTTTTTTATTTTTTTTGATAATATTTAAAATTTCTTGCTACTGGCAAAAATGTTGTAAAGTATACTAAAAGAAGTAATTTATAAAATACGCACACAAAACTGAACTTTAAGTTTGCTTATTTGCTGAAAAATAATGTTTAAACAAGATTTTCCAAAATATTCATCTTTTCACACTCAACACCAAATATTTTGCCGAAAAATCTGTAGGAAAAAAATGAATAGATAAAATAGAATTGTAGAAAAGTACAGAGAGTTTGATTTTTTATTTTGTATTAATTTTATTATTAAAAAACTTTTTTATATCAAAACATTGAGTTATCTGATTCATCCCTTTTACTTCTTCTCCTTTATTTCCTTGCTCTTCATTTTCATTTTTTGATTCATCACTGGCGAATTTCATCCCTTCCACTTCTTCTCCTTTATTTTCTTGTTCTTCATTTTCATTTTCTTCCTGATCGTAGTTGAAAATATGTTTTCTTTACCAAAATGTTTCGGCTAGTATGGCATCTGGAGCTCGTTTTCCTCTTTATCTGGACTCAAATGGCATCGCAGTTTGATGATTGTGTCGATAACTGTCGACTGAAGTAGTCCAAATGGCGATGAAGGAAATGAATTTTTAGCGACACATTGACTCCAATTTTGGAAAAAACATCCAAAATTCGTCGCATCCTTCATAATTGGGAGAACGATGTTTGCCTAAAATTCCAATGATGATTTCTCTCTGTCAAAGTCTTCATACTTTACCAATTTCCGAATATCAGGACCATTTAAAACGCCTGAAATAAAATGAATATAAAAAATATATGAAATGAAGGGATGGAATTCTCCAGTGATGAATCAAAAAATGAAAATGAAGAACAAGAAAATAAAGGAGAAGAAGTGGAAGGGATGGAATTCTCCAGCAATGAATCAGATTACTCAATGTTTTGATATAAAAAAGTTTTTTAATAATAAAATTAATACAAAATAAAAAATCAAACTCTCTGTACTTTTCTACAATTCTATTTTATCTATTCAAATTTTTCGTACAGATTTTCCAAAGATTTTGGCAAAAAATTTGGTGTTGAGTATGAAAAGATGAATATTTTGGAAATTCTTGTTTAAAAATTGTTTTCCAGCAAATAAGTAAACTTAAAGTTCAGTTTTGTGTGCGTATTTTATAAATTACTTCTTTTAGTATACTTTACAACATTTTTGCCAGAAGAAGTAGCAAGAAATTTTAAATATTATCGAAAAATTGAAAAAAAAATTTTTTCGAATATTTGGTCCCAAAAATTGGATTTTGAGATATAGGTTGTTCATAAAATGGGTTTATTTGTTCAGTAACTACCTTTCTATAAAAAATCTTGACGATATAAATCGAATATATGCGAAAAAAATCGATTAATAAGTCTAAATTGGGGTATATGAAGCTAGAAAATACAAACGGCCATAAAAAAATAAATCGAGCTAACTTTTACAAACCCAGCGAGGGTTTTGCTATTGGATAGGTATATTTTCAGAAAAAAATAGTCCGGTGCGGTTTGATTTTTGGTGTTGCACAGTGTTACCTAAACATTTCTAAAGAGTAATATGTAAAGAACTAATAAAGGGTCATTTGTACGTAAAATAAATTTCCAATCATAAAGTAGCAAATTTAAAAATTTGTTTAGTGTTTTTATTATGTAAGTTGCCTAAAATTCAGTCTCTACTAATGAGACAGTACGGCATAAGCTAAGGGTCGATTCCCTGAGGGTATCGAACCTCGACTTGGCCAATTAAATTCGAAAAAGAATTTCATTTCGAAATCGAGTCTAATTTGCTTACGAGGCTGTTTAAATTTCAGAACACGTAAAAAATAGCCCAAAACATCCTCCCTCTTCCTTATGAAGTTATAAAACTTATTCAGACAATAAAGTAATTTTTTATTGTCTGCTTCTAAAAGTAGCGATGAAAAATAACGAGCGTTAAAGTTAGTGACAATAACTAATATTCTTCAACGGGAAGGGACAGTTTTTATTTTTTTGTCCTTTTGCCCAAGCAGGGGTTTTAAAATTTCCGTTGCGTCTGAAATTTAACGAGGGCCCGATGTTTGCCTATTGTTTGCAGTAATTGTTTTAATTAACTTAATTGGCACAAAGAGCCGCATTATTCAAATTTCTGAATAAGGGGTTAACCGCCTCGTTAAAGTTTAGCATTATTGCCAAAAGAATTGCAGTAAATTAAACAATGCTACTTCTAATTTTATTAGATGACTTTTTATCGCATTTATTTATTGTATAAAATTGATATATTTTATGTGATAAGAACTAATTTTAAGCAAGATTAAAGAATTAAAATTATATAATAATAAAATTATTTAAACACTCAACATCATTGAGTGATTTTCTGCTAAACTAAAACAACATAACACTCGGGCAAAATGATGCTTGTATCACGCTTAGTTAATTAATTATAGCACAAATGTTTAGTGTGACTGTCAACGATAAAGAGAGGACTTCGTTTTAAACAACTCTTTTGTCGAGGATGCTTTATAACGATTTTATGACAGCTTTATTAATTAAAACAGTTAACGAAAACAATACAAACGAGAATTAAGTTATAAGTTTAAGCTCAATTTAGACACTTTTCATTTTAGGAGGTAGATTTTTTATAAAATATAAATGACAAATTAACTACTATTATCTAAGTATTAAAAAAATAATTAGGAACATTACCGTAAAAGCTCTATTTAAAATACCCATTTGTATCTTTTATCAATTCTCGTACAAAAAAAATAACTGAAAAGTCAACTTTCCAATTACAGCAAATGCACATTGATCAACTTTGAAAGTAATCTATATTTTCGAGCGACGTCTGTTCGTAGAACGTAGAAAATGAAAAAGTACCCTTCCATCGCTGTCGTCGTTTTTTTTTCTTCATCTGACGTTTGATAGTAAAAAATCCATCTACAGCGCGCAGATTGTGCCCTGTATTTTCGTGAAATTAGCCGGAGTCAACAAAGAAATCCGATACAGATGAAGACAGATCGGAAAATTCCTTTTTAAATTGATGTTCGATCACAAGGAAAGGTAAGCGTTATCATGTCGAAAATAACGGCATTTCAAATTGGGTTTTGTAATGGGTAAATGACAGGTTCTATTAAATACAATTTGTAAAATAAGTTGCTCAAATTTATTACAAAAATTTATATTTCTCATTAACAAATTAGCGTAAAAACATAACGTTAAGAATGTAAGATTAAACGTGGATTAAAAATATATACACTGTTTATTTATGTAGGTATGTGTTATTTTTTTTGTTTAGGAAATTGATTAATAAAGCAACATTTTTTATCAAAATTCTTTTCATTTAAGTTCACAATTTCCAAACAATACTTTTGCTACAAAAAGGATTGTAAAATAAGGTCCTTTTTGAAAATTACAAGAATAATGGTTAAATTATTGATATAGGATTTTGTTATTAAATCTAACTACTTATTCAATTAGTGAACAGATTACAGTTGGTTGTAAACTTAACATAAAGTTATGTGGACCTGGATTAACATAAATCTGGTTGAAATATTATTCTACTATGTACACATTTTATGAAACATGCTTCCCATTGCTTTAAAGCGTTTTATTTTCGTATTAAGAAACTTTGTATATAAATATTTTGGGGGAAATATAAATCGATCGGATTTAAAAGAAAAATTGCCTTAATAAGTGAAAAATTCGAAAACTCGACTATGACTGATTGTTTTATACGAAAAAGGAGCACAAGGGGTGTTAACTTGAGTCGAAACAAATTGACACAATGTAATCACTCGAATTAAATTTCAACAGGGCGTTTGGAAAAACTTTTCCTCCACTTGGCGATTTTAAATTGAAAGAGCGAAAGAAAATTAAATAGAGGGAAAATAGGGATTACGAAAAATAAAAGGTTTTTGCGGGGCGCAACAGTTCACCTGATGCAAAAGTTGTGCTAGAGCCAATTTTTAATTTTCCCAGTTAAATTTTATTAGCTTTTAAGACAAAAAATATTGTTATGTAGGAAGGTGATTTTTAATGTTTTAACATAAATTTTCCATTCTTTAAAGTTTTATATATAGGTAATACATAAGAATATTATAATATATAATTGCAAAAATGGCGGATGCACCGGGATTAAAAATAAAAAAGACTGCTTTTTTAATGTCCATTACTTTTAATACATCAAGTAGGACTATATTTATTTCTTGATTATAACGGTTTTACAATATTTTTAAAAGATGTAAAGACCAAAATTATCACTTTTGTCTTTATGAAGGATGTGCACTTTTTCAAAAAGGATTTGCAATGCGCATTCATTTTTTTCAATACCCCGGGAGTATTCTCATCCATCAAAGTAACATAAACCGACGTCGTTGTCACTAATTAGCGCAAAGAAACAAAAGAGGACGCGGTGCGGTTTGTGCAGCGGGTTGCAGCGCAATAACAATGATGGCTGATGGCCTAGCGGCGAACGACAAATGAACATCGAAGGGTGGAAATATAAGAAATACACGGTGGGCGCAAACTTGATCCTTCAGAACAGAAATATTTTTATTTTGCGATCAGAAAATAAATAAAAAATTCAAATTATTGCATAAAATGCTATGGCTAAAGCTGTAAATTGAGCGCTGATTTGAAACAAAGGATTAATTAACATGAAATCACAGCGACTACTCAAGTCCCAGAAATAAAACTCTGTCCCACTGTGAAAATAAGTATGATGCGTTCCATGGCCGTCTTATTAATCGGGCGAGAACGCGAACGAACAAAAGAGTTGTGGAAAATAATAAGAAAGCAACGTGAAAATAATCGTCGCGAATAGCTTTTGAAGGGAGTGGGGTAGGTGTGGGGAGTCAGACAATGCGGGGGATATTAAATGCTCAGACAAGATATCGTGGAATAAAAGAAAATATTTAAATTTATGGGTAATTTTCGCTGCGTATGAATGAAAATGTCGTTTTTTTATTCTTTGATGTGGCATTTTTAAGCGAATCTGAGGCGAGATTGAAACAATAAAAGTCCATGACCACATTTGGTTATTTCATTAAATAATGTTAAAATATTATAAGATACTGTTTAAAAATTGTAAAAATTATTATACCAAAGAATAAAAAAACATCTTAAATGTTACGCTTTATTTTAAATGAGTTTTGTAAAATCAAAAGCATATTTATGGCAAAATAAAAATAATAAAAAAGTATTTATCTACTCCTATTGCATACACTGTTATAAAAATTTGATTTGTTAATATTAGTTTGTAGTTTTATTTTAACCAAGAAAAATATTTTACCGAAAGTTTTAACATTTTTTAATATTTTTTTTTTAAATAACATTTATAAAAACAAAACTTTTTTGTTGTTTCTTGTTACTTCATTTCCTTTCACCTCGCATAGTCTCCTAAAATCTTCTTAATTTCACTAAGACTTCTCGTAAAAAGTGAACACGTTCACTTGATTAAGCAATGGTGTTGGGGTCCAATTAGGCAGGAGGAAAGTGCAAGATAAAGTGCTTATATCGTCAGCGAAACGGGATAGACAGTACGCCGGACAAATCAGAGAAAATGCGGAATCTTTTTTTTTCCGTCTTGGGTTTGCCTTCTTTATTTATAAAGGGGCATTTTCGCAAACTACCCTCCAATAGAAACACACTCGACCGTGATGTTTGGATTAATGGACCTTGGATAAGTCCAACGGGACGTTTTTCCACTAAATGATGCACCATGAGAGTTGAATACAAAAAAGGAATACCCACAATATTATTTGTTCATTAAAAAAATGTCCATAATGCAGTTCTATTAATAAAATCTTTATTATTAATTAAATAGTTTTTTTATCAAATATTAACTATTTTTAAGATCTTAGGGTTAGAAAATGTGAAACATAATTTATTTTATTGAAGCAAGGAAAATTGCTGTAAGTGTTGGACAGTCTAAATATCTCTTTAATACATTTTTATATGCATACAATTTTATAGCACAATATAAAGTTTTATATGCATTAAGATTTAGAAAACCTTTAAGATTTTTGGTACTTACTGGTTAAGCAATTCAAACTTGATAATCGAAATAATAAATTGTTTCGAAATTAAATTTTAAATGCGCGCTCTCGAGTCTCCAAGAAGCGAGCACCACTAGACGATATCGATCAAAGATGCCTCGCTGAAAGATGAGAGATTATATTGCGGGACTTCCGACGTCTCCTTTTAAAACTTTAAAGCTTTAACGAGCCGAAATAATGTACAGAACTCATTTTAACAAACTTTTATCAGTAATAAGGGACCGTTCCCATAACCGAGGGCAATTCACTTAAGGCTTCGCAAACGATCATTTCCATTTCCAAGATGCCGAAGAATCGTGATATATGTTGAAGTGGAGACGCGATTTTTGACGCTGTTAAGATTTAGATCGCGATGGAAATTCATTTGGGGTGCAAATGTACTTATGGGTGATGGAGATTTTTTGTGCCTAAAAGTTCCATCTATTTTTGCTATAAGAATGTCATAACTTTTTTTTCAATTTATACAAGACTATTTTATATTAGGAAAATACAAACAACTTATACAAGGTTAGGTCAATAAGACCCTACAAATTCATAAAGATTGTACAAATAGTAGCAAATTCTTAACAATTAATGTAAGCAAAGTACTTTTAAACGAGTTTCTTGCACTAATTATTAATTACTAATTAAAAACTAAATTATCTTCAAACAATTTTTTTTGTGATTCTTTGTACGTGTTAAAAATAGTTAAAATAGTATTGAATAGAGTTAAAGGCGTACTCTTGTTTACAATTGTTTGTCACGTTCCCTTATTAAAATTCGCTGTATACCCCACACAAATATTTGCCAGGCTTAATTGTTAAAACATATTATATTTACTTCTGGCCGTAATTTGTTTTCAATCCCGTAAAGCCCGAATCCACCAGACTTTTGCTTGTTTTATCCGCAAGAATTTAGGCGGAAAAGGGGTAAATTATAAAAGCTCGCGCTAAGGTGGCACTGGAGGAATTTCTTAAACACCATTGTAATCCGCTTTAAATTTATCGTTATTTCGTTAAATCCTTCTCCTAATAGGCGCGCGATTTTATAAGTTTACGTCTTTTCGCTTATTAAAGAGCACTTTGAACATTATTATAAGAAACGTGACGGGGTCTTTGAAAGTTACGACAAATGGAAAGTGCTGCTTATAATTGCTTTGTAAAGCACAAACCCTATTTTAATTAATGAACAAAACACAATTACGAACTTTATATATTAAAATCCGATAAGAAACTTTAATTTGTTTATTAACAATAAAGAGACGTAATTTTACAAAACCTTTTATAATACCATCTTTGTAAACAGCAGTGAGATATACTAATCCTGTCGCCTCAAATAAAACAATAAAACCACCTCAGCAGTGTATATCATAAACTTTTTGAAACTGTCATGATTTATAGAACGAGGATTTACACGAAGTGTTACCAACCCCAGGGTATTTTTCGAAAGAGGTTTACTTAGAGGGCGGCTGTAAATTATCAAACTTTTCTCATATAATTTTATTATTGGACAGGTAAATAATTGCCCTGGAACATTCGCCTTATTGTTTTAGTTTTAAAGGGTTTTGAACATTGTATTTGTTTTAATTATTTATACTTTTTATAAAATTAACTTTAAAAAATATTATAAAAATCTGCATTGCTAAATAGAGTTTAGAAAACCAAAACGGCCTGGTATACCAGTGTTTATAAACACGATCTTGATAAATATTGTTCATTATTAGTGCATCTTCAGTCGCAGAAACGCAAAAGTTAATGCAGATAATGACATTCGGAAATACGAGGGTTTAATCAGAGGATGCTGTTCATTTTCAGTTAGTTACTCAACGGACTGTGCACGAGATAAGGAAATTGTTGGAGCCGGCGCATTATTTAATGATCTACGCGAACAATTTTCAGTGTTTAGCGCTTTTCCGCAATTGGATTAATAAAGACCAATGTCAGGACATTTTTTATTTCGTTCTTCTTTAAAAGGGTCGTAAATCTTAAGACACAATTTATCTTTTTGCAAAATATTTTTTTTTAATTAAAGTAAAAAAAATTGAGTTCTTTATACTATTTTTTCTTTTTCTTAAAATTTTATTTTAGAAAAAGTCGAATTAATATACATATTTACATAAATATATATTATTTTTGGTATTTAGCAACAAAATATATATTATTCTGAAAAAGATAGTCAAACAGCAAGTATTTGCCATGTAGACGCAACGAAAAATTTTATTCAACGCTTACACAATACTATTTTTTATCTGGACCCAATAAATATTCAAACATTTAAATTCGAACGAATTCATTCGCAACAATATATTGTTAATTTAAATTTAAGTACACGGATTGAACACGTCATGTGACACAAATGGCAATAGTCAGTAGTGGAAGGTGTACGCTTTGAAATCGCTTTAAATTTAAATTACAAATTTTGCTAACGATCCGGTAAATTTTACTTATTTGGAAATGTGCATATTTATGTTTTACGCCTACATTCAAGGTCAATAGGAACATCAAATACACATAGATTAATAGTTATGGAGTCATGAATGTTTGTATTTGTTTATAATAAATTGTCTAGTCTAATGTATATATTGTATTACACACAATCATATAAAACTGTAATTTTCCAAATGATCTTACGATTTTAAGCGTTAAAAGAAAGTAAAATAGTCTACCCATTAATATCAAAACACATTATAAAAAAATTTGAGTGAATTTAATGTGCGATTTAACATTTGATTAAAAAATCATTATCTCGTAAACCAATTACAAAAATTAATGTAAATTTCAGAGGATGTTGAAAAATGAATGCAAGGAGCAATTTATTGTTGCTAATGTTTATTATTTGAAAAAATTACAATTTTACCACTGAGACAATTGAATTAAAAATTGCACAGGACTAAATTAATACCACAGAAATATGGTCGCAAGTCATTAGGAAAATTTCTACTTATACCTTCCAATATAAAGTTTAGACTAAATAAAAAACTTAAAATATAAGATATGACAAATTATAAAATAAAAAATATATTTTATGTGCCTAAAACTCCAGTCTCTAAATAAATAATGTTAAAAATGGTAAAAATAGAAAATATTTAAAACATTCAAATTTTTATGACAAGATAATTTTGTCATGTGCAAAATTAAATATTAATAGGCATACTGATAAGATAAAACATGTGGGTAAAAAAGGTAAATATAAAAAACAATATTTAATTAACACACATACATAAGTATTAAAAATTAACATTTATATTAGGATAAAAATCCTTAAAAAATGTGTACGAGTTTATCAGATAAACTTGTAGTAAAAAATACACCAAAATTTAATTTTTTCTTTACCCGCGCTGAAAGGCAAAGACCCCCGAATTAGTTTTAATATTTATGGCTTCTGGTGCGAAGTTGTAAAGCGGTTCCCACTTTAAAGTGCCTTTTAATTAAATTAAATAATTAACATTCAACTGGGCACCGTAAATTTATGAAATGCACCCCCGAGACGTACGCAGCAAATGGCAAGTCGCTCTCTCAAACTCAACCAACATTAAGACCGGAAATAGGGACCCTAAGCCGGCAGGTTAATTGACAAAAAAAAGTT
The DNA here is from genome assembly GCA_921294245.1 of Brassicogethes aeneus. Classification (NCBI taxonomy): domain Eukaryota; kingdom Metazoa; phylum Arthropoda; class Insecta; order Coleoptera; family Nitidulidae; genus Brassicogethes; species Brassicogethes aeneus. Next base: position 48,658,150 of record OV121138.1, on the reverse strand, counting down.
TAAAATATTGTCTTAGAATTTTATAGTATATATATATATATTTTGTATCAAGTTGTTGTCACTGGTTTTCAAACTGGTTAAAATTAACAAATATTCTTTTAGACAAAAATTTTAAAGAAATATTTTCAAATATTTTCAAAAAAAGTTTAAAATATTGTCTTAGAATTTTATAGTATATATATATATTTTGTATCAAGTTGTTGTCACTGGTTTTCAAACTGGTTAAAATTAACAAATATTCTTTTAGACAAAAATTTTAAAGAAATATTTTCAAATTTGTATTTTCTCGTTCTGTGTTATCTTGGAAAATGAAAAAAGTTCGGATTACTGAATAAGTAAACAATAAAATATGTATGTATTTCTTACCTAAGACAAACGTTTCCCTTTCGTTTGTTTCTGCGATTTCCCAGGCTGGCTAGATTTTAATTAACTTGAGATAATAGCATTCACTATGCATGAATAAGGTAAACCGACTCATAATTAAATTAACATAATTGAATTTATGAAAGGCATTATTCACTTTACTAGAAAAATGTGGTTAAGTTAATATTATTAATAATGTCTATTTTACTTTCTTGCCCAGAAATTCAAAGCTTTGTTATGATTAAGGCTTTTTGTATCCCTTTGAAATTAAAACCCAAAATTTGTAATAATAACCACGTATGCATCTTGTTTAATACACCTGAGTATTAAAAAAAAAGTAAAAAAAACATACACATACACATACACTTAGTGCATTGTTCCATAGCGGATGTGAATCTGTCTTGAAGTAGTAAGTATTGTTTGAAACAATCACGGTCTGTGACTGGGCATAATCGACATGGAAAATTACTTTTTTATATCCGTTCTTTTTTCGAACTGTCCTCAAACAGCTGCTTCTTTTTAACATCCTACACGTACAACGTTGGACGACCTTAACTTATTAGCGCTTTTGTGACTCATGCATTGAACATGATAATGTGTTTATTTGAATTAATTAACAGTTTTGTAATTAATTTTTATGAGTTTATGCGTCATATTATCTTTATTGAATTGTAGACTTAAATATTGACACTTTAAGATTCTAACCTTTATAATCTGTGATTCTAAAATTAGAGCATTTCTTGAAGTTTTGTAAAACTGTTGATTTCAATATTTAAAACCTTAGATTGATGTTAATTTTTGTTGAACATGTATTTTTATTAGGATTTGAAGAGAATATAAACTTTTAATTGTCTTAGCTAAAATAGAAAGTGTCAAGTCGTTTATACACAATAGTGATAATTATTGTTATTGAAATTGATCCGTCTAATCTATTTTAAGCTCAAATATGTTACATTAGCTATGTCGCCGGCTAGCAGCCATTTTTAATCATTATTGACAGTTCGCACATTGTTTCTGCGGGTACCTAAATTTAGGTTTTAATTGGGTGAATGATGTTTGAGAAAATTAAGATTTACAGTGCTTTGCAATTAAACTATTAGTCTTGTTAAAAGGAAAGTATAATGTAAGAAGTTGTAAATTGGTTTAAAGAGGGTTATTATCCACGGAAAGTTTTTATAATAGTAACACATTTGTTAATTGAAAGTCAATATTGCCATAATAAATTATATACCTACAACGAGAAATCTCAATGAAAGCATGATACAATATAGATACAATATAGATACAAAAATCTTAGTAGACTAGTGAATGAGTAATGGTTGTTTCACATAAATACTATCTTGATGTCAATTCAATATGCAAAACTGTTTCGTAACGACTATTAAAATGCGGTAAATAGGTAATTAAGTAAGCCTAGACAAATTGTCCGGTTTTATATTTATTATTATGTTTCCTACTTTCACAGTAATACAACCCATTGTGAAAAATAATTGTAAGCTTAAAATAAAATAAAATATATTTATTTTATTTATGAATCAGTTACTCTTAAATTTGCGGTCGAAAAATGTCTAAATAATTATTACAAATGGTGTCATCAAGGTTGTATTTTGTTGGGTGCCTTAGATTTTAATTGAGAAAATATAATAGTCAATACAACCAAAATATAGTAGTTATAGTTTATATAAATTTCAAAAACCGAATTTAATAAAACTTATTAGGTTTTTCGTAATGGGTAAATTCAAATTGAAATTTAAATAGGTAATTATTTCTCAGTAAAAATTTAAATTATTTTACATGTGTTTTTTGTATTTAAAGAGCACTCGAAATGGGCTTAATTTAATGTAGTTGCGCTGGGGTCATCCCAAAGTTCTATAAATATTTAAAATTAAAATTTGGGTACGCTATTGCTTTTTGTAATTTTATTATTATTATATAAAACATACAAACATTCTTGTTTTTGCTAATAAACACAAATATGTATATATCTAACTATTACATTTGGTTAACTCCATGGAGATCCTGTTAAAAAAAATATAAATTTTTGTAAATAATTCTGTTAATTTAACTTTTGATTTAAAGAACAAATAATATGTTACCATGCTTAACAATATTTATTATCCGAAGCCTAATAAAAAAAAGAAATTTAAATCGAGAAGGTCCTAATTAAAATCTAACACTATTTCCTAAAACTGGTGTGGGGCAACATCAAAACAATCAAGGGTCTAAGCCCTTTACAAATAATTTCTAAAGACAAACTAAAATGTACCCATGGATCTTTATTACTAAGAAATGCCACTTTAGCATCTGTTTAATGTCAGAAGGTTTTTATACCTGAACACATTAGTTAAAACCTAAATATTTAACAGATTTAACACATTTTTCTTACACTTATACTTACAAGAAAGTATAATGTTCTTTCTTTAACTTTGTTTTCAATGTTACATACTTTTAGTGCCGCAGTTTTGGTATTTTAGAAATTTTGTGTAATTAATTTGGTCCGTCATGATAACAGCCCGAGGAGTTGATGAACTGAACATAAAAATATGTAAATAAAATGATAACTTTATTTTACTTAATAGTCCATTGTTACAAATTTAAAAATATTAATTAAATATTCTGTATTATTTTTTAACTAAAAAAACTTACTCTAAAGAAGATAAAGAATCCCTCCTATATCCCTGCGACTGCAACAAAATGCTGGTATACCTAGTGATCATCATATTGAAAACTGTCACTGTCACCCCTAAATACAATAAAAAACAAACGACCACTGACACCAAACGAACGTAAACACAAACAACAAACAAATCAGAGGAGTCGGCGATGCACCGAAAGCACAGCACGCGCGATCACGCTGCACAAACTAAAACCATCGAACATCGAAGTGTCCGAGAAGCGAAGCCGACTAGATGTAGAGTAAGTATACTTGGTAAATATAGTACGAGTACCCAAGCACATGGGGACGGCCTTGCACCACGCGACAGAGTTTACCCACCTTGTGTGTTTACGACAAAAAAACACAAAGCTATAAAATCGTGTATGCACATACGATGGGTCTATTTTTAGAGCAATGCATGGTGAACGGGATTCTGCAGTGACGTAGCGAGGGGTAAAATTAATGGTTACCCTGTAATATTTTGGAAGTCTGTTGCAAAATGTTTAATAAACAAATTAAATTATGCATGAAACTGTTCAACGTTCTTATTACGCGTCCACACTCTTTCTTTGTGTAAGGTTTTATATTTATACATAATTTCTGAGCACAAATCTGCGCGCCCAGATAACTTTCTGGACAATATGGCTACACGAATGTTTTTTTTTTAATATTTTTATAAATTATTTGCTTGAATACCATAGTACGCCACTGCGGAAATGAAACACTTAGACGGTATAAAATAGTTCTTCAAACAGAAGCGGCAATGCGCCGTTGAAATAATCTGTTGATACTTGAAAGTAATTTATGGAAATTGTTAAAAGCGTATAAGATATATCAACAAAAACATTTAAAGAAATGCAAATTATTATATTAATCTCACTCATCAAAGTGCATATGTGTCTACTATATAGATCCTGTCTAGACTACACAGTAAAAAATATTTGTTAATTTTAACCACATACCTACATAAATGAACACAAAAATAACACATCATTCTGAAATCATCAAATTATAAAGAAATTTGGTACAATATAATTTTTAGTACTACTACAAAACTTACTGAATATTTCGTAACTTTAACCCACTTCACTGTATCCTCTCATTTCAGTTTGAAAACCAGTGATGGCATCTTTTTAGGATACATTGCACTTTGCACAATCGTTAAATAGACACTGAAGTCAGTTGAACTTGTTGATGCGTATTATCAGTGGGAAATGTTTTGATTGACTGCCTGAAATCACGTGTATTTATTCAACGAAATAATTTGCTAAATATTAACAAAACAATCTGTTAAAAATATGTAAGCTTTTAGGAGCCTAACTTGTAGGGCACTAATATTTCTATTTGTTGAACTTTGGCCAAAGCTAAAAGCGTTACGATTCATGGGGGATTTTCTGTGTGACATTTTCCAGCGACTTTGTTTAGGGAATAACTTTACGACGGCAATAAGCGAGGCTGGATTGTTTCAATTTTCTTTGAGGCGCGACTTTTCTGAAACGACAATTAAGCCATAAAGCAGTCGATATAACGCTCAAAACGGGCCACTTTTTATTATAACTCGGCGCACTAAAAATTTTACGATCCTGGTTGCCGCTTATTTTCACGAACTGTTTCGAGCTAGTTGTGATCTTTTATTGCTGGCTGTCTTAATTTTTATTGTAGTGGTATTACGTTTTATTGAACATAACACTTTATCCAGTATTCGATTAAGAGGATTGTTTGTTTTGAGTCGTAAATTATGGTATAAGTAGCTTGAAAGAAGTCTAAATATATCTAAATGAATACAATGCAATAAGGAAGATTTGCTAAGAGTTTTTAGAATTTGGATTAGACTGATCAAAGGCAATTTTCCTGCAAAAACATGTTTTGAAAAATTATTAGATAAAAACAACATGTTTAAAACTTTACCTAGGTAAACTTACATAAATAAACTTAAAAGTAATAATAAGATATTTTAATTTTAAGGTAGTATTTATAACCCAAAGGTATAATTTTAATATACATATAGCATGATTTTTAAAAATTGATTCATAGTGAATGTTACTGTGTCACAGTCAGCATTAAGTTTATAACAATGGAAAATACATTTAACAGATATAAGCTTACTAAATTAATTAATTTATATCAGAGATTTCCAAATTTGTATAATGTTGGGTCTCCCTTATACAAGAATAAGGAGAAGATGGCTGAATCCTTACAGCACATTTGTAGGGAACTGAACGAACAGTGTGGTACTACATTTGCCATGGAAGAAGTGTGGAAAACATTGAACGGACTTCGGAAAAGCTATTTCCACGAGGTTAAAAAGATAAGGAAAAACAGAAGATATTCGTCAACTTTGTGGTGTTTTCATGATATTTGTTTTCTAAATAATGGTACACTTTCAGTGGAGGGTAAATCAGATTTTGTATCTTATGAAGAACTTAGTACTTTTTATGATGGCCAAACTTATACCCACATCCCGGATCATTTTGAGAGGTTGGGGAATATGGTAGCCATAGAATTAAGAAAACTGGAAGACGAAGTAATCTTAGGAAGGGCAGAAACTCATATTGTACAAGTTATTGCTGAAGCCTTAGTTGAATATGATTATTATTATGATTAAACGAAGTGAAATAAAAAATATACTTCATATTATGTTTGCATTTTTCGTTACTATTATCTTTATAAATTTGTACAACAACAAAGTGAACAAAATACATCATTCTTCCTTGTTTTGTTACCTGTCTAAACTTTGTTTGGTTTTATCTTAGTTTGGTTGGGGAAAGCCTTATCAATATCCTATAAAGCTCACGAAAACCCGATAAAAAATAATTGCTTTATTCGTGGCGGGTAATGTTGCATTGTATGTCACGCTATAGCTCTATAACAATTTTCACTGGCTGTTCAAACTTTCCTACAGCATGTACTCGTTTTCCACAACTTTTTCTATTATGCTTGAAAGTTTCAAGCGTTAGTTTTAACCTACGCCATTAGAATAAGCATGTAATGTTATAGTTTTGTTTTGTAAACAATCATACAAATTTTAAATGACTATCTAGTAACTATCTAAAAATGGGTAATTTTTGGAAATGACTCAAAATAGTGCTTTTTTATGATTATTTTTATAATCAAATATCCTCGATTCTAACCTCCTTAATTTAAATTTTAAACTACAAAACTCTAATAGATGAAAACGTCGCCAATAACAAACGGCGGCAATTTTTTGCGGCGAGTGTTTTTGAGAGGCGTCGTCAGCGTCGCGAGGTCTTCGAGGCCGTCGCCATGTTTTCTATGTCGCAGTTATCTAACAACGTACAATAATCAAAAGTTCTGGGCTTCACGTTATTTACGCCCTCCCGGGGGACCACTAAACATTCCGCTCAATCTGCATGAAGTGCCGAAATGATCCGCATAAGTATACGCATAAACCTGTCAACGAAATATGCCAACTTTGCCACTGCTACTGGAGTCATTTAGACTTGTTTTTTTTGAGTTCTAAATGAGTTATGTTGTTTTCAGAATATTTAAGGTAACGATAAAACAACAGTTTAATTACTGTCCGTTCAGGCTAAGTTGAGCGGTCTAAGGAATGTCAAGCCGTCCATCATCTCTATGTTCAAGCACAATTAAATACATGTATTTTGGTAGCCCCTCTGTACGAAGAAACGGCAAGCTGCGGCACTGATAAATCATCTTCTTGTCAACGAAATCTCGCGACGATTCGATATTTAATTTAATCAACGGTCATATGATCTCCCGCCAAAGCGCTCAACTTAGCCTGAACGGACTATAAAACATTTTATCTTATTATTTTGATAATAAGAAGATCAAATTTTAATGCATTTTTTAATTATAATTTTTAAAACATTTGTTAACTTTAGATAGTTTTAAGGACATTTTTGGTAAATTTTTTGTAATTTTAATAAAGTTTAGGTGTTAAATACATTTTGGGTCATTTTTAGACAGTTTTAAGATAGTTTTAAACTTTTTCGTTTCATAAACAAAATTTAGACATTTTTTATACAGTTTGGTTTATTTTAAATAGTTTTAAGGACATTTTTAGTTATTTTAAAGTTATAATAAAGTTTAGGTGTTTAAATACATATTGGGTCATTTCAGTCTGTTATAATACATTTAGAGTCATTTTAGACAGTTAGTTTTAGAACATTTTTTATACAGTTTAGTTTATTTTATATAGTTTTCATACAACTGCAGTTGATTTTTAGATATATTTAAGGCATTTTCAAAAGTCGAACCTAAAACGAAACAAAATATTTGTTAAATAAACCTTAGAAATATTAATCATACTTTTTGAATAGGTTATCAACAATCGTATAAGCTAAATTTTATAATATCTGTCTTGCAATGTTGTCCCAATAATATATCTACTAATAACGACTTGTGAAGTGAATAATTTGCACCACACCTATATTATTACTTTAATACTCATACATTATGAAAACAAAGGTAATAAACATTGTCGGGCAATTATCGTGTCCAAACTTTATGCATGCATTTAACCTCTTTAAATTAAACCCTCTTTGTTTTGCTGTACACTATTTATATGCAGCGTGAAATTTGCTCGAGTATGTAACTAACGTTTGGCGTGCAATCCTGCTACAAAATACATTATGTTTTGTAAAAATTCGGAGTTAAATTGTAAGCAATGTTTTGTTTATAATATTTTGATTTATATGTTGTGAAAGGAAAATTATTTACAGTGTATGATTCTATTTTTAAGTTTTACGTATCAACATTCATGTTTTATTGATATAATGTATGAGTATCTTCCTACATTAATTAAAAAAATATATATGGCTTGTTTTGGATGTCATTTCAAGGTCCAAAATTGGAGGTTTACTTAAAAATAAATATATGAACTATGATTTAATTGTAGTGGGCACTTTTAGGTAAAAATTAATTAAAATAATGCACTAATTTGTATAGAAAATTAACACATTAACACATTTTATGTGTATATATTTAATTGTGTATCTTATTTTTGTGTTTATTTATGCAATTATTACAAAAAAAATATGTTAAAATATTACAAAATAAAATTAACAAACTACAAACTCAAGTGAACAAATCTGATTTTTAAAACAGTGTATACAATACATTTTCATTTTTATTATTCCTTTTACCAATCCATTAAAATAAAAGTAAATAAAAGCATTAATATAACATAACATTGTTTGTTTTTCATCAAAGAACTTCTTTGTGTTGTTATGACAAAGTAGTTGCGTATTTCGCAGCAAAACCCATAAAAACTCCATTACCTAATGATCCCGTCGAATTAGAGAGGACCGGGCCGGGGATGCAAAAAGCCTGCGCTCCTTAATCAGGAGAAGAAGCAATCAGCCGGATCGTTGCAGGAGTGCGGTTAAGTACATATCACGGTACTTATCTTTTCTAGAGCCACCTGCTACGTTTTCAGGCTCTAATAGCGCTACAGCGCCTTTTCGTGTGTGTTTTTCCCGCACGCAAAAAACACTGGAGCGCTTTATTAAATCCTCGGCGGATTTTTCCGTTCAGCGCCCGCCGGGGAGGAGAGACTAATGTCGACATTAAGACGTATAAAAGGAGGTATTTTCGTTATTAAATTTTTTCGAAATGACGGCGAAGGGGTTGCACTCGGTGTACAATTAAAATGAGTAAGGTCGCAATAAATCAACTGCAAAGATATTTACTGCCTCTTTTATGCCACTTTAATTTTTATCCGAGTATAGTAATTGACATCATTTATATAAGTTTTGAGGACAAAAGAGTAAATAATGTATTAAGAAAAAACACTTTTTTCTTTGCAATTTGCATGTTTTAAACGCGAAATTGTATTTTTTTTCTTGGACGTATGTAATAAAAACACCAGTGCGGTTTTGGGTTAATTATTTTTTTAAACAATTACTTGACTTCAATGTTATTATCCACTTTTAATAAATTGACCCCGACATATGGAATAAATAAATTCCAAAGGCAATGATGTGTTTTAAATGGCGAATCAGAATCGAATTCTTGTTCGAACTAAACGAATCGTGTAGCAGCGTTCAATTGAAATAATTGTAGAAATATTCAATATTTAATTTAGCATTCAAATGCTACTGCAGTAGGAAACAATTATTTTATTGTATATGTTTACTGTATATACATATAATTCAGCACTACAACGCCTTTATATTACCCTAATAAATTTTCTGTAATAATAAAACAAATAAATTTTATTAAAACTATTTTTCCCTTGGAAACTTATCTTGACATATTAATTGAACAGTTTAGTAGCACGCGACGCACTACACTGAAAAATGGCCAGGTCTCGATATTTCGTGACTTGAACCGTAAAAGTTTCGAACGATATTTTCAATTAGTTTTGCCGTATTTTTCTACAACCTTGCAACGGTCGCTCCAAGTAGTGCAACAAGTTATTGGAAAGCTGTCTGCTAAAGTAACGTTTAAATTTTAAGAAAAATATTCATTTTATATTTTTTAATTTAGCAACACTGTAATATCAAATGAAGGTACAACATTTTTTATAACGAAATATGTAAAAAAAGTCTCATTTAAAAAATACATTGTTGTATTAAAAAATTTAAGGGAAATTTGGAAATGTTAAAGAAGATGAAACATATTAATTATGAATAGTTATTAAAAAACCAGTTGTAACTTTTCGACAAAGCGTTCAAGGGACACATTTGTATACTTTTTCCTTTTTTTGTAGTTTTGTCCAATACATAACGTTCTTGTTGGGCCGAGCATTTCAGGTAGGCCCTGTATGCAGTCTGTTCGATATTGTTCTGCATTGCAGTTGACCGAAAGCAAAGCGGTAAATTAAACAAATTACGTCTAGCCGAATCGGAACACTTTGGCCTGCGTTTAACGTTTTGTGCAGACGCGAAAAAAATATTTATTTATGGCCGGCATAAATTTTCGCGCGTATGCACCTCCACCCCGGAATGCATGTGTGAAAAAAAAGAGTTCGGGGCACAATAAACTTCAATAAAATGCAAAAATAGCACTGCGACAATTTGCTGTAATCGGCATTAATCTTCTTTATTTTGAGATTAAAAAATCCAATATCGGTAAGTGGGTTTTATGGACAGGATTAGTGCCCATTTTTTCACATACAACATAATAAAAACTGATGATTTTATGCCACTTAAAAGCCATAAAGTCACAGTTAGTCGATGGGGGAGTAGATAAAATTATTTAATTATATTATTTGATGAGCTAGTTATGGCATAAATTTCCGTTTCTTTCAAAAGGAACATATCAAACCCAATTTTTAGAATTTTCAAAATATTCATAATTCTAAAAATAATGGTGTCGGATTTTTTTGTTGATATTTGCGAATTTACCGCTTAATCAAATAATTAGGCTAAACACCTTAAAAAATATATCTTATCAACGAATTGTAAAAATAAAACCTAAATATACTCAACTACTTATTATAATTATTATTAGACGACATCATTGTTAATATAGTGAAGTTTTAGAACATGCAATTTTTATATTATTAATTTTGCAATAAGGTTACCAGGGTAACAGTTAATTTTATCATTTCTCTAAAATAACCCAAACATGCACAATGTATATGTGCGAAAGGATGCCCAACAAAAACGGGCGCTGGCTAAATTGATAGACTGAGTAATGGTTTAAAGTTTTGGTGTCCTGGCACAGTGGAGAAGCATTAGTTTGTTGCCTTCGAATGCCTTCCACGTAATTAAATAATTATGCTGAAGAAACCAACTGCTGTCAAAGTAAACCGACTCTGAGCAACAACTAAATCCAAACTGCAATAAGTGTTAATTAGATTTTACAAGTTTATTAGACAAGTTAACGAGACATTTGCCTAAATTTGTCTTATTTTTCTTAAGGATGGTTCAATTATAGCCTTTTTTCAAAACATAAATTAATAATTATGCAAGCAATGTCGCGGCGTGGGCTTAAAAAATTAGCATACCCATCGCAAATTCATTAATAATAATTACTTTTGTAAGCCTTTAAATGGGATAAAAAGCCTTAAAGGAGAGGGTGGCTGTTACGCGCGGTTCCGCACCTGATCCGTGTTAATGCTCTCTCCTCAAACCTGCGCTCTCCGCCATTAATTCCGAGAAAGTGTCGAAAGGGGGTATTTGTTAACACTGGGCGCCTCCAGGGAACGCCATAAATATGAAATTTCACCGCCAACGCGGTGCTACAGTATTATTTTGTGTGAAAAATAGTACATCTACAAGAGAAGAAATAAAAATGCCATTTTACTGACGAAATTTCTGTAAAAAGATTTGTATAAAAACAACCAAAATGACAGCGTAATCTTAGCTCTCTTAAAATAAAAAATGTGGAGACTCTTGAAAGCTTTAACAACAAACAACATAATTCATTTCCAAATGAACTCTTACCACGTGAAAATTAAAAATATGTACCACGACACAGAACAACCCGATGTCGGGAGAATGAGGGAGAATTATGGCGAAAGATTATGACGTAAAAATATATTAGCGTGGCTCTTAATTTTTCCCCGCGAGAATTATTTATTGCCCGGAGTTTGGTTACAGGTGTTGCGTTGATAATAAATTGCGTGGCGGGTCATACCTACAAGCATTTTTGGGGATAAAATGTACATTAAAAAAAATAAAGAAGAGAACAATTTTAACACTCGGCCTGTCCATAAAAATTATTATGGGCTAGTAATTAGGTGTCAGTGATTTGCAGATTTCATTATTCACTGTGATTAGAACCAATCGTAAAATTCACAAATTTAATGGTAATAAACTCTAATGTAGAGAAAATACATATAATAAGACTACATAATAATATAAAATGTATTTCATCAAATCTTTTTTGATTTATTTTGTTTTTATTCATCCCCTTATTGCAATAGTTTAAAGTGAATACAAGATTTATATTGACTTGATCCAGATTAAACAAACACGGGATGTAAAGTTAATTATTAAGCTCCTTTAGATAAAAAATTCTCTCCTTTCTGTCGAACTCAAACAGGCTCATAAATCCTTATAATCCTAAGCAAACAGGAACCCATGTAATACACTTAGCTTCCGAGCCGAAACTTCCAATATAAATATTTATTATTTAGGCACCCTTTCGGTGCGCTGACACTTCCCCAATTTCCCATACATTGTTTGCACATCAGTTTTGGCTTTCCACGGGTTTTTTCCGCCTGTCTGTCCCTCCGAGAATCGTCTCCTCCATCATCAAGACAAATAAGTGAGCTCTTATTCGTAAATGCGTGCAAATCGTCCCCGGCTCTGTTTGGATTAGAGGCGCAGTCGACGGGATGAAAACGCGAAACGTGTTTCTTGACAAGGATGAATAAAGGATGTAATTAAATGCTGCTGCTGCGGCAAAATGTATTGTTTACATCGTCAAATAAGACCAGACCGGCGGGTATTGGATTGATGCGGCAAACATTTTGAATACCGTTACCGGTTAAATCCATTTATTTGATGTTCTTGATAATTACTGTTTTAAATAAGGACCTTGATATTTTCCCCTTCACAATTTTTCCATATCTGTTCTCCTCTTTGGGAAAAGTTTTGGTACATATGAAAAAAATAATCTACAATGAATAAGACTCTAGATTTTTAGCAACCTCCGATCCATTTAGAGTCTATATACTCAGAAATATTTATATAAGTTAAGTTACTACAGACAAAATAGGTAAAATTTGTAATTAAATTTAATAAATAACCAATTTAAACTCGTATAAAAATTTATACAAATAAATAAATTTAAGATATAAAAAGTAGGTTTCTACTAAATTTGAGTGAATTAACTTAAATGTACTCTACTGATGTATCTAGTTACTATACTATGTTATTAATACTTAAACTGCAAGTAATAAATCATTTAACTAAAAACTCTTGAAAATCTATTTTAACCGCGACCGCTTTCAGCAGGCAGCAGGCAATCAAAGCAGACACTCCTGCAGAAACGTTAATTTCCTCTCTATCCCTTCTAAAAGAGAGCTTCCCGTTCGGGCGGATTCTTATATCGAAAGACTTTGAAAGTACAAAAAGCATTAATTTCCTGGGAGGTGTTATAGGAATCCAATAAAGGATCACTCAAGACACATTGCTGCGGGCACGCGACAAAGAAATACTTCTGCTGATGTAGAAGAACAAGTTTCTCCTGCTAATGCGTTTACGAGTCGAGTTCAGGAATTTGATTTGACGGTGTGAAGTCGCAGGTGACGGTGTTTTTAATAAGGGAGAACATCGTTTCGAACTTAAAACTTTCCTCGCAATCTATATTTGTTAAACTCAATCACAGCAGTTTTTATTCAATACATCCATTTTCTAACAATTAATCCCTTACGCCTGTGAGATTATTATAAGTAAACAGTAAAAAAATATTTGTTATTTTTTACCAAATATTAACCAGATTACGGATAAATATTTTCCGTTATTAAAATAATTACCAACTCTGGTTTTCTACAAAAAAACTAGGTGATTATGAATTTAGAAAATGTTTCTTGTTATCTTCTGCAAACTGAGCATTCAATATTGGTTGAACCTTAACCCGTAGCCGAGGATAAATCACTAGTGAGACAATATCAGATTTCCATTTTCGGTCAGGAGCGCGAGATGATTAATAGTACAATTAATTGGCTGCTACCTTCTGCGCCCCACGATGTCTGCCGGATATTAATTCTATAAATTACCATTATTTAGATATAACTAAAAATTTATTACGTCATTTTGCCGGGGCTTACCCGGCCACCGTCGACTTGCCCCTACGGCGGCGATCTCAAACTTAAGAGCTCGATAAAAAAACGCAGGGTTATTTATTGTTTGTTTCGAGCCGGCTTTATTAAAGACATTACGGTGTTTTTGGTTTATTTGTCAGAAAAATTGTTAAATATCAAAGAAAATTATCCTAATCAACAAAAATTTTAATTTAAAAAGATGGCCATGGCCCATGGCAATTTATTATTTTTTTAATAAGAAATGTTAGGGAGCCTTAATAGTAAATGACAGGGAGCCTTAATAGTATAATGACCTATATGAATGCAAAAATAAACCTTTAAGTATCAATTCTATCCTTTAGCAAAAGTGTCTATAGCACCATAATCCCAACTGTCTCTCCTATCCTTTCTATTATGATAATGGAGGCGATCCCTCTATAAAATAATTCAAGTTCTAACAATCGACCGGAGTGTTTGAATTGTGATCGTGATTAATACCTGGACTAATTGTGGTACCCCTCCCCTCCCCCCTTCGCAAGCATTGTCCCCTTTTATGCCCGCCTACGCGGATTTCGCCATCCGGATATTAATTCCATAAATTCACCAGCCTACTGCATACCGTTGCCAAATACTAGCGATTGTCTTGATTCGCAGAGGTATGCTGATAAGTTGCAAATGTTTTGTTCCGATATTCGCATTGTCAGCCAACTATTGCGAAATTATTTCATGAGAAGAACTGTATAAAGTTTTGCAATATTTTAAAATTTATGTTAGAAACGTCTTTTAATTCTCTAAATATTTATGGAAAAAAATTATGTTCTCCTTACTTTCATAAAAAATTCAGAGTAGTTTATCTGTGACTGTACCAAATTTGTGCAAGATTAACTTGTCAGGGCAGATTATGGATTTTAATTTGGTATGGTTGTTAAACGTCGATTTATATATTTTATTTAAAATATAGACGTGGGCAACATTTTAATGGACGAAATAAATTCGACTTCTGCTCCCTGACAAAAGTAAAGCGGCATTTTTATATTCTACGGGCATTCTAAATAATAAATTATTTCAAACGGCCGTTGGCTTTGAATTTATGATTTTTATAGTTAGTTTATTGTTTTAAATCAAAAATTGAGTTATTAATCATTTATATGTATATATAAAAAATATTCAAATGATTTTATTAGTTTTATATAAAACAAATATTTTTAACAGTGCGAAAAGTTCTATGCTACTGCAGTCCAAAAGAAAGATATAAACTAAAATTATTTTTTCTATTAAACTGGATTTAAGTGTAATTAACTTCCTTACTATTACTTTGACAAAATATGTTGTTAAAGTTCAAAGATATTATTTAAAGTTTGAATAGTATTTAACTTGCAAAAATGGCGAATGCTCCGGGATTAATTTAAAATTTTAATTTTAAAGATTAAAATGTAATAATAACAATAAAAGTAATATTTCTTTAAAATTTTTTCAAATAAATTCATACATATTAGGGAGAGACATGGGTTATTTTTTTGAACTTTTTTATTTTTGTTTGTTTCTGTTAACATGTTTGTTGTTTTTTCTTGTCAAAAAAAAGTGATTTATGTTTTGTCACGCAATTTTATTTATCGCACTTTTATTGACATGGTGTCTACTTTATTACTTTTTAATTTTAACCTTTGACTGACCCTTTATCATAAGCTAAAGAAAAGTATTAAGTACAGTTGGACTAAAATAGCAACAAAACAAACTTTTTCAAGATTAGTTGATTTCTGAATTAATTTGAAATACAAACTTTTTAACAAAATACATATGTAAGTTTTATTAAAAAAATTCTTTGAATTATGTTAAAAACTAAATATAGCATCTTGTACATTCAAGCAAACTTTATTTAAAAAACATAGCCAAGTGTAGAAGTTACAACGACCACTAAACATTATTAAAGGCAAAGCAAGAAGTACATATCGATGGTTATTTGACAAAACATCGTAAGCGACAATTTTGTTGAATTACTTTTTATTTTATCAAAGTGTCAGTTACGATAAGCTGCACATGTTAACATAATAGTTATTCCAATTTTGGAATCTAATATTGGTCAGTTTGAATATTTTTATTATTGTAAGCGCCTCTTCTTTTTAATTTGTTACCGATTTATAACGTAAGCGCCTATATGTTCCCGACAAACAATCGTAAGCAACTCCGAGAGATGGCGTTTGCGATTTAACATTGTGTCGCTTACGATAATATTGTGCTCCCTCCTTGATCTATCAAGGCGTTATTCCCGCTCTAAACAGTTTGTTCGTGAGTATACCTGCATCGTGGTGATTGCTACCACAATCCACAATGTGGATTGTGATTGCTACCAAGTTTTAAAACAATATTTTATTTGATCAAAAGCTTATAATTCCTTTTTATTATTGCAATATTAATAGTTATCCTAATTATAATTGTTTTTACGTAGTGTGTTTCGTTAAAAGTGGTTTTTTGTAGTAATTCTATGTTGTTATAACGTCAAATAATTTGACTCAAATTTATAACGGTACAATGACGGCCAAAAAATTTCGAACGACCTGTCATTCAGTTGATTTTAAAATGTAAAACTGCCTTTAGTGACAACTAACCTTACTTTCTGAAAGTTGTCAGTTTGACGTATTTCATTGTTGATTTTGTTGTTTTAAGATTAGATTCTCTGTCTACTTTTTGAAACTGCTTGTCATCTTGTCAAAAATGTCCCTAAGGGTTGGTTTGTACAGACATTTTTTTAAATGACAGAAGTTTGTTTGTTCGAAAATGTAACTTAAGCGACAAGACTAATTTTACATTTTCCTAAAGATGTTCTTATAAAATATCGTATGCCACAAAATTTAATGAAAATTTTAGATTGGAGTTGATCTAACTTAAATATTTGAATTCTACATTAATAAAATAATGTCTCACCAGTTTTCAGATAAATAACTTTAAAAATAAAGCTCCCACACAAAAAAAATCTCTCCTGTAAAATTTAGGTTTTGTCGCTTACGATGTTTTGTCAAATAACCATCGATATAACTGCGCCATGTTTTCTCGAAAACCGTTTATGAATATTAAAGAGGGTTCTCGTTCTTTAAAGGTGGCAGCGGAAAAGTTCGGTTTTAAAGATGTACACGGAAAACACCTCTCAGGTTCGCGGGCGGAATGCTAAACGGGTTGAGTCGCTTTTTGCTCGCGAGCGCGCCTAATATATCCAGACGCTTTTCCCGCATGCCCACGGGAGCCGTTCGCCTTGCACGGGTCATGTGGAATAATAAGAAACGAGCTTTTTAATAATGGAAAATGTTAAGTGTGCTTAAAAAAATGAATGGCGCTGTTTGCTCGACGAAATGGCAGTGGCATGAAAAATCAATGATTTAAATTTGCAGACAATACAGAATTTTACTTTGTTTTATTATGTTTAATTACTTAATTAATAATTATAATAAAAATCAATCATTTTGAGAATTTAAAGCATACGAACTGCACATCACCAGGAAGGCAAAAGGTGAAACAAAAATATTATAGAACTTACTAATTATCCGTTAAAATATTTTTAATATTTGTTCAAAAGGATTGAAAAAAAGTTTTATGAAGATCTTATTTATTGAATAAATTCGGCCAAAAAAGATCTCAAAAATTGCAATTGAAATTTTTTAAATTATTATTAAATATCCTTTTAAAAATTCGACTAAAATGCTTTATTATTGTCCGTGAGTGTACCCTTACTTTGCGTTTAATAATGTATAGTGGTTGTTGTAAGTTCTGGTCTAAGAAATTTTTCCAGCTATTTAATAAACTTTCCAACAAGCAACAAGAAAATACTTTTTTCTTTTCAGATTATAGCTAAGAAGTTTCAAAACTTTTCAATTAAATATAATGTCTTACCCTCATAGGTATATCCAACACATTGCAAAAAGCAAACATGCACTCTCTTACCTGGAAATAAAAAATTAAAATTAGAAAAATTTAAATTACACTTAGGTTCAAAGACTTATCCCTTCTTACTTAAAGCTGATTAATGACTTTTTAATACCTCAAACTTCAACAGCATCATTATCGTAAAAAATCTTTCAGGACTTTATAATCATTTTAGGGCGATAAAAATTCAAAGTTAATAAGTTTAGGTCATGGAAACGACATTTTTACCTTTCAAAAAAAAAGTAATAAAATATGTAAGCACTCAGCGAGTTTTCACGGTGAATTAGGATTTTCTCTAGTTCAGGACTTGGTTTTTACTTTTAAGCAAGATTTCCTGTTTAATATTTAAACCACACTTATTATTAATTAAAATCAGCCGAAAATTGTAAAAGTTTAAAGCTATTTTTAATCAACATCCTCTTAATTTGATTTGATTCTTTTTAATCTTATTACCAATTAAAACATTCTGCTGCCAAAACTTTTCTCATAAATTTTCTAGTGGAACGTTAAAAATCCAAAGTATTTAATCACCGAAAAAACTGCTGATTTATTCGGCAGCACGTGTCCCTTTTAAAATTTAAATGAGCCAATAAAAGATGTGGTAAATTCAATTTATAACAAATAATTTAAATACAGCACGTAGGTACTTAAGTAAATTGATTGGTGAAGTGGAACCGTTCGATGTTCTTTGAAAGCTTTTTAGGCAAAGTAAAAGATCAGGGGCGCTAAATGGCTTAGATTTATTTTACTCTGTTTGCATATGCAAAATAAATTGCATTTGTAGCTCATTTTGGATCAAGGAACATTTAAAGGTGTTTGCCCAACTACACAAACAATATCTTCGTTTATAAAGGCAATTGCTAGGTACACAGCGGCGAGATTATTGAACTCATTTATCAGGCTAACTTTAAATTGTCTTCTAAAAATACACCCAAACAAGTAAAACTCCGCATAAATATTCTGGATTCAAATACCAAAATAAACTCACGCGGGGTATGCTAGACACGTTTCCTAGTTTTTTGCATGTGCATCCATGGCCCATCCAGAGGGTAGTTAGCGCCCCGTTAGGACCCTTCCTTTATTGTCCTCTCACTTGAAATTCCGAACAGGACCTTTTTGCAACAG
Source organism: Brassicogethes aeneus (assembly GCA_921294245.1). Lineage (NCBI taxonomy): Eukaryota > Metazoa > Arthropoda > Insecta > Coleoptera > Nitidulidae > Brassicogethes > Brassicogethes aeneus. Next base: position 48,639,410 of record OV121138.1, on the reverse strand, counting down.
ATGCAGATGCGTCCTTTAATGTAAGGACCATAAGCAAGATCATTTGCTTTATGGACTTATTTAGTACAAAAATAATGTTTAGGTTTCTAATTGTAAAAACATTGCCGAAACTATGTTAGTATTTTTGCTCTTATCGTCAAAATTAAAGTTTAACAAAACCCACTAAAATAATGGAGCGGGCATGTGGCGGCGTGTGAGTGCTCCATTAATAATTCATCTGCACCGGCTAAACAAATTGCCGTCAAAATGGATACTGCAGCTTACCTTAAGCCTTAATGTGGCCATCAAAAGTTGCTGCCAAGATACGCGAAAGGTGGCAAATTAATTATGTACACCCTGTGTTCTGAACGACAGTAAACTTTTAACCTTTTGGGTACCCATCTATTTTTGGACGGGATTAATGTTCATGGGATATGCTTTATTCCTCGTAAAGTGTTTTATGGCTTTGTTCAATCGCTATTGACATTATTTTAATAGCATATTTAAATCTTAATAGGTAGTAATTGGCTACTTAACAGGATGAGTATGTTTTGAGTAGTATTTTAGTCATTTGTATACCTTTCATTTAAGACCTACCTTTAAACATAATGGGGTAGTTAAATTTTTTCTGACCTATACTTTTTATGGTTTTATTCAAGGCGTTTTGTAATATTAAACATTTCTGTGAAATCAGAATTTCAATTGAGTTTACCGTTTTCGAGATATTTACAAAAAAAAGTCTCCTAATTACGTCACTAGGCTATTGACAACGTTGCCAGCTTTTTCTATGGTGTTTAGTTTAAGATTCTTACGATAGATGGCGCCACGTTATAATATTTTAGTTTTAAAACTACTTGATCTAAAATTTTAGTTGAGGAGAAGAAGAAGAATTGATTTTTTGACGTTTCTTTTTTTCGGGTTGTTTTTTTTTTAAATTTAGATTATTGAAAATCAAATCAATCAAAACTACCCCATTATACCCAACTGGGCAAATATAAGCAAAAAAATTGACCCCATGTAAAGATACAAAATGCAACAGTTTGTTTTTGATAAATTTTCGTGGAACATCCTTTTGGGCATAATATTTTCCCATATGGGAAATTCGTACGTAAGCCCAGGGCTCAAACGCGTGTTTATCAAACCTCCATAATACCTCCCTGTTGAATTTTTGTGTTTACCCCTTAAATATTTATGATGCAATCCAAGAAATGATGTTGCATGTTTATTTTGTCGAGCGATGCTTTAAATTTGCAGTTTATTTGCGTTTGGGGCCTTCCTGGGATTATTTGGGTTTCGGTGTTTATGGTATCGATGTTTTGAAATTTAAATATTATACAAGATTTGTTGCCATTGCCTTTGGCTGCACTAAACCTTTACTTTAATCTAGGTAAATAAAACTTTACGATGCCAGATGAGATAATTTGTTAAATTTTTTACGATTTAAAATATTATTCGTTTTTAAGCATTTAATAATTCTGTAGGTACTTTCATTCATATTATCAAGTTTACATTTGACATTTTGTCAGGTTTGACGTTTGACATATGATATATTATAGGTTATGCAAATAAATTTATTCTACAGTGACCTGTAAGTTTTCTTTGCTGATTACGAGCTAAACGCGAGATTTAATTTCAATGTATCTTTATTATTGTACGGCGGTGTATAATAATTTGACTTTTAAACTAGTATCATTACGAAGTCTTTCTATATAGACTTATAATAGGAAAATTATTGTAAGATTGAAAGTACATTCTTAGGACAGTAATATCTAAATTTAACATTCTTAAGAAACTCATAATCTTTTGTATACCCACAATGTACACAATTTACCTTCTCAGTATTTATCTAATTTTCAAAAAGATATTATAACGTCCAAATAATAAACATCAGATAAGAGATACAAAATCATTTTTTAATGTATTTTATTAGATTTATCTCAAACTTTTTATTCTTGAAAAAACTATTCATTGTGTAATAATAAAAAAATTGATAACATAGTATAAACAAATAATAAATAATAATTAATTTCTAAAAATATTTTCCTTTGTTTATTTGGAATTATTAGAAATTACGATTTTTGTGCAAAATAAACTTATAAACAAATAATTACTCGACGTGTATAAACAAAGTATTATTATCACAATCAACATATTGTTTTTAAGGAAGTTGTTTGTGGTTGCAGCATTATAAAAATTGATAAGTTAAATAAAATGGCAGGAAGTTGATAACAAACCAGTGGAGGTACAAAAGTTAAGTTAAGCAATGTGTGGTATGATCAGTTCAGGTAATAAGAAAACACGTGTTTAAACTATATAATAGATAATGTTTTGGAAATACCTATACATTGAGGAACACGAAAAATGGTTTTTGAATCAACTTTGGTTTACCCTGCTTCAAGTTTATTTATAGAAAGTAATGTAACAAATTTCACCTAAAGACACAATAATTATAATTAATAGTACCTTTTAGTGGGTCCACGTTTGATGGTAACTGGCTTGCTATAGAAGTTCTTGGAATTCTTTTTCATCAAACATTTGGTCTCCGGGAGTATATCCAAGGTTTGTTTAAAAAAGTCACTGTCCAAAGCATCGAAGGGAATCTTAAAAGTATTATAGGGTGATATTTCTTTTTTAAAGTTCTCTATTATTAGTTTAGCTTCCAAATCAGGTGGTATTTTATCATGGGGATCGTTGTATATCTCCGATTTTCTAGCTTCTAAAGAATTACGGATTGTCTCTACTATGTCAAGCTTTTCGACTTTTGGCTCCGGTAGAAATGGTTTGTTGTACACTGGCGATACAGCTTTGTTATCCATATTCTTACAACACAATTTTACTCTGGGAATGCACGGTTTATTATCCGAATCACTCACAGTCACTCTCAAGTTTAACTCTATGTTCTTGGGCGGCCTTTTCGGCGGAACTTTTTGTTTCTCTAGAGTGCTAAAGAAACTCAGCGCGTTCTTGAAACTCGGACTGTTGATTTCACCCATCACTTCTGATTAGTGGACGCGTCACAGCCTGTCTATGATTATGCGAGCGACTATCGAGTTCACAGCCACTCAGATGTTTTGTTGTGTTATCGCCACACACACATTTTACGCGATAAGGAACAATGTACACGATTTTTTTCACTTCGTAAGCAGATTCCAATGTTGCTCGATCAAATAACGAACACAAGGCCAGGGGAGCCAATAGGTCATTACTGTTAATGTAAGCCAATTGAGTTGTAATGGAATAGTTAAGCTGTTGAATTGAATTTTAATACCGAGATTCCATGTCATGTTATTGAGATCTTGCTAATTGATTTATAGATATTTATTTAATAATTAAGTCAAAAACACTTTAAGAAATTTAAAATAGGATTAAAATTTTAATTTTACTTTAATAAAATAGTCCAATAATTATTATTCATTGCTTATGTTTTCAAAATAAAAAGGTAAAATTTGTTTAAAACAGTTATGATTGTTTGACACAAACTGTCATAAAAAATTGACGAGACCTTTTCCATATATAGCTATAGTAAATTTAAAAGTAAACTACGTACACGGGTGAATCTCTGCAAATTAGACAATTTATATTAAAATTTTGGCAATTATATAAATTATTACAGTTAAAAAGTTGTTGTTGCTAGATTAGTCCAATAGCATAAAATAAATAAAAATATAGTAATTTCACGATGATTTGACGGTTACTTTCCTATTTTTTTGAAATAATTTCCTATTTTAAAAATGAGGGAGTGATAGTAGGTGTGAGGGAGTGACAGTTTAAAAGGTTTGACAAAAGAAAAGTAGTTTTTAAACATAATACAGTATTTATTAGAGAAAAATACAAAGTTAAAATAACTAATAAATTCAGTTATACCCTCAAACTCGTCGGGGGGTAATGAATGGATTGATCTTCCAGTATATGATAGTAGTTGTGGAATTGCATTCATAACAGATAAAATGCTCTCAACATTAATAACATTTGAATCTTTTTTATTGGGCCAGGGGAATCTGTTAGGAGCAATATCTTTCATAAAATTTACTCACATTTTTTCTGTTGGTTCCTTATTTTCAATTATTTTTTATTCAGGTATTTATGGTTGATCGTACACAACAGTGTTATTAATAGCTTAATACATTTATAAATGATTTAGCTATTAATCAGTGGGTAGCTGTTGTGTACGATCAACAGAGGATACCTGGAATAATTCAAAATTAGGAACCGACAGGAAAAATGAGAGTAAATTCTATAAGTTATTGGTCCTAACAGATTCTCCTAGATTATAATAAAAAAGATTCAGATGATATTAATGTTGAGAGCATTTTATCTGTTAGGAGTGCAATTCCAGAACTAATATCATACACTGGAAGATCAATCCATTTATTATAAATAGGGGTAATTACTAAGGCTGCTATTTTTTTAAATTTTTTGTTTTTTTGGTACCGGATGGTTTCAATTTTAAAGCTTTATTATTGTTAAGTCTTAAATGAGATTTTGGATAACCCCTTCCCAAATGAAAATGAATACATGGCATTGATTTTAAATAACAATCGAAACAACTAAGTTTATTAAAAAATATGCAGTCATCTTCTTTTCTGCATATAACTTGATGCACATTGGTGGTACCCGAGAATGTGGACGCTGAAATGCCAGAAAATAATAGCTCTACCTGTTGTAAAGCGTTAGCAGACAATTCTTGGATATATATTCCCGGACAACGTTCCTTTAAAATGTCTATTAGTTGGGAAATGTTAGAAATGTCTTTTCCTTCCGCTACTGCCTGGTCAGCGGTCCTCTTTAGTGTACCTCCAACGCCATCGGCGGCCCCTTTCCCATGACCCGCTTCAGAGTAATTCCAGGTTAGGATTTCAATGTTTGGTAAAAAATGGTTTGAAAACGATGAAATAACACGAAACATAAATCGATTTCTGTATTGTGTTGCTGGTCCGTCGCTAAGAAAGTGAACTGCAGTTATATCTTCTATTTTATTTTGGTCGATCCAATCAAAAACTATTTTTAAATGTGCCCATATAGCAACATAATCGTGTCTAAGAGATGTTGAAATTGTACAAAACGAACGTGGGGTAACTTTTCCTTGATTATTTTGTATATAAATGACACCAGTATGTAAACTTATTTGCTCCCTCGAGCCGCCAAAATGTAGGGATTGTACTTCCTCGCCATACTTACATGAAAAATTTTCGCTAAAATCAACATGGATTATTATTTCATTTGACTTAAGAGACGTTTTTAATGACGACATTGCATGGTACTGATGAAGGATGTTACCAATATGTGTCAGAAAAGGAATTAACGTAACTTGCAGTTCATGGAACAAATTAACCAGCGTGATGGCAATGTTTGATTTTGTGGTCTTTCGGATTAATTTCTCTTGTCCTTTTACGGTACATTTACTTGAAACTGTTGTCCACTTATTGTAAATAATTGTTCTATCTAAAAACTCTTTTTCTTTTAATTTTTTATTGCAGCAGTAAATACAGTTTCTGAAAAGGCATTCGGGTTTTGGAGGCAAACAGCAAAGAAGATTGACAACGTCAGTAGTAGAACGAGTTTCTATAACTTTTGCTTTATAGAGAGCTGATACAATATACTCAAAATTTAAATGTTTTATACATCTGCATGTCTCTCTATCTTCTACTTTTGGCTTTAAAACCCAAAACGGTTTTAGGCGGCAAAAAGACTGGTAACTCACATGGTAAGGCACTGAACCAAGAAATTTATTATGCAGTGTTTTTATAGTTTCTAACAGGTAACGTTTTTGCTTTTGCTCTTTTTTAAAAGTTATGTATTCTTTTTTACCTGCTGTCATCCGCGATACATCATCTCTCTCAAAAAATTCTTTTATTTCTTTTTTAACATGAAGAGAAAGGTAATTACCTCTGGGACGAATTTTTATGTTGCAATTTTTTAATGACTGGGGATTCAAGATCTTAGTTTTTTTTGCGATGTTTATTAACCGGTACTTTTTCAACAAGTTATACTTCATAGTTTTGTTGTAGATTTTTTTATTTGAATGACTGCCAGCTTCACGATAGTTTTCTTGCAGCTGTCGTTGAAGAACTTCACCAAACAATAATTTTCTTCTTACAGGTTCAGTAACTTTTTGGTTTCCTAATAGCTCATTAACCTTTGAGTTTGGACTTAAAATTCTGCTTTTTTTTAATGTCTTCTCTTTCATTCGTTGATATCTTTTTCTGTACTTCTCAGATGATTTTTTGGATTCCGCAAGTTTTTGTTTTAAATCAAGTATTGTTCTGTACATTTTGGACCGCGATTTTATCACTCTCTTACGTCCCACATTTTTTCTATAGGTTGAATTTCTTGGAGTGGGAGCATTTGAGTTAGAGGGCGTGACTACTGCATTTTGGATGGGGATTGGTGAATGTGGAGGAGAATTATCTATCAGGATTTGATTGAGATTTTTCTGATCCCTTTTGTTTTTTCTGTAATTTTGAGCTCTCTTTCGCCATTCCTTTTTAATTTGTCTATGTTCTCTACTGGTCATATTATCTACCAATTTTGCTGCAAGTTTTCCTTGTTCACGTTTTTTCCTATATTTTAGTTTTTCTTTTTCCCTCATTTCTGCTAATTTTTCGGGATTATTTTTCATTTCTTCTCTTCTCTTTTTGTCATATTCCTTTTTGCGTAGTTTTGCTTCCTCCTTGCTACGTGCCATTTTACTACAAAAAAAACAGAACAAATTAAAAAGTATTATTAATCACTCCCTCACTTCAGTTATCACTACCTCACTTGTAAAATTATGAGGGAGTGACTGGTGAGGGAGTGACGAAAATAAAATAAAATTGGCAACTCTGCAACACCGGTTAGAATATTGAGGTTATATTTGCGACAGTAATAATACACCTAAATACATCTTAATTACTGAAATAATTAAAGTTGTAATAATTACCTGGTTTGAAATATTCACAGTGAGGGAGTGACACTACAAAAAAACTTTTGCTACTTTTTATTTATTTATAAAATGCTGTAATTTTTAACAACACAGGTGAGCAGATGTTTTCACTTGATATCAACAGGCCAACTGGTTTCGGCACTGTTGCCAAATAAATTTTAAAAAAGTTTACACCACAATAGCTTTTTCGCGGGAAAACTGAAATATGTGAGGGAGTGAACATTACTTATTGGGACTAAATAAATATAATAATAGGTAGTCGTAATTTATTTATTACTTAACTTCTGACAAGGTTTGCACAACCCCTGGATATACTCCGTATTCTTTCCTAAATAAATACTTATCTAAATAAAATTAGGTCTAAAAAATATGGTTTTAAGAAAAAATTATCAAGTTGGGACATAGTGAGGGAGTGATAAATGACACTTAAAAAAAGTATGATTCCGCCTATGGTGCAAGGTATTTACATCATTTAATTTTTTTTAGCTACTATATCTTATGTACTAAGCCCTGCATAAAAATATTTCCAGCTAACCTTATTTCAAATTCAAAAAATATCCCAGACGGCAAATTGTTTGATTTGCAGAGATTTACCCACACGTCATCAATAAAACAAAAATTTTACGCATTGGTACCAACACTAAATGACTAAATCGAAGTCTGTAATTGAATATTTGAATGCATTTTAACCAAATTAAGTTGGCAACAATTGTGATGTTGTCATGTTTACATTCAAATTTTTCATATTTAAATGACATAAAAAAGAATTTGACGTTTTAGAATTTCGAAGCTGTCAGTTGTGTTTTTGAATACCTAATTCGTTTAATTCGTGTATTATTTCGTTTATTTTGTTTGTTGTTTGTGTTATTTTATATCGTTTAAGTTTTCATTGCCGTTTTTGTGTTTGTTATATATCGTTTTTTTGTGTTTCCTATATTTAAAATGCCGAAGCATTTAAATAGTCGGAGTCAAGAGTTGGTGTCATCCTTAATACGCTATTTTGAGGCAGAACGGGATAATAATGGACCTTTGTTACCTTTAACAGCTGTTAGAGAGGTAAATAGGATTATTATTAATTATATATTAGAATATTTAACAAAATATATGTTGGATACATGAAATAATAATATATATACCAGAGACTGACTTTAGATGGCAAAATTTTTGGGTTTTATATCAGAAAATGTCTTTAAAAATGGCTAAAAACATACTTTTGGCGGTGCATCATATAGGTTATAAAAACTCAGACTTTTGACTTTTTGGTATTATTCATGTAAACGCCATCTATCGCCCTGTAGTTGCACTACCACTTTCCCTTGATGCAAGGATTTTAGCATCACATTGACAACCGTGCCCGATCAGCTGATTGATGACGTGTACGTAGTTTACTTTTAAATTTACTATAGGTACAATGTTTTTAACATTTTTTGAGCAAATAAATATCTGCTTTTGAAGCCTTAATTTTAAGACACCTTGTATATTCAACCCCAAAAATGGAATCTACCATATTAAACCACAATTAAGCATAATCACTTCACTACAAAATCATTTTGCCGAAATGAGTCACACACAAATTTCTTGATAAACAAACACAAACTTCAAAACACATGACCTATGACTAACTGAGCAAATAGGTTTATTAAACTGTTAAAACGTATAAGTAATTCAACGGAAGTGCCGTAAACAATCAATCGCACTTATGTATTAATAAACATAATACTGATTTAGACGTTGCCGCTTCGTCGAAAATATTATTTGAATTATTAGCCGTGTGACCGGTAGGTAGCCGAGGAGACTTAAAAGTAGAATGCAGCAATAAACGGTTTAAGTGGCCAGTGATTATTCTGTTTATACTTTGAAATAGATAAATTTTAATGGTTAAACGCGCGTTGTCGAAATAGCTTTTGGACAGTGGAGGCTACAAGAGGTTAATTTTGTCTAAATACGAATAAATTTCCATTCATTAAAAAAAATATACCTATTTAACTAAAGAAAACTTACCGGTATTTTGAAAAACTAACCTTAATTAAAACTCAATACGCCTTGTTGCCTAATAAAAACTCCTAATTCTACCAAAATAATAAAATGATAAATTTTACTAATCGAAACTATAAAAGATCAGACAACAGTTTTAAATAATTTAATATGAATCAAAACAAAAACACCTGCTCTACACACACTGCAAAACAAACTGCCATCCACCACATCTTCAGTCCACGTGATATAAAACCACCAATTAGAGCAAGCCCAAGCTTTAATTCTCTCGCCTTAAGCAGCGAACTTGTCTGATATATTAGTAAGTAAATAGTTTTTCCATTTATGCTTGGATTAATTTTTTACTTTTTATTGAGAGGCCTAACCTGCGGAGCCGCCACTGCATTTGGATTTAGTTGTAGATACACAGCGGCAATATTCAGTCAACTGATATGGGACACTAATGTTTGCATTCCTTTAATAAAGACCACTATCTGTCTTAGCTTAGTTTTAAAATTTGTTAATTATTTGAAAGGTTGAAGGAGATAAAAACGTTTAAACCGCCCCTTTTAGATGGAATAATAGTCGTTGCTCGGCGGCATAAGTTCGGCGTACCCGCCGCAGAATAAGATTTATCGTCGTGATTTTTTCGTCTGCCCTTTTCCGGGGTTTTGTCAATGGCCGTGCATCTTTCAGACGGAGTTATTCACCTTCGCCACTTTTTCAATAATGCCCTCCGTCCTCTCTTCTTTCTTTTGACCGCCCCGCGCCGTTTACGGGCTCATTGAAAAGTCGACAAAGGGATTTTATGATTCACGTTTAGCAGGGGGGAAAACGCCGGAGCTGGACCACGATAAGCGTAGGTCTTAAAAATAAATTGTCGCGTGGATGCTCTTCTTTTTTAGAACCAGGCGGCAGGAATTTTTCTTATCTAGCAGGAGTATGAAGGATAATTTAGTGTAATGTTGCAAAAAAAGAATAAAGCAGGATTTTTGTTTCGAAAAAAGTTTGTTCAGTACTCATATATTTAGCATAGCATACCTACGTCTGCTGTTTGGCAAGAAAAAATTAAACAAAAAAGGTAAATAGGCCAAGGCATCTAATTTAGTTTTAACAGCGATATACTATTATAGTATAATAATAAAAAAAATAGCTTGACACTGACAAAAAATTAACCTGGTTGGTACTAAAAATTATTATTATTATTATTTAAGGCCTCACGTAGTGGGACAAATACTACATGATCAATTAAGAATAATATTTAAAAAATATATTTTTTAAATATTATTATTAATTGATCATGTAGTATTTGTCCCACATAATATATTATTACTTAAACAAATTTTATTTGACACACTGCCGATAAATTATGGGCTGGTAAAATGTTGATAATTTACCTGAAATCCTGGTCCTAGATCACCCTGTATATAACTTTAATTGTAGATGCATAATTTATTTAGCATCATTTCTGAAAGACAATACTTTTTACTACTATACTCTCGTTCATGGCGTTCTCATGCACCTTTAGCTTGAAAATACGATATCATATATGATAAAATTACATGTGTTTAAAAAGCAACACTTGCTGATAACAATGTGATATATAGTTTACTGGAATTACTTCTTGGTATATGCGAAAATGTCCGCAATATAAGCTTTATAAACTTAAATATAACAAAATCATTACTGCGAACAAAAAATATTTACCACAAAGAGTTAATTATTTTTTTCGAGTCTAAAGACACCTTTGTATAAATTCCCTCAACACAAAAGGTTGCAGAAAAGGGCGGACACAAAGGGCACCTTAAAACTGTGTTAATTGAATTTTTGCATTAAGGAAAAGTTGCCGGTGAATGCAACTTTGAAATGGTTTAAATACGTTCCAGGCTATCTGGGGGGAATTTAATTCAATTTCTTGGCGCGAGCTGCTGCACTGGATGAAAGGTGTGCCCCGGAAATACCCTCTGGCTGGAAATATTTTTATTTAAGGAAATAACTTTTATAAGCATAAGGATGTGGTTTTATCTTATTTCATTAGTATTGAAAAAACTGTAATGAAGTAGGTAACTTCATTGTTTTTGATAAAAAATATATTTAAAAATTATGGAAACTTTTAAATACCCTCCCCGTTAGGTTAATACAGTTTTGGACAGTTTTTTAGTTCATATCTGTCATCTGCCGAAACTTTTTTAAATTTGTGACCACGCATGCATAAAACGTCCGCTTTTTCTGGTGGGCAAATGTCCTGGAAATTTAATTACAACTTTGCCCGAATTCAAATCGAATTATGTTCACTTTCCAGACACAGCATGCATATAATTTATATCCGTGTATTTTCCGGACCCCATAAACATTTTCTTTTCCATCTCGGGCATCCTGAAAGGCGTCTGGATGTTTAAATTTTTTATGAGGAAGCCAAAGATACGAAGGCCCGAATAGAACTACAATTTTATTGAATTCTAAAAAGATAGTCTGATGGAAACAATACATTCCACTGTACGGTGTAGGTTAGTTTATGTATGTATTTAAATCCAGAAAATTTATAAATCCAGAAAATTTATAAAATATATAATAAAGTAGGTAAGTTGTAATTTCGGTGTGCAAGTAAATTAGGATATTGCAAATAGTAACGCGAATATTTGGGTTGAGTTTATGTGTTGTAATTTACATTGTTTAAGGTCCGCTGGTCGCAGTTTACTGCACTATCTACTAAATGTGGGATTAATATTTAGCACCTCGTTTATGGCCACGTGAGGCTGTACACGCCAGAAGGTACTTGCCACTTTGCTAATTACTAATGGTGAATTATGTTTGATAATATATTTTATTTTGTCCATTAGTTGGTATTAAATGCCAGTTAATGAGGATATATAGGATATAGCAGTAGACATGGACGTTCTCTGATCCTCTGAATAAGTAATTCCAACTGTCCCAATAAATTAAAAACCTGCCGATCCGTTTCCGTAAAACTTAAAAGGCCGTATCGTATAAATCCATCGATAGGGGTTTTAGAAAGAGAAGCAGTCAAGTTTGCGGTCCGTGAGCGCGGCACCAACGACATGTTTATTTAACTGGCCCCTGGAGGAGAAGGAGGCACGTCTCCAGAATCAATTTGTTCCACGGCGCCTTACGTGGTCGACACGTTACGCTACACCTACATGGGGAATTGGTCGTTTCTTGAAGAGAAAGCAGGACGTCACGTACGTCCAAAAAAAGGTAGTTTTTAGAAATAACAACATACGCATTAGGGGAGGATAAGAAATAAATATTGTATTTGATCATATTATAAAGTATAGATACTTTCAGCTAGTATGGGTGGGAAATTAACCCGACCTAATTAAGACTCCTTTATCTTCATACTTGTAAAGATTAGTTCATTAGCCTATTTTTTATATTCCAGTCCAGTTCATAGATTAAAATGTACCCAAAACAGTACAAACAGTAAAATTTATGTTTTGGGTAATTAAAAACTGAAAAAAACAGACTTAAAAGTCGATTCCATTCTTAATATAGTTCATTTTAATGATAGCAACTGCAACATGTTATATTATTAATTTTATTGGATTAGATAAGATTAATTTATTAGATTATTAGATTTATAAAGTATTACAGAGTAACCGTTAATTTTGCTAGCTGGATCCAATAATTTTAATTAATTGCATGAAATAACTCAGTAGATGTAAAAAAATGGATAAATATAAAATCATTTCAATCAAATATATGTATATAATATATTTCCACCACTTTATTACATTATATTTACGGTTATTTACGATAAAAACACCACAAAAAAATAACAAATTATTCCAATATATTATTTTTTGTGTGCAAGCGCCCTTAAGGACATTATAGCTATATTATATCATTATTATTTATTAGAGAGGCGTCCTTTGATAAATACATGGTAAATAGAGTAGGGGATGCCAATTTGGCAAAGTAGTCCGACCTTATCTTTCTTGGTTGACGTGTTGATCAATAGGGGGTGCATACATAAAAATCGGGCGGATGTTGACGGGGAAAAAACGACCGCTATAAAACATGCAATCAAAAGAGAGATTAGGTGAATAAAAATGAAAATATTTTTCCTAATCAAAGTTAAATGTGAAAAAAACGTCATTGTGAGTACAAATGTTTATAATATCCATTTACATGAAGGTTCGTTTAAAAGTATGTTTTATTTCGGCATTTATCACCGAAAATCGCGAAAATTATGCAAACATGGACGCAGCAGGATGAATTTCATCAGCGGCGGCTCATACGTACATTTACATAACACATTATCGAGTTAAAAGCGTACAACGGATTCATATTAAACAGTTTGAAAGCGAACGTCAAAACGGCCGCGTTTACTGCAAAATATATACGAACAAAAGTCGAGCAAACTCAGTTTCGGGCGTTTAGAACGGAACAACGGTTCGTGACCGGATGCAAGCCGGAAATAGAGTTCCAGTTTACAGAATTACTTTTGTAGTTTCGTTATCATACCAAAAGTGACTCAGACCGAGTTGAGTTTTGTTATTTGTCGAAGACGGGCAAAAGTTTACGAACAAAGGACGAACTGTAATCGAGACCAAATAAAAATATATGCAAAAACAAAGTTCGTTTTATTGTTTTTATTATGATGATTTCATCGTACATGTTTCTATGACACTAAGTTCTCTAGACACTCGTTTTTATTAAACACTCGCTCGCAAGCTTTGCTCCTGCCTAATAAAACTCATAACTATAATGGTGTTCATAAAACTTGATACATTATATACTATTAAACCAATTGATGTGATATTTTTACTCAAGTTTGCAGATACTAGTTAATAAATGTAAATAAATGGATGCATATAGATCCACATTTTATTGAAAACTATTCGCTTTTCTATGTTAGAGCATCTGTTGAATTTTTATATTTATTGCGATTTAAAAAGCCGAAAATGCAGAAAAGTTGGATCTGAATTGTTCTGTATATTTCTTATCTTTGCTTCGACTTGCTATCGAATCATCCCATTTTTGTGTACGTTAGCTCCCATTCGATAACGAAGATAAAGCTGCAGTTGTCTGGCCAAACAACAAACAAAACATTTATAAATATGGTACCTTTATTTGCAAATACATAGATATCTGTTTTCCACGTGATATTGACTGTATATATTATCACCTATTAAATTTTTTCACAATGTTTATATTTATATTTGTAAGCATATTAAAATCTAAATGCAAATATCTAACAGTAGCTCTTGGACGTCTAGACTACTTAAAATTATTCCAAACAAGTTACGCGGTCCAGAGCGCTGTAATACTTAAATTGCTTTTGTAAATGTTTAGCGAATACTAATTAAACTTAGTAACGCTTTTAAATGTGCCTTCCGTTACAGTTCTATGAAACTAAGCAGGCCTTTAATAAAGACATTGTACGTCCGAATAATCTCATCGTTATGTAGCTAACACTGCCATTGCGTCTGGTACTAGAAATTAGAATTAATGGAAATGAAGGATACAAAAGCTGTTAATTAAAGCATAGACAATTTTAGAAATACACGAAAAATAGCCGAGATCATTACATTTTTATATAAACGATATTTTATAAAACAATAGATAGGTTTTGGGTAAATGCTTAAATATGGTGGTAGGCTTTACAGGGGTATTTTTAAATTGAGTTCCATAACGAAATGCCATTTTTTTAAATTAATTCATGAATATATTTACACAGTGTTTCTTGAAATTGCAGTGTGCTGTTGAAAGAATACCTTGCTCTGATTGGTTTATTGCTTTCTAAAGAGATCATTTTTTGTATATAACACAATAAATGTCCATACAGTGACTGTTTCAAAAACTTTGCATTTAAAAGTGATACATCAACGAGAAAAACTAAATCACAGTGTCTATAAGCGCAAATCCCGAATAATATTCAAATATTCCGCCCCCGTTATATAAAAACCACGGCTGAAACGTACCTGATTTTCTATGTTTCCCTTTGCAACACAACGCGCTCTTTGATTTTAGGTAGGCAGGCAGGTCTTTCCCCGCTTTTTGTTATATGGTAAACGCTTATTTTTCCTCTCACGTTTTTTTTATTTGAGTAATTGAAAATGCACATACAGTCGGTATTGTGGTGTAAGGGGGGCAAGGGACGGAGGAAGGACAGATTTCAAAAGGGGGTCTAATAACATGATACGTATGGAAACACATATGTTCATAGTCACTATGACATAGTGATTAGTACTTTGAACATATCTGTTTTATAATACAGCATATGCTGTTTTAAAATGTGGCAAAATAATAGTATATTATTATACAATACGTAATGCACATAATCTCGAAGATAATTAAATATTTTTTAATATTAAATAAACAAAATCTGACATCTGTCAAATGATTAACATCACTTTTTAACAATTTTCAATATTGCATATTACTTCTTTTAATTTAAAACACAAATGGTTCAAATCACAGTGAATATTGAAATGGGCCTAACAAAGTGAATAATATGTTCATTATTCATGTTATTAGGCAGGAAATTAATAATGTGTATCATTATATACGGAAAAAATATAATACTTTAAATGAAGGAACTTTTTAATGTAACTATCTACCCTCGAAATTTTATTTAAATCTACGTATATTCAACAATATTTTTTTTTAATTTATCTATTAATTAATTATCTTATTGTTTTAAACAAATTTAAAGATTTAAATTTAATAAAAAAAGAAATCTCTTTTAGTATCCCGGTGCATTCGCCATTATTGAAAAATGGTAAAAAATCAGTTTTTTCGTATTTTTTTTACCCTTCTGGAGGTACTTTTATTTTTAAATAACTTTTAACCTGAGCTCCGACGACTTTAAAAAAAATAATAATATATATTTATTAGCATTGCCATAAAATAAAATCTGTATTTTTTTAGTCTTTTATAAATCAGTCACTACATAGGTGTAGGTATTTATTAACTGTTTCATAATGAATACATTCAATGTATTTTATAATAAAACAAAAAAGGTCTTTGATCTAATCTGAATGTCGCATATATGGGTCCCACGGTGCGAAAGACGTACGCTTAGCCTTTGAAACGGCCCTCTGTCGACCGCATGTTCATTTCCAGCATGCTGCTATTTGCTTTTTGTGCTACGTGCTTTTCTCTTCTGGCGGAATTAAAATTACCACCACTGCCGTTTCATTTTCATTCCCGTTCCGGCATCACATGCAAGGGGATTAATTTGAGTCTGCGTGTGTCATATTCCCTTCCAGGACGACAAACGGCAAACGATACTCGTTAGACAGATTAAAATCTCTTTTCCTGTATCGTCGGTGCGGTATTAAAGACGTCCGACGCTGATTGTCTAGACCAGGGCCGTATGGCGATATGGCACTTTACTTTTATCGTTGCCAAAGGAAATGGACAAAGCACTGGTAAATGAAAATCACTAATATTCCTTATTACATCACAAAATTTATTAATTAAAGCAGAGAGGTCAACAATTTATTAAATTAAAAACTAAAAGAGGTATAGTCTGGGTTAAAAGTCATTTATGACTAATTTATTTTAAGAGAGTAACTTTTGAAAATAAACATACATTTTTAATATATATCTATACATATTAAAACAAACATTTTGATATAAAACCCTCTTTAACCACTCGATTAATTACATACTGTAACAATTTCAATTAAAAATTTTGCAATGCAACGCAAATTGACCAATCCCCATTGTCCACTCAAGTGCGTCCTATGCATACATGTTTACAGCATGCACAAGTATACACAAGTATAGACACATCTGGCAGATAATGAGGGCACTTGTATTTTGCGAAGTGGAGAGTATTTAGCGAGGCAGTGGCGCCCCCTATTGTCATTAATTTCGCATTAGTATCGGTGCAATAAACACACTCACATATTGCGCCCATTCCGGAAGGGACACATGGGCGTACTTTGTTTGGGGCGCATTTTTACGGGACGGTGCATATCGGATATGAGTATTATCTACTATGATTAAATGTTTTTTCTGCAATTTTATCGCGGTTATTACCAAATTAAATAAACAAGATTATGATTACTACGTTTTATTGTTCATTTAAATTTATTTAGACTATACTTAATATGTAATTAAAAAATCATATTTATGGCAAAATATTAACTATTATTCAAAATATAATTATTTCTTATAATAATTTTTCTAAATTTCCAATTTTTATTTTTATTACTTATTAGCCAAAATCCAGAATAATAATATGATACACCAAAGTTGATAAATTTATGTATTTATACAATAAAGGACAGAGTGAAATACATATTTTAATAAGGGGAATTACATTACTACATCTAACAAAACAGTATAAATACAACAGGATTAACTTAATAAATTTAGTCGAACGCAAATATCAAAATGCAAACTTTTATAATTCTTGCAATTTTTGTTGTAGCAACTTACACAGCCCAAATTTACGAAGATGAATTGGGTAACAAATTTTATCTTATACCATACAGACAAAAACGGTAAAACTAGTAAAATATCCTCTACCAACATTGGATATACAATTTTTATTTTTTTCAGACAAACTACCGTTGATGTCTCGAAACAGTCAAACGATGGTGTACGGGTGACTTTAGGGCACGAAGGCACTATTGACCTTAGCAACAGTAACAGTCAAATAACAGTAGGAGGTTTTGCTTCAAAACAATTCGACCCTAGCAGTCCGACTACTCTGGGAGGCACCATTGGGTATAAAAATCCAGATACAGGTACCAAAATAAAAAAAAAAAAAAAATTTAAAAGTGTTCAAAAATACAATTGTTGTTCTTTAGGTACCTCTATTGGCTCTACAGTAGCAAAAACCCCCATTCACGGCACAGACGTGTCAGTTCAATTTGGTAAAACCCTTTTTGATCAAGGTGGTGCAACTCTTAAGGCATCCGTAGGTGCTCAGCAGCATATAGGGGGTTTACAAGGAACCCAACATGCAGAACCCAGTGCAAATTTGGAGTTTCAATACGTGCCAAGTGTACATAACATACCTGATTATATTTGTAAGATATCCGCGGATTCTGAGTCATTATGTAACTAATATATATTTTTAAAGACTGTTTTCCTTATTTTTTGAACACCCTGTACAATTAAAAATTATCTCCTAAGAAGCGCTAGCTACTGTTATATACTATTTTTGGACAACCATTATACGCAGACATTTAATAAAATTGCCTTGATTATTTCTATTTTTTGTCAAAAATCCTTTATACAAAGTTTTCATTTGATACTATTCTGAAAGATGCAGGACTCACAGTTTTGAGGCATCCTCCATATCAACCAGACTTAAATCCTACCGATTTTTCTAAATAATTTTTAGTCATGTTTATCAAAATCAAAGAATACTAATATGATATCCCAAAGTTGATAAATTTATGTATTTATACAATAAAGAACAGAGTGAAATACATATTTTGATATGGGGAATTACACTACATATAAAAGAACAGTATAAATAGAACAGGATTAACTTAAGAAATTCAGTCAAATGTGGATATCACAATGCAAACTTTTATAATTCTTGCAATTTTTGTTGTAGCAACATATACAGCTCAAATTTACGAGGATGAATTGGGTAACAAATTTTATCTTATACCATACAGACAAAAAAGGTATTACTAATAAAATATCCTCCACAAACATTGGATATACAATTTTTATTGTTTTCAGGCAAACTACCGTCGATGTTTCCAAACAGTCAAACGATGGTGTACGAGTGACTTTAGGGCACGAAGGCACTATTGACCTTAGCAACAGTAACAGTCAAATAACAGTAAAAGGTTTTGCTTCAAAGCAATTCGACCCTAGCAGTTCGACTACTCTGGGAGGCACCATTGGGTTTAAAAACCCAGATACAGGTACCAAAATCAAAAATTAAAAATATCGAAAAATACAATTTTTGTTTTATAGGTACCTCTGTTTCCTCTACAGTAGCAAAAACTCCCATTCAAGGCACAGACGTGTCAGTTCAATTTGGTAAAACACTTTTTAATCAAGGTGGTGCAACTCTTAAGGCATCCGTAGGTGCTCAGCAACATATAGGGGGTTTACAAGGAACCCAACATGCAGAACCTAGTGCAAATTTGCAGTTCCACTACTTGCCCAGTGGACAAAGCATAACTCAGTTTATGTGTAGATGGACCGGAAGATCTGAGGCATACTGTTTAAACCAATAAATATTTTAATAAAATGTTTTGCCTTTTTTTTAAACACCCTGTAGTTTTACTCATTAATTAGTTAAAGTATATAAAATCCAATCACACGAAATGATTAGGCAACAAAATTTCCAATTTACAGTCAACAACTATTACATCGTGGGTCAAACGTCTATCAACGTATCAACTGGAATCCCCTGATCTGTGAATTACCGTTTCTTCAAAGAATCCAAACAAGTATCAAAAGGAAGACAACATTTTAAATTAAACAGTACAATGAAGATTATAGTATTACAGTTTTATGCTTAGGCTCCTTCTAGTCAATAATATTATTTTATTCAACACCCATTTCATTTCCTCAAACTTTAACCGGTGCACTGATAAAAATGGTATCCTTGTGGCAAAAGAATCCATTCATTTGAAAAATATTGATTTAATTCAAAGAAACTGTATTTATTTTAAATCCGTTTCCCTTCGGATAAGATAATTGCTGCATTTAGGTGTAATTCTCGATTCTTTTGACATTTAATTACTTTAAGGCAAAGTAAAGGCATTTAGACAAAAGAAATCTTCAATTCATGTCTTTCTGTCAAAATTTAATGTTATTGCTAGAAATTCCACGGTTTTGTGCCAAACTACACTGATAAACATGGATTATTTTAGGCAAAAGAATCCATTCATTTGAAAATTATTCTTTTAGTTTAAAGAAAGTTAACTTTTTGCAAATTCTTTGGCATTTGACTAAAATAGGTGATGCATTTAAGGCAAACTCTTGATTCTTTTGGCTAAATCCTGTTTAATAACTTTATTTCAAGAAAAAAGCATTTGTCGGAAATCACTCGGTAATTTGATAGTTCTTGCAACAATGAGTGTCCTTCAGTATCAGTCCACGCGTCGCGTCCACAGTACTTCGTCAAAGGTGTTCATCTCGCGCAAATAAATAACTAGTGTGATACTTTTTCTATGGCTATAAATCAAGATTATTTGTACCATAGTGTTATAGATCGAGATTATGGGTACCATAAAGGAACTGCTTAAACTTTGGGATTATTCATTTATTTCCAAAATTTGGAGGTTTAATTTTATAGGTAATGTATTCTTATTTTTAAAATTTTAATCGATTAGGAATGTAATAAAGAAAAATACATAATTAATAAGCTAAAATCGACTAAAATATAATTATTTCATGCAAATATTATCATTCTGTAAAACGCTTTCTTAGAACAGGAAAATAAAAATGGCTACCTATACCTTCTCGCAAAGATTAAAATTTTGTAAGAAAATAATGCGGTATTTGTCAATATGTTTTAAGACTTTAACACAAAAGCATCATAATATTAAATAAATCCCCGTGCATTTGAGCCAAAACCTACATGTCAGCAAGTCATGTCCTCCATAGATAAAACACACATATATGTAGGTTTTGGCTCAAACCCACTGGGATTAATTCAATATTAGGATGGTTTTGTGTTAAAGTCTTAAAACATATTAACAAATAAGTACTTACGGCATTATTTTCCAAAAAACTTAATCTTTGGGAGGAGAATATATCCTTCTTATTTCTTGAGAGATATCCAGAGGCGGATTTCTAAACAGGCCAGCTAGACCATAGCCTACGGCTGCAAGGTGGAAATTTGGAGTTTAAGAATAATCAGTTTTTTGTATTTTGTATAAACAATGTATTTTATGTTTATGAGTGAAAGAATAATCAGTTTTTTGTATAAACAATGTATTTTATGTTTATGACTTTATAAACAATGTCTTTTATATTTTTAATAAAAATATGTTTTTAGTAAAAATTATTGTAGTTTTTTTTAATTTAGGCAGGCAATTTTCTAAAATCAAAGAGTTTCAGCTAAAGACATTCGGGCTTTGGTTCAAATGCCCATAGATTAAGAGCAAGAAATCCGAGTTTTGATACAAATAACAAAAGTTTTTTAATCAAACGCTTATGGATTTGAAATAAAAACTCGGATTTTGTTACAAAAAATTAAATCACTTAACTTAAATGCCAATAGATTTAAATCTAGACATCCGACTTTTGCTACAAATTCCTAATTCTTTAAGAACAAGAACCTAAGATTTTGTAGTAAGCCCGCTTTCCTTTATTTCAATTTACTTAAGCCTTTGATCCAAATCAGTACCGTGTTATTAATAAAAGCACGGCATTTAAGGACCTATAACGAAGATCTTCTTCTAAATTCATGTTTCTTTGCAACAAAGACAAATCATGAAATGATCTCAAAGAAATGACGTATTTGCTTTAAACCCTTTATTCATTTGGACCTATCCAAAGTCCCCATTCCTTTGAGGGAATGGCAGATTTCCTTGGGGCAAAGGTTTCTTTTTTTCAGTGTGGGCGAAATTTTACTTCTCCCACTAGTGGGAGTTCGGAATAAGTTTAATTTGGAAAAAAGTGGGGTTAAAACTAATTGACAGTCAGATGTCAGATAAATTATCAAATAAAATTGGCTTTAAATTTCTAGGGTTATTCCACAAGCAACTATAGTTGAATAAAATATTTTGTGCACTTAAGAATAATTTTTTTATCAAATTCCTTATCTGTACTTTTTTTATTTGAATAAGACACAAAGTGTTGTGTTGCAACTTTAATTTTAAATATTTTAAAAATGAATAGAACTAAACTATTTTTTATAAGTTATCACTTGCCTACCATGAAATTAAAAATGTAGGGTGCGTCAACTACATTTCTATCTCATTTTTTCAATAAAAGAAAATAAACTAAGAAATTAGGAAATGGAAAAAAATAATTTTCTGTGGTAATGAGGGTTTTATTGAAGAAAAGAGATGCAGATGTACTTGAAAAAATAATTTTTGTGAAAAAACATTAGCTATTTTCAAAATATAGGTAATTATCTACCTATTATTTTTTTATAATAATTTTTCTAAACTGTTGGAGTTAAAAAATTTCACAAGCACAAGTAAGGTATTTCTGATTTCTAATTTTTATGTTTATTACAAACTGTTATCACAAATCACAATCACAAAAAATTGATTTTTAGCCAAAAGAAATGACACAAGATTTTATCCGATATTAATAAAATTCAAATAATGTTAAGCTTAATTCATTTTCTTTAAAACTAGCACTCTTTAAATAAATTATGTGATCAGTAATGAATTTTATTCATGTTTATGTTTTTTACCAAATCTAAGAATAATTATATGACACACCAAAGTTGATAAATACGATAAAGGACAGAGTGAAACACATATTTTGATATGGGGAATTACTATACAGTATATACTACATAATAAAACAGTATAAATAAAACAGAATTAATTTAAGAAATTCAGTCCAACGTAAAGTTAATAATATCAAAATGCAAACTTTTATAATTCTTGCAATTTTTGTTGCAGCAACTCACACAGCCCAAATTTATCAAGATGAATTTGGTAACAAATTTTATCCTATACCATACAGACAAAAAAGGTAATATTAATAGCATATATGCTCTACAAACGTTAGATATACAATTTTTATTTTTTTTTCAGACAAACTAAAGTTGATGTCTCGAAACAGTCAAACGATGGTGTCCGGGTGACTTTAGGGCATGAAGGCACTATTGACCTTAGCAACAGTAACAGTCAAATAACAGTAGAAGGTTTTGCTTCAAAACAATTCGACCCTAGCGGTCCGACTACTCTGGGAGGCACCTTTGGGTATAAAAACCCAGATACAGGTAACAAAATCAAAAATTAAAAATGTCGAAAAATATAATCTTTTTTCTTTAGGTACCTCTCTTTCATCTACAATAGCAAAAACCCCTGTTCAAGGCACAGACGTGTCAGTTCAATTTGGTAAAACCCTTTTTGATCAAGGTGGTGCAACTCTCAAGGCCTCCTTAGGTGCTCAGCAACACTTAGGTGGTTTACAGGGAACCCAACATGTAGAGCCCAGTGCGAATTTGGAGTTTCAATACTTGCCAAACGGCGTAAATAGCATAAATCAGTTAGTTTGTAGGATGACCGGGGGAAGTGAGACATACTGTATGAACCATTAAATATATTTTATAGAATGTTAATTTTTTGCCTTTTTTTGAACATCCTGTATAATTAAAAAAATCCCGAGAAGCGAGAAGTCATTTATTTTTTTATCTAAGGTCAACAACTTTTACTAGATCGTGGGTCAAACGTCTATCACGGTATCCACTGGAATCCCCTGGTCTGTGATTCACCGTTTCTTTCAAGACTCCAAGCGAGTATAAAAGCGGCGACAAAATCATAAATAAAACATACTTATAGACAGTACATTGAAGAAACAATGAAGATCATAGTATTATTGTCAGCTTTATGCTTAGGCTTGGCTTCTAGCCAACAATTTGATTTTGCTGATGATGAATACGATTTTTACTTGGTTCCTGTTTTGAGACACAAAAGGCATAAAACGAGATACTGAAAATGTTAAATGTCTAAAATTATTATTTTACAGAGATGTGACATATGGAGTGCAAGGTGAAGGCACCAAGGCGACAGGTTTCAGCGTGGGCCATGCAGGAGAGTCCAGATTAAATGGAGGACACAGTATAACAGGGGAGGGTTTCGTCGGCAAAACCATATCAGGACCCACTTCAGTGGGAGGAAATGTCGGCTACACCCACAACCCGTCAGGTAATAATACAATACAAAATGTAATACAATTCACTAAATATCACTTTAAGGTGTATCGGTTAATGCCCAAGCAGTTAAAACTCCCAGTTTCGGCACCAATGTGCAAGTAGGTGTCAACAAGAACATAATCAATCAGGGCGGTGTGGAGTTGAACGCTTTTGCAGGCGGAAGCCAGAATTTTGGAGGGCCGTGGGGTAACACTAAACCAGAAGGACATGTTGGAGTAAACTTCCAGTACAGACCACCACCACCACCTGCACCGGCCCCAAGAAAAAATTGTAGAATTTTTGCAGGTTATCACCGTTGTGACTAATTTATATTTTTTTGAATATTTATTTATATTTGCTGTTTTTTAGTATTGCATATTAATTCATACCTATTTCGTTTTAAAAACAGTTTTTTTTTTGTATTATTATAGTAAAATATACTTCCAACACTTCTAACACTTCCAAATTATATAGCATTGCATATTTGTAGATTTACCATCTGACCTGTGTTAATTAGTTTTAAGTTTTGTCACATGTATGTTTATTTATGTTGTTTTAATAAAATTTCAAAAATTAAAAATGAATCTTTAAATATATTTTTGACTCCCTCCCTTCTTGTTTGTTATATGAAGTTACAAAATGGACCACCCAGTGACGTCACAAATTCTCTATATATTATACAGGGGGTCCCGAAAATAGTGCACAATACTTTACAAGAGGTTATTAGGAGCAAAAGGAGAACAAAACTGTATATAAACATAGATACCTACAGCCTCTGAAACGGTTTTTATAAAAAATATATTTTTGGAAAACGTATACGTATACATATATGTATTTTTTTATAAATATATTAAATTAATAAATATATTAAATTGAAAAATAAAATGGACATTTTATTCAAATATTTTATCGATTTTTAACAAAAGTAGGTACCTTTTTTAAGTAAAAAAAATTTAACACAAAAAATTTAGGGCTAAAAATACTTGGTTTAGAACACTTACAAATAAAAATTTTAAATTTTGTTTTTAAATTCAACATAAAAAGTTAAGCAAATTTCAATATTTTATTTTAAACGGTTTCGAAAATAATAATCAAAAATGAATAATTTCTTCCTTTTTTGTCTTTACAAACACCAGAGTATTGCACACTATTTTCGGGAAACCCTGTATAGTCCGCGCGAATATTTGTCTAACGTGACGTCAATATCCCTAGTTAAATTTTGACTTATCAATTTTTATTGATTATTTATTTATTTAATACATTGATATATTTTTCAATAGGCTAACCAAATAGCTTGTCTAGGTTTTAATTTATATAGATGTAATTATACTATACCTAGGAACTAGATAGTAAAAACTGGAGTGTAAAGAATAAGGAAAGATTAAAAATGTTCAATACATATGCTATTATTTTTTTTAAATTATAATTTTGTTTTACGTTTTAGTTTGTACTTTGCCTCTTCGGGAATTAACTTTTTATTTTATTTGACTTCTTTTTAATTTGTTTGGTCCCAAGTTAGGACTCCTGACCAGGTTTTAAGTAGGTACTGAACTTTATTTACTGATAAATTATTTTTATATTATAGTATATGCTTCAAACAAGGATTAAAGGTATGAAAAACTTTCTCGTTACTGGACGTAAGATAGACTAAATAGTAAATAAACCTACTAAAAATTAATGACATCACGTCATTAAAGCAATTAAACATAAAAACCTGCATAAATACAAAATGAATCATAAACGTATAAACAAAAGAACCTATTTAGGTAAGCGCGTGTATTTCTTAACGGATTTATTTATAGCTTTTATCAGAATTTAAGATAATGAAACATTCGCCAAGCAAGGGACTTTTTGGGCCCAGTTATTCCCCGTTAAGAAATGAGGAATATAAATACCTGATCTTGTTGGACGACAGCATCAGTCGAGTTTACCGTTGATAGAAAACCAGACAAAATGAAATTGTTTTTAGTATTTATTGCCACCTTTGTGGTAGCTGCGTATGGTCACGAAATTGTCAGTAGTGATGATGGAGAATTATTTTATTTGGTACCAGTACACAGAGTAAGAAGGTAAGAAAAATATTTTTTGTTTTAATATTACTACTTCTAACTAAACATGTATTTTTAATCACAGGCAAACTACCTTTGACATCAATAAAAACGGACCTGGTACCAGGGTTACCCTTGGGCACAAGGGTACCATATATGAAAACCCAAACCATAAAGTAACAGGCGGTGCATTTGCATCTCAACAATTTAGACCTACTGGACCATTGACAGCTGGTGGCAATCTTGGTTATCAACATAAACCATCAGGTAATAACATTATTACAATATTTATTTTGAATTTTTGATGAAAAAAGCTTTAACAATTTGTACTGTAAAAATATCAAAATTGCGAAGAACTGAACCACCAACTGCAACTCAAAATAAGACAATTTTGCATTTTTAGTATCTACCAACATTTTTTCTTTCAGGTTCTGGATTAAATGTGGGT
The DNA here is from genome assembly GCA_921294245.1 of Brassicogethes aeneus. NCBI lineage: Eukaryota > Metazoa > Arthropoda > Insecta > Coleoptera > Nitidulidae > Brassicogethes > Brassicogethes aeneus. The sequence continues at coordinate 48,613,260 of OV121138.1, read as the reverse complement.
GCTGATAATACACGCGGCTTTGGAACCAATGTAAACGCTCAGGGTAACTTGAATTTGTTGAGGAGCCATAACGGAAATACTCGTTTGGACGCCACTGGTGGTTATAGTCGCCATTTTGGAGGTGTAGGAGGCACCGGAAGACCCAACTATAATGCTGGATTGAACTTTAACCACAGATTTTAAGTTATACAAGATGTATTTATTAAGGCGTGATGCCATGTGATATTTATTTAATAAACTAAAAAATGCATTCGTGATTTTTTTATTAGTTAATACCATTTTTATTATTATTCATGCTCAAAAATTTTGTCTTTCAAGGATAATATCTTCAGGTGCCTAGTTGAGGTAAAAATTGTAAAAATTATGAAAAATATACTAAATGTAAAGTACCTATAAGGAAAACAACAAAATTATTTTTGTTCCAAAATAATTTGTTACAAAGAGAAAATTATATATTATCTGTGGATTGTTGTAAACTTAAATTACGTAGCGTGGTACTAATTAATAACCATTTTATTTAATCATAACATGTGCCGTATTTAATATTTAGTAAATTGTTTAAATTGCGTGTAGACATGCATGCAATGTAATAAAATTAAAGGCAACTACCAAAATAAGTCATTTTTAGGTTTGAATAATGTTCTAAACAATGAAACAATTTTTACTTATATTAGTTATAGTTGTATTAGTACCATGTGTAAAAAATGCAAATATTTTAACTTTGTTGCCATTGGCAGGTAAAAGTCATCATGTTATGTTTGAGAGAATTGTTAGAGGATTGGCAAATAAGGGACATCAAGTTGATTTTGTGAACCATTTTCCTCTTAAAAATCCACCACCAGGGTAAGACTTTATTTATGCACACAATATCCTAAAAAACTAAATTCATTTGCAGTTATAATGATATGAGCCTAAAAGGCACACTCAAGATATTTGTCAACAACTTAACCATAAACGAAGTCCAATTTAAGACTCACCTGGACACAATGGACTTCATGCTGACAGCTGTTGGTGTGAAAACATGCGAAACACTTTTTCAAAGCGACGTGCTTAAAAATTTGAGAAACACAACTAAAAAATACGATTTAATAATCACAGAAGTTTTTACTGTGGACTGTATGATAGGATTCGCCCATATTTTTAAAGTGCCCGTTATATCCCTAACAACCAGCGTGAATTTACCATGGGGGTCGGATAGGTTTGGACTTCCAGATAATCCTTCCTACATCCCGAATTATTTTATGGATTATTCACCCAAAATGACTTTGTATGAACGATTTTGGAACACGGTCTATCTTATCATATCAAAACTTAAGTAAGGAAGTTTTAAATGATGAAACATTTTACTGTATAATAATTTTAGACATTATAATGGTAATATTGAAATATACCAAGCTTCTAAGGATTTCTTTGGTGAAGATTTGCCAAGTTTGAATGATTTAATTTATAATACAACATTGCTGTTTGTTAACAGCCATTTTAGTTCGAACCAAGCCAGACCAACCGTTCCAGGTTTTATTGAAATCGGTGGAGTACACATAAACGACCCCAAACCACTTGACCAGGTAACACATTATTATTATTTTCTGCTATCAATTTATGTCTTTTTTTATATCTCCATCAAATGTAAGAATAACGGTTCTTCTACTTTAGAAAGTTTATTAATATTTTTTTAAATGTGTTTTAAAGCACTTTCAAGAACTCCTCAAAACGGAGTTGGATGGTATAATATATCTATCGATGGGTTCCATGATAAAAACAGAATCATTTCCAATAGAAAAAATACAGGCTATGTTTGATGTCTTCGCTGAATTACCTTACAAGGTTATATGGAAAGCTGACGTGGATCAGTTTCCGAAAGGAGTTCAATTTGCTAAAAATATACACTTTAAAAAATGGATGCCTCAGTTGGATATCCTATGTAATTAAATGTCTATTAATTAACTTTTTAAACAACAAAATTGTTCTTTAGGTTCTTCAAAAGTGAACTTGTTTGTGAGCCATGGAGGATTGATGGGTTCTCAAGAAGCAGTATATTGCGGAGTACCCAGATTGGGTATACCCTTATTTGCAGACCAAGAGTTGAACATCAGGCAGGCGGAAAAGATGGGGCAGGCAATCAAAGTTGACTACAATGAAATTTCCAAACAAAAAATCCTTAATGCAGCTAAGGAATTATTGTACAACCAAAAGTAATTAGAATATTACCAAAAAATATTAAACTACTAAAATGGTGTATTTTAGATATCAACAAAATGCCAAAAAATTCTCAGTACTCTTTAAAGACAGACCAATGTCTGCTTTGGATACGGCTATATATTGGACAGAATACGTCATAAGGCATAAAGGCGCGCCTCATTTGAAAAGTCAGGCAACTGAATTGTCTTGGTATCAGTATTTCTTGCTGGACGTAGCTTTAATCTTCTTAAGTATATTGTTTTTCACGATATATGTTCTAGTGATGTTTGCTAAGTTGTTACTTTTATTGGTAGGATCAAAACCAAAGAATAAAAAAGACTAAATATTATCATATAGGTAGTAATAAATAATAAATTTAAAGTTTTGTAAAGTAATTGTTTTGTTTTTATCATACCCGAATATTATCAAATCATAAGTATAAATATTAATTAATTTTTTTATCAAATTAAAAACTTACTTTTAAGCACTCACTTTTATTTATTGATAACATCAGTTTCATTTTAATAAGGTTAAATGAAACGTAATTTATTAAATTTAAAGATAAAAAATATTAATTGTGTTAATGGTATATAAAATGAAACTACTGGTGGTGTTTTTGGTTACATTATTAACAAAATATGCGGAAAATGCGAATATTTTAGTGTTACAGATTTTGACCACTAAAAGTCATCATGTTATGTTTGAGAGAATTGTAAGAGGACTAGCAGAAAGAGGACATCAAGTTGATTTTGTGAATCATTTTCCTCTAAAAGATCCACCACCAGGGTAAGTTACTACCCAACATGTATAGATAAGACAAAAATAAATGTTTTTTTTGTAGCTATAACGATATAAGCCTAAAGGGCACCCTTGAAACATTCGTCAACAACTTAACAGTGGATGCTGCACAATTTACCACTCATAAAGATGCATTGGACTTCATACTAAACGAAGTTGGTATCAAACCATGCAAAACAGCGTTCCAAAATGACAAAGTAAAAAATCTCAGAAACACTACCAAAATATACGACTTGATAATAACGGAAATTTTCTCCAACGATTGCATGCTTGGTTTTGCCCATCTTTTTGATGTTCCTGTTATATCCATAACATCCAGTGTGAATTTACCATGGGGATCAGATAGGTTTGGACTACCAGATAACCCATCGTATATACCGAATTATTTTATGGAATATTCTCCAAAAATGACTTTGTCTGAACGATTTTGGAATACAGTTTATCTGGCAGTATCCAAAATAATGTAATATAATTAGGTGTATTTAATTTTGTCTTCCAACACACCTAATATTTTAGGCATTACAAGAGTAACATTGATGTATATGAAACTTCAAAGGATTTTTTTGGTCCCGATTTACCCAGCATAAACGATTTAACTTACAGGACAGCTTTATTGTTTGTTAATAGTCATTTTAGTGCTAACCAAGCTAGGCCTACCGTGCCAGGATTTATTGAAATTGGTGGAGTACACATTAATGATCCAAAACCGCTTGACGAGGTATCACATTTATTAAAGCCATAATATTAAAAAAATTAAATGCAATCTTTTAAGCATTTTCAAAAACTTTTGGAAACAAACACAGAAGGCATCATATATTTATCAATGGGTTCCATGATAAAAACAGAATCTTTTTCCATACAAAAAATCCAGGGAATGTTTGATGCCTTCGCGGAATTACCTTACAAGGTTATATGGAAAGCAGACGTAGATCAGTTCCCCAAAGAAGTTAAATTTGTCAAAAACATACACTTCGTAAAATGGATGCCCCAATTGGATATCCTATGTAGTTAAATATTTTTGAATAATCTTTTTATGTAAAAATTTTTTATTTTTTAGGTTCCTCGAATATGAAGTTGTTTGTGAGCCACGGAGGGTTAATGGGTTCTCAAGAGGCAGTCCATTGCGGAGTACCCATACTAGGTATACCACTATTTGCAGACCAAGAATTAAACATTCGACAGGCAGAAAGAATGGGACAAGCAATCAAAGTTGACTACAATGAAATTTCCAAAGAAAAAATCCTTAATGCAGCTAAGGAATTATTGTACAACCAAAAGTAATTATAATATTACGAAAAAATATTAAACTACTAAAATGATGTATTTTAGATATCAGCAAAATGCCAAAACATTCTCAGTACTCTTTAAAGACAGGCCAATGTCTGCTTTGGATACGGCTATATATTGGACAGAATACGTCATAAGGCATAAAGGCGCGCCTCATTTGAAAAGTCAGGCAACTGAATTGTCTTGGTATCAGTATTACTTGCTGGACGTTATGTTGATTTTGTTATCCCTACTACTTTTGACTGTCTACATTTGTTTTGTGTTTATCAAATTATTAGTTAGATTATATTATACGAAACCCAAAGATAAAACGGAGTAAATGGGTATTGAGTTATAAATGTTAATTATTTAATAATAAACAATTAATTTAAAAATAAATAATTTTTTAAAACCATTTAATAATAACACAGGCCGACAAAAACTAGAAACCAGACCAAAAAAAAATTCTGAAGCGATTAATCCAAATTGCTAACTAATCGCATCAAAAATTTCAAGCAGAAAGTAAATAAACGCGATTTTAGGTCAGTAAAATTGTTTAGAGATAAGTTTATTAGACAAGTGGAATTAATTTTCTTATTAAATGAAAAACATACTTTAAAGCAATCACTTTTAGCTATTGATAACAGCAGTTTCATGTGAATAAGGTTAAATGAAATACGTATTTATGAAATTTAAACAGAAACAATATTTATTGTGTAATTGATATATAAAATGAAACTACTGGTAGTGTTTTTGGTTACATTATTAACAAAATATGTGGAAAACGCGAATATTTTAGTGTTGCAGCCTGTGGCCGGTAAAAGTCATCATGTTATGTTTGAGAGAATTGTAAGAGGACTAGCGAAAAGAGGACATCAAGTTGATTTTGTAAATCATTTTCCTCTAAAAGATCCACCACCAGGGTAAGGTACTATCCAACATGTATAGAAAAGAAAAATATATTTTTTGTAGTTATAACGATATAAGCCTAAAGGGCACCATTAAAATATTCCTCAACAACTTAACAGTGGATGCTGTACAATTTACCTCTCATTTTGATACATTGGACTTCATACTAAACGAAGTTGGTATCAAACCATGCAAAACAGCGTTCCAAAATGACAAAGTAAAAAACCTTAGAAACACTACCAAAATATACGACTTGATAATAACGGAAATTTTCTCTAACGATTGCATGCTTGGTTTTGCCCATCTTTTTGATGTCCCTGTTATATCCATAACCTCCAGTGTAAATTTACCATGGGGATCAGATAGGTTTGGACTACCAGATAACCCATCGTATATACCAAATTATTTTATGGAATACTCTCCCAAAATGACTTTGTCTGAACGATTTTGGAATACAGTTTATCTGGCAGTATCCAAAATAATGTAATATAATTAGATTTATATATATTTTTTTTTTCAACAAACTTAATATTTTAGGCATTACAAGAGTAACATTGATGTATATGAAGCTTCAAAGGATTTTTTTGGTCCCGATCTACCCAGCTTAAACGACTTGACTTACAGGACAGCTTTAGTGTTTGTTAATAGTCATTTTAGTGCTAACCAAGCTAGGCCTACCGTGCCAGGATTTATTGAAATTGGTGGAGTACACATTAATGATCCAAAACCGCTTGATGAGGTAACACATTTATTAAAGCCATAATATTATATTTTCTTAAATGTAATTTTTAAGTATTTTCAAAAACTTTTGGAAACAGACACAGAAGGCATCATATATTTATCAATGGGTTCCATGATAAAAACAGAATCTTTTTCAATACAAAAAATCCAGGGAATGTTTGATGCCTTCGCGGAATTACCTTACAAGGTTATATGGAAAGCAGACGTAGATCAGTTCCCCAAAGAAGTTAAATTTGCCAAAAACATACACTTCGTAAAATGGATGCCCCAATTGGATATACTATGTAATTAAATATTTTTGAATAATCTTTTTATGTAAAAAAATATTATTGTTTAGGTTCCTCGAATGTGAAGTTGTTTGTGAGCCACGGAGGGTTAATGGGTTCTCAAGAGGCAGTCCATTGCGGAGTACCCATACTAGGTATACCAATATTTGCAGACCAAGAATTAAACATTCGACAGGCAGAAAGGATGGGACAAGCAATCAAAGTTGACTACAATGAAATTTCCAAAGAAAAAATCCTTAATGCAGCTAAGGAATTATTGTACAACCAAAAGTAATTAGAATATTACCAAAAAATATTAAACTACTAAAATGATGTATTTTAGATATCAACAAAATGCCAAAAAATTCTCAGTACTCTTTAAAGACAGACCAATGTCTGCTTTGGATACGGCTATATATTGGACAGAATACGTCATAAGGCATAAAGGCGCGCCTCATTTGAAAAGTCAGGCAACTGAATTGTCTTGGTATCAGTATTTCTTGCTGGACGTAGCTTTAATCTTCTTAAGTATATTGTTTTTCACGATATATGTTCTAGTGATGTTTGCTAAGTTGATACTTTTATTGTTAGGATCAAAACCAAAGAATAAAAAAGACTAAATATTATCATATAAGTAGTAATAAATAATAAATTTGAAGTTAGAAAATTGTTTTGTTTTTATCATACCCGACTATTATCAAATGATAAGTATAAATATTAATCAATTTTCTTATCAAATTAAAAACATACTTTTATTTATTGATTACATCAGTTTCATTTTAATAAGGTTAAATGAAAGAGGAATTTATTAAATTTAAACATAAAAAATATTAATTGTGTTAAGGGTTTATAAAATGAAACTACTGGTGGTGTTTTTGGTTACCTTATTAACAAAATATGCGGAAAATGCGAATATTTTAGTGTTACAGATTTTGACCACTAAAAGTCATCATGTTATGTTTGAGAGAATTATAAGAGGACTAGCAGAAAGAGGACATCAAGTTGATTTTGTGAATCATTTTCCTCTAAAAGATCCACCACCAGGGTAAGTTACTACCCAACATGTATAGATAAGACAAATATAAATGTTTTTTTTTGTAGCTATAACGATATAAGCCTAAAGGGCACCCTTGAAGTATACGTCAACAACTTAACAGTGAATGCGGTACAATTTAAAACTCATTTTGATACATTGGACTTTTGGCTAAACGAACTTGGTATCAAACCATGCAAAGCAGCGTTTCAAAATGACAAAGTAAAAAATCTCAGAAACACTACCAAAATATACGACTTGATAATAACGGAAATCTTTTCTAACGATTGCATGCTTGGTTTTGCCCATCTTTTTGATGTTCCTGTTATATCCATAACCACCAGTGTGAATTTACCATGGGGATCAGATAGGTTTGGACTACCAGATAACCCATCGTATATACCGAATTATTTTATGGAATACTCTCCCAAAATGACTTTGTCTGAACGATTTTGGAATACAGTTTATCTGGCAGTATCCAAAATAATGTAATATAATAAGGTGTATATAATTTTTTATTCCAACACACCTAATATTTTAGGCATTACAAGAGTAACATTGATGTATATGAAGCTTCAAAGGATTTTTTTGGTCCCGATCTACCCAGCATAAACGATTTAACTTACAGGACAGCTTTATTGTTTGTTAATAGTCATTTTAGTGCTAACCAAGCTAGGCCTACCGTGCCAGGATTTATTGAAATTGGTGGAGTACACATTAATGATCCAAAACCACTTGATGAGGTAACACATTTATTAAAGCCATAATATTATATTTTTTTAAATGTAATTTTTAAGTATTTTCAAAAACTTTTGGAAACAGACACAGAAGGCATAATATATTTATCAATGGGTTCCATGATGAAAACAGAATCATTTCCAATGGAAAAAATACAGGGTATGTTTGATGCCTTCGCTGAATTACCTTACAAGGTTATATGGAAAGCAGACGTAGATCAGTTCCCCAAAGAAGTTAAATTTGCCAAAAACATACACTTCGTAAAATGGATGCCCCAATTGGATATACTATGTAATTAAATATTTTTGAATAATCGTTTTAATACAAGAATATTAATGTTTAGGTTCCTCGAATGTAAAGTTGTTTGTGAGCCACGGAGGGTTAATGGGTTCTCAAGAGGCAGTCCATTGCGGAGTACCCATACTAGGTATACCACTATTTGCAGACCAAGAATTAAACATTCAACAGGCAGAAAAGGTGGGGCAAGCTATCAAAGTTGACTACAATGAAATTTCCAAAGAAAAAATCCTTAATGCAGCTAAGGAATTATTGTACAACCAAAAGTAATTAGAATATTACCAAAAAATATTAAACTACTAAAATGGTGTATTTTAGATATCAACAAAATGCCAAAAAATTCTCAGTACTCTTTAAAGACAGACCAATGTCTGCTTTGGATACGGCTATATATTGGACAGAATACGTCATAAGGCATAAAGGCGCGCCTCATTTGAAAAGTCAGGCAACTGAATTGTCTTGGTATCAGTATTACTTGCTGGACGTAGCTTTAATCTTCTTAAGTATACTGTTTATCACGATATATGTTCTAGTGATGTTTGCTAAGTTGTTACTTATATTGGTAGCATCAAAACCAAAGAATAAAAAAGACTAACTATTATCATATAGCTAGTAATAAATATTAAATTGTTTTGTTTTTATTTTACCCGATTTAATTAAAGTAAATAAAAGAAAAAATACTATATATTAATTTTCATATTACATATTTTGGTATAGCCGATTTAAAACTAATTTTTATATTCGCTAAAAATCTAACTTTTTTGCACTTGAATATATAATGAAAAATTTTAGTAATTTCCGATATTTTCTGAAGTCATCTAAAAACTGATATAAATAACGTGCTAACAATCTTAAGATTTCGAAGAGATCGTTTGTTTCAATTTAATAAATTGGTTTGTCATGTTTAGACTTTGGATTCGATATGAAACTTAGGATATAATAAAGATATATTGTTTCGTGTTAATATGAACTTAAACCCTGTTGTCAATTTTTAAGGAAGAAAATTCGATTTTACAGAAAAATTTGGCAAACTGACACTGACATTTTGAAAAAATATAAATATAAACTTGATACATAACACCATAGCATTATTGCAATTTAAGAAGATATATGTAAGTTCTGGATATTAAAAACGAAAAAAGTTAAATATCGGTATAATGAAATTCTCCACATGACAAATGAATTCGGTGAAATTTAATATAAATTCAAATGATTTCAGTAAAAATATATTATACCTAAATTTAATTAAACCACTGCAATTTATTCAACATTAAATTTTTATTCAAACACAACTAATTACTGATTTAATAACGTTATACTGAATCTACATCACGTACTTTGGATTGAACAAATAACAATATTAATTCATTAAACTCGTTTTTATACATAAACAGTACGTTTTGCGTTCGCATAGGGGATGTTTTAAACATGATCGACAGTAAAGGCGAAATTGAATTATGTGATCAATTCCAGATTTAATCCCAATACAAATTGATGATTTAAGTTTAATAAACAATTTAATTTAATCATCATTAAAGTTTGGATGTGGATTTATTTATTTTTTCATATTAAAATTGGGTACCTTTGCGGTCATTGACCTTTTGTCATTTTATTTGAAGAGCTACAAGGTCGGTTAAATTAGAGAAAAGTTGCGTAATTCCAAGCCTATAGGCTTAATATATTAAAATAAAATTTATGAATTGAAAAAAACAACAGCGGTTTTCAAAATATTTTAAAAAAACTAAAACGCTTTAAAAACTAAAAATTTTGAAAACAATGAGTTTTATATACACTTTAATATACATTTTCATCTATCTATAGGTTATAACCATGTGAGATATTGTGGGCGGCCATAGAAAAAACAAAAGATCTAGTAGGCAAATCAAAGTAGCTGGATTATTTTATATAAACATATTAAAATTGGTTAAATCAAGTGATACCCAAAAGTCCAGCTTCTTCTTTTGGTATAGTCTTTAGCAAATATTTAAAAACTTCAAAACTGAATATTACAGGTCTTGCTCAATTTTTTCTATGATTAGTCAACAAAAATCAATGTTCATCCTGAACCCATCCAAAGAATAATCCTTATCATTATCTACATATAATCCCCTTAATTCTTAAAACCAACCTGTCGCTATTTTTGAAAAGGATACGTCTATGGGAGAAGGCATCGGCCTCGCACGCCCCTGTAAACAGCAGATAAAAAATCGAGGTGACTTCTGATCAATCGGCATCGCACCCTCCTTTGCAATTCCTTGGCAGCGTGCACCGTAAAGTAAAAGTCGGGATTATGTCCCTAGTTTTATTTTTCGATATGTGTGTGTGTGGTGGCACCCCTGCAGGCAAGTTTTCTCTCCGTCTTGCAAAGTGTATTAAAATCGAAGACTGATCGCATGCTGCATATTTTCCCGTAATTCAAGACAAATTGTCTGGTGCGGGACCGAGTGACAATTTCTTTTCCTAGATTGTACGAGGTAACCTATAATAATTGTATTTTTCATGATTTATATATATGGTTGTAAAAATAGTATATTACAGACCTAGGCGGTAAAGTGACATTTTTCAGGCTAAGAAAATATTAAAAATATTCCCCAATACCAAAACAAAACACAAAGTGCCTAAAGTACTTTTCGCCAACGATGTTGGCATCTTCAGAAACGAAGTGTAACACACTACAATTTATATTATTGGATCTATAATTTATATTATCAGAATTAAAATTAAATAAAAAAATATATGGATATACAATGCATTTGTGCTTTTATTGCATGCACGCCACTGGTTAGGTCCAACCGACATGATGACATTTTAGCTTTATATCTAGATTGAGTAAAATAATAAACTAGCATTAATATAAATACTTTCTATATAGAATATAAAAAATATTGTACGGTTAAAAAAAGTACTTTTTTACATTCCCTCGTATATATGTTGAGTTAAACCAACGTAGATAAGTTGAAGGGTGCCTTTATTGCTTTCCCGTTTTGTCAACGAAATGTGTACGTTTATTATATTTTTTGGGTCACAATTTCACAATATGTTAGACATGTAGCAAACGTAAACATAAAATATTACACTCTTATTGGTTATCCACAAATTATTTTTGAACACAAATATTGTAACGTCTGGCAACGCTGTTCAAGAACAGCAACACTAATTTGATAAATCAAATTGCATATTCAACATTAATATTCTAAAAAAACAAACAATAACAATATTGTCTTGAATTTCGTTTTAAGATTAAATTTTGAATTATTTTTTTTTTATTATTTTCGGTTATTAATAACATTTAAGTTATCAACAATTTTACATGGAAATTGACTGCTAAATGTTCGAGATACAAATTGCTTTTGACGAGAATTATTAGTGGCTGCTTTTTCGCTATTTTAATTAGTCATTTTTGACTAATCCATTTTTACACATTATAATTTAAGATTGTTTTTTATAAATTGACGGCGCTACTGTATGTCGGAGGGAAACCTGAAATATCTTGTTTTATCTTTTGCGGTTGAAAATCGAATTATCCTGAAATTCTATTTCGCAAATTTTCCCCTGTGTCGCCTTGTGCAAGGAAAATTCACGTAACATTATATCGTCGTATGGATGTCACTTTTCCTTTGTACATAATATAAATAGATTGTATTATCTACATTTTTGCGTGTGTACCCTCAGGTTCATGAAATGAAGTGAGTTGGTAATCAATATGCCACCTACCTGTTATGTATTTCGTTGTCGGTTAGTAGATTATAAGGAGGTGGCGTTGTGCACAGCTCACTCAGCATGTTATCCAAATCTGTTGCCAAGGATGACAGCAGCTGGAAAAAAGAATTTTATGAAGAAAAATTCACAGAATAATGATTGTAATCAATTTATGTCAAGGAGTTAAATTAAGATAGATTTTAATAAATTTTTTTGAAATTTTAAATACATTTAATCGAATTAATTATTAATTCTAACAACCGGAAATCGTTTTTTTAAACGACCGATCGATTGAACTAACCGTTTCCGTTGAAACGATATTCAACACTTGTATCCATGCGATCTGATTGATTTTTACTAATGGACTATTCTAATTGCCCAGTCGGTTGAAGTCCTCTAAATTAACAACATGTTTCGAATTTAGTTAGAATTAAAAAAATGCCGCTGCAGATATACCACGGCTTCGGAAAAGCGTTTAAAAAACTCCTGTGTAACACCGAGTTGCATGGTCTTAAGTACATCGTCGATGAGAAAAGAAACTCATTTGAAAGGTAAGAAATGTTTAAAAAATATATACAGGGTGTACCACAAGTACGGACCCCAAGAAATTCCAGAAAATTGTTAAAAAATCTTTTTAAATATTGAAAATATATTTTATCGGCACATTTTAAAGGGATAGATTTTTTACACATAACAATTTGACATTTGACATTATTCACCATTCCCAAGTTGGTTATATTGTTCTATAGATGTCGCTCTATACAAATATTTATTTCGCAAGCTGGCTCGTGCCTAAACTAAATTCGTTTATCAAACAATATACAATTAAGACATCTTTTAAACATTTTAATAACATTTATTAAAATTATTATTATTATATTTAACATAATACTATATTTCCAGGGTGTTGTGGTTTTTTATTGAAATCGGAGTTCTTCTAGTCACTTTTTATTTAACTTTAACATATTGGTATGGATTTATGGAAAATCCTACACTGACAGCTAGAATAAGTTCGTATTATCCAGTCGAATACGTTCCTTTTCCAGCTATATCAATTTGCAATTTAAACAAAATAAGCAAAAGCAAATTAAGCAAGCTTGGAGATTTTTTGTAAATATGCCTTAATGAGTTACCTACTTATAAAGTAAATTTGTTAATTTTATAGGATAAGCCAAAATGTTCCATCCAATATTACCTCGGAATACATGCATTTACTTGGCGTGCTATACGAATACAGCCTATCGAGATCGGACGACTTATTCCCATTTCAAACCCTACTGGAGAAATACCAAAGTGAAGTAAACAACAAGTCTAGGTTCAACACTGAAGAGTTTTTACATTCCGTAGATTAAAACACAAATTTTATATTTAAACATTTCTTTGACAATTATTTTAGTTGGTCACGCCATGCCATGCACTGTTAAAATTCTGCAGATGGAGCGATGAAGATGTTCCCTGTAATACTTTGTTTACCATGAGGCTCACTTTTGAAGGCCATTGTTGCACCTTTAACTATTTGAAGAATAGTAGTGCGTCCGAAAGGTAGGTTTTTTATTACTGCATATGAAAATTTATAATATTTTTATTTAAGCGTTTATAATAATGAATTTGCCAGAAATACCCCTCAATACCAAGCATCGGGAGTACACAAAGGTTTGTCCGTTACCATTAACAACAATCCCAGCGATTATTTTTTCACAGTGCTAGCTGATATTGGTATAAATGTAAGAATTTTAGGATACATTTTTTTTTGTTTAAATGACATTTTAGGTTCACATTTTTCACTCTGAAGATTATCCAGACAAAACCAGCGGTAGTTTGACCGAAGTTTTGGTGCCCATGGGCTACGAAGCGTTCATTGAAATCGACCCAACGCAAATTATTGCAGATAGAAGTATTTCCCAGTTTTCATTTGAAAAGGTTGGTCAATTCTGAAAAAAACCTGTTGATTTGATACCTTTATTATTTGCTCACTTTAAATATTAGCAAAAAATACCGAAATGCTTTTAGGCTTTTTATTCGAAAGTGATACCTAATTTAAAAAAAGCAGTGGCGTGTCATTTTTATATATCTGTTTGAGCATATAATTTTTTAAATAAATCATTTATTTATAATATCTGAAATAATACTAAAAATAACAAATTTGGAGACTAACTTAACACCTAGAAAAAAGTTCTATTGAGGGTTTTTGGCTAATAACTTTTAATTTGGTGGGAATTTAGAATCGCATAACAAATTATAACCAACATTGTAGACACATGTGGCATTTGCAAATTCCGATTTTTTTTTAATCTCAACTCCTAATTTCTATTTTAGGAGGTTCCCTATTGAGTTTTAAAATTTCCCATACATGGGAATAATCAAGGAAAATGTTTTTTTTTTCATATTTTCTCTCTGCGTTCTATGTAGCCATTATTTTTTTTATATAAATGACTGATGATTCTAAAATATAACTGGATAAAAAACAAACACTGTTTTTGAGTTTCACGAATTTATTTAAATTTTATTTGACAATTGTTTCGCTAACACTGTCCAAAACAATTTATTTGATTCATTAAATATATTGTTATAAAAGTAGTTTAATATTTTGATTTACTTTTTTTACATTTTATTGACTATAAATATTTTGTCTTCTTAGAGAGGATGTGTTTTTGCCAACGAACGCCTCACAGAACTGGGAGACTACACTCAAAGCGACTGTTTCGTGGACTGCCGACTAAAAAGTTTCATAGCACTTTGCGAATGCGTTCCGTTTATGATCCCCCTGCAGAAAAATGTGCCACAGTGCACGCTGAATGACGTGCCATGTTTGACAAAATTTAATGGTATGTAAATTTTTATAGTAATACTTTATAGCTGCATATGAGTTTTGTATTTTATTTCAGACAAATGGAAATCAAATTATCCTTACGACACAAAATTGGAATCCTTATCCAAGGAAATTCACAACGGACTACGTTGCGACGATATTTGCTATTCAGCTTGCGAAAATGTTTTGTATGGCGTGTCAACTAACAAATTACCTTTAGGGTATACCCTATACTATAGTATTCAAACAAAATATCTGAAATGGCTTTTTTCTTTCGTTAAAAAAGATTATTAAATTCATTATGGGGCATATATGTATGTAGGTAGGTAATTTTTTTTATTTTCAGAGACGACAAAAACGAAACAGTCCTTCACATTTACTACCCTAAACAGTACGCCACTGTCTTTAAAGCCGACGTTTTGTTTCACTGGTATGAAGTTTTAAGTAATGTTTAAAAAAAATAAACTAAAATTTTTCAGTAGCAAAATCAAATTTCAGGTAGTTTTGGAGGACTTTTTGGCATAACAATGGGGTTAAGTTTGGTCTCAGTGATAGAAGTAATTGTTTATTTAACTTACAAATCTTTTTGTTACAGCTTACGATAATTGAATGTGTAATAAAAAATTACAATAGACGATGTTAGTTTTCGTTTTATGTTATTAACCATTAAAAATGATTATATTTCTCACGCACATTTGGTATTAATGTATGCACTGAGGCTATTGGTCTTCTAACCTTAATCTTTTGAGACCATCGCAATCGGGCTTTTGTGTTTGTACGATGCATCGTATATCGTATAGGATGGAATTCCAAGCAAGGAGACGTACAATGTTTTATTAAAATTCAAATCCCGCTGCGGCATGTTTATGTAATAGTGTTGTATATTGTATGCAGCACGCATACATATTAAGTAAGTAAAAGTGGAAAAATCTGTCTAGTTTACTTAACAAAATTAAAAAAAGATTAATTTTATTATTTTAGTTTAACTATGTACTAATCTACCAATTTAAATAAAGTAATAACACCCTGTATACAAGTTATATAACTTTTTAGAAACTAAAAGTTTATATTATTTACATTTGTTACTTAGGTGTGGGTCATAACTGAAGATTCTAAAAAATTTAATGTTAATGCTGCCCACATCTTTAGTAATTGATAAAATTCCACAACTAATTGAATTATAACAACTTGTACAACGAAAAACTAGAAAAATAGAATAAGAATTATCTTCAAGGCTGTTAACTATACTTGTAACACGTTTAATTTTGTATTTATCTAGGTATCAGTACCTACTGTTGATAAATATTTTTGGTATGTGCATAATAATGAAACGAACCTTTTTTAAAACGAAATAATTATTGCTTTATAGCATTGAACACAATCCGACTTTCGAAAGAAGAAAAAGAAACATAAACATAAATTTGTCCTTGAAATCGCGGATATTTCATATATTTCTTGCATTGCCGTTAAAAAGAATTTACCTTGAGATACTCCGACCTGGACTCCGCCATAATCACACAAACAAACACGAAAAAACACTAAAAACACTTAACATAGCCACAACACTGCTCTAAACACTACAACAAGCAAAAACTCCACTCAATTATCTGTTTTTTATAAACATTTCGTCTAATGACGCCAAGAAAACAAAAACAAAGCGTTCGTAACGATGGCAACAGCACTGTTGATTAGCTGATTCACTTTCACATGCCGCTGTCCGAGCACGCGATACGCATTCATTTGTTTTGACGGGGCAATTTGATCCTTATTGCGCGTGTCGTTAGGGCCCCGATGATTGACAGGTGCATTCTTGCACTAACAATGCAGTCGGTTAAATGGTCGTTTTTTCTTGCACAAATGGGAATTTTTACGGCCTGGGTGTCCCAGAGATGACTGAATTCAAAAGAGACCACAGGTAGTCTGTGTTATCTGTATTATGAGTCATTGATTGGGCCCTTTTTTGCCTTGTAAACCAAATTATTTAAAAAAAAAATATCAGAATTCCTTCAATTTTTTATGAAGCAGTACAACAGTATTGATTTTATATTAATGATTATAAAATGATTGTCTTTAAATTCAAATTATAAAAGAAGAGTAAAATTTAAAGTTTTAGTAGAATTTTAATTTCTAAAATTTATAACCTTCGATAGCTCAGTTGGTAGAGCGGTGGACTGTAGTTGGTTGCCTAAAAGAGACATCCATAGGTCGCTGGTTCAAATCCGGCTCGAAGGATACTTTTTTGTTTTTTAAATTACCATGTTTTTTTTAAATAATTAAAAAAGGGTGGTCAAAATTTATATTACACGAAAAAAAATTATTTTTAGAATATTATTTTTTTACGTAGATACATATTTTTGTTTAGTATGGTACCTACATCATTTTCATTTTTTAAAGTAAATTGCCTCGAAATAAAATTTAAATTTTATTATTTTTTATTAAAACGTTAATTGGACGTTCAAGCATATCATCAAAACTTTTGGGCCGCATATTAAAATAAATAGATATGTATTTTCTGCTAATTTCTGCACATATTTCATCGAAACGGCCACGGTCGACATTGATGACGTTATAAAATGTTCGGAATTCACATTAAATGCATATGACCGCAAAATAGCGACCGGACGATAGCGATATAATTACAAGGGTTACATATCACCCCTTCCGGGTGATATATGCGGCAATATACGGCCGATTTTAGGGCCTCGGGTCCCAAAATTAATTTCAATTATTTCTCCATTTGCGGGATATTAAGCAGTGTAAAATAAAAAAGTGGAAAAAAGTTTTTCCCATACCGGGAATCGAACCCGAGCCTCCTGGGTGAAAGCCAGGTATCCTAGCCACTAGACCATATGGGAGATATTTATTTTAAGAAGAATCATTGTATTTATACTCTATTTTTAATGATTTAATAAAATATATTGACTTTATTATAAATTTATATGTATTATAATTATAAAATAGATTAGGATGTGTTAAGAGTGTTCTTTTATAAATTTATAAATATATATTTTCATTGTAAAATCCCTTGCAGAAATAACCTAAGCTATATTTAATACAAGGTCCTGTGGCGCAACGGATAACGCGTCTGACTACGGATCAGAAGATTCCAGGTTCGAATCCTGGCAGGATCGCAAAATTTTTTTGTTAATTTTTACAAAATTTATATATTAAAATTATATTTAAAAGCATAATGATATTGCATAACTTTTAAAAATTGTTATTGTCAACAAATTTTAACTTTTTAGTTTTGAAACGCCGGTTATAAATTTTTTTTCAAAATAAAAATAAACAGAGTTAGGTATATGGCAATTTTTTAAGATTCTGCAACACATTGCGAGAAATAGCGTCAACTAGCTATGGCAAAAAGTTTTATTATAATATAAACCAACAGTCGAGAGAAATAAATCTGGCGGAGGAAAAAGTGGCAGTAAAGTAGAAAAATAATAAAAAATTTAAGACGTCTGCGTAAAAATTTGACTAATAAACTGATAAATATACAAAAACGCCACTGCTAAGGAAAACTGATACTTATTTAAAATAGGAATGAACGGAACAATATTCAACCGCACAATATGTAGGTAGTATTTTTTATATAGGAATGTAATTTATTGTATTTGCGGTAATATTGGATTTTGTTCACCCAAATCTTTGTTGTAAATAGTACTTTACCGCATGGTATTTATAATATAATATAATATTCAAATTCTTTACCTTTTTAGAAGTTAACTACCTTTCATGATGAAAGTTTTTTTATGCAACTAATTTATTGTGAAAATCTAGGTATGAACTTTACCAAAAAATAATAAAAATCTGGTTCATTGGAAAAAAATTAAAAATTTGCACCACATTGTCTGCCAGTGCGTTTGTATATTTTCAAAATTTGTACACATATATACAAATATTTCTATAATAACCACTAAATAAATATCTATAGTATTCTTACCTGCATATAAATGCTGGACGTTGACGATCTTCTATTCCTACGAAATTGAATAAAATTCGACATTTTTCTGAAAATAAAAAGAACAAGTCTTAAATAAATATTGAACAAATATTATTTAGATATTTAATTTTGTAATGAAATTAAAAATTTTGGTATTCTTATGAATGTCAAGTATAGGCAACCCAGATAACACCCCATACACAACGAATAGACTACGCAATAAGTAGAATGTATTTATATCAAAATATACGTCCCTATTATCGGCACTACACTTGATAAATAAAATTATATAAAATATACCATCAATAAATAACTTTTGCTTTCTTAAAAAGCAATTTAAATAGAAACGTCAAGATAAATTATCCAAAGTAATGAAATTTCCGGGAACAACAGTCTCAATTTGAATGCATTGTTTTCGTATAAAACAAAATACACGACGAAAACAGACTGCATCCAATTTTCCTGAAAACTTATTATACCAATTTACTGAAGAAGGTCTAAGGCGGCCACGGAAAAAAAAATAAAAGAGCATCGCACCAAAACATATCGTCGAATAAAAAAGAAAGTCGTCTTATTACTGGATGTTTCACATGATACCTACCACTTGATGTTTATCTCTAACAATAAGCCTTATTATAAGGGGAATACACAATGTTTCAGTATGACTTTTTTGATATAATAATATTATTTGGTACAAACTATAGAGTAGAGATACAAAAACATACATTTGTTTTCACCGTTCAGGTACTTCAAATGTATTTTTTCATACCTTTTGGCCCCTTTTCTCAAAGAAAACAAATTTAATTCAGCAGTAAAATGTCAAGATCAATAGTTTTATGATCAAATAATATTTACTTATATTAATATTATTTTTTTCACTTATTTTATTTGTTAGGTACCAAAAAAATATTTTATTGAAAAAACACAAAAAGAAAACAAACAAATTTTTTCTTGTAAAGGTAAATTCGCACAAAATCAGGTTAATTTGTGGGTTATGGTAGATTAACCCTAAAATTGAAATTTGACATTTTGAGGATAGCCCTGATAGATTAAGGTTTATTTTTTACAAAATATTAGTCAAATGGTTGTCCTTGGCACTTTAAGGCCTCAGTTGAGGCTCACAAGTGATTTTTAATCTGTATAAAAATCACAAACCCAAAGCACAAGAATTGTAAACCACATTAAAATATATTTTAATATTATTTTAATGGTCATACAAAATTTGTACGTACCTAACGATTTGTAACACCAAATTATGTTAAAACAATAGTTTTATATTCCATTATAACTAATTAAATCGATGTCACAAAAATTTAGGAGGTTGTCGTTTAAATTAATTAAAATCAATGTCATAAAAATGGTTCTTATTCGAATAAAAATATTTTCTCCATTGTAAAAAGCCATGTCAACCGAAAAGTATCACTTGGTTGACTCCAAAACAATTGCAACAATTTTTGGGTGATTATTTTAAAATTGCTTTGGAATCGTTAAGTGCTTAGATACACGGATTTGTGAAGTAATATACAACGTCTCGTGTTTACAAGAATTTTACGTATCCGTTATTTTGTAAACAAGCGTTAATAAATTGTTTTAAAAAATGGCAACACTGCCCTAAAAGAGCAATGTGATGTCAAGCCTGGGTAACATATAACTTTAAAAAATTTAGTCAATGACTAAAAAAATACGTCAAGACATTTGTACCTACCTACTTTTGTATTCCAGAGTGACTGACTGCACTATTTTGACAAAAGAAATCCCTTCTGGTTTTGATGTAAATTTATTCAACATTCAAATGGTAAAGTGGGTCGGTATAAGGCAACAGCCAACATTTTTCTCTGCTTTTGTCCATGGACATCGTTGTTCCAAATGGGCCCATAAGACTGAATGGCGTTTAGCTTTTTGTCGACTTAAATGTGCCACATAAAATCGCAGTTTTTGTTTTTCATGGGGAAGGTAATGACGGCTATTTTAAGGGTGTATATACGGGTTTTCACCCTTTTATAACATTGTAAATATAAGGATTATTCCAGTAAAATATATTTTTTTAAATAATGGGTTTTTTACAATTTATAAATAATCCACAAGTTAAAATGATTTATTATTTTAATTTATGCTTTACCATGCTTGTATTAAAAATAAATCTTAACCCTGAATCCTTAAATATATTTATCTACTCTTTATTTTTCAAGAAGACACATTTACAACGCTTTTGTATTTTTTTCAGTTTGTTTTTTAATTCATTATTTTTTAAAATACTTTATTAAGTAGTTAAAAGTTAATTACTGTAATTTTCAAAAAAAGTTTTTCTTAAACAAATAACAATTTTCTTTCACTTTTGATCTAAAATCCCGATAATTTTATATATTTTTTTAAACAATGGAAAAAATCCAATACGATGGTTTGTTATTATTATAAAATATTTAAATTTCTCCTAATTATGATAAACTGCAAAATTAGAAAATAATTTATTGTATACATATTTGTACTAGATTTTGGTATACGCTATACCATGTTTGATTTTACCATTCAATGGTACAATTTTTGAATACATTTTACAAAATTATAATTATTATTCCTTTGCTCAAATGAATTTTACAATTAAACATATGAAATAATACAGTTTTGTAAATAGTAAAATCGCAAAAGGTAGAACTTCTACAAAACGTTTATAAACCCATTTTTCTTCCCCCATAGAAATAAGTGCTCTGGTTTGCACATCCAGGTCGTATATATAGACACAGCCATTGTATTTTTATTATTCTTTAGTCTTTGCGTGACAGATCGTTAAGGTGTTAAGCGAAATGGTGACAAAATCATGAAGTGTGCGCTAGTGTTTTGTTTTTGCCTTTTCGGATACGCATTGGGAAAAATTGTGGATTCCGTAAGTAAACTTACCCATGTTGTTTTTTTATGCAATTTTTTTTGTTTAATTTAAGAATGCAGTTATTCGGGAATATGAAAGAAGAGGTTCTAACATTGACAGTTTGGAAAATGAGACTAAGCAGAGATCGTTGTTTTCTATAAGTGGTTTAGGTGGCTTAGGAGGACTAGGGGGCGGTGGAAAATACCAACACCATTCATCATATCCACCGTCAGGTAAATAAAAATAAAATTTAAAAAGTTTTTAGTTAAAATTGTCTTCATTTTGTCAAGCAGTTTTTCTTGGTAAAAATAAGCATTTCTTAAATAAGATTTTCTTAGATTTGTATATTAATAATAATAATATGGATGCTGGAAGCTTCAAAAAATAATAATTAATATTTAAATCTATTTTTTTATTATTAAAAGAAAATACAATAATTTGTTAACCATACATTTTTATTACAATATAGTTTTAATAATGGTAAATGCTTTGGAAAGATATTATTATTATAAAAAAATACATTAATTTTAATCAAAAATATTTATTACAATTTTAAATTATAGTAAGATAATTCCCAAAAAAAATCCTGTAAATTTTTATTTTTGTATTGATTTATTTTTAAAGCTTTTGTTAATATTATAAATTGTATCTAAAGTTTTTTACATAAAAGTTTAATGGTTCCACACATCTTAAAAGTTTTTAGATATTTGGGATTTTTCATATTTGTTTCTTATACGGTCAATATATAAAATTTCATATGTTAAATTTTTATATAAATAAATACAGTAAAAAATTCAATAAATGGATTGTTTTCTTAAGACCTGTGTTATTTAAATTGTATGATTAGGGTTATTTGAATTTTTTTCATTTATAACTTTTTTAGTTAAATTTTTCCATAATTTTTTTAATACATTTCATAATTTGTAGGTTATGAATCCTCAAGTGGACCCGGTGGCTATGGCTTTAGTGGAACGGGACACGGATTCGATGGTCAAAGATATGGGAGTCACTATCCCCAACCGCCCAGCGGCCATGGAGGAGGATACGAAGGGGAATATGGGCACAGTGGACCTGGAGGACATGGAGGTGGAGGTCACGGAAGTATAGGCCACAGTGGAGGAGGGGGAGGATACGGAATACTGCATGGAGGAGGAGATCATGTTAGACTTTTTTAATAGATTTTCTATATACTTTTTTTGATGTTTATTCTTTTTTCAGAGCTTGTATTTGAAGAAGCTTCTGATACCTTTAGCTGGGATAGCTATACTGGGAGCTGCAGCTGCTTTATCGACGAATCCAGTACTTTTGCAGCTGGGTGTGGTGAATGGTAAAAGAAGAAGAAGACGTCATATAAGGGACAACTATGTCTACCCTTCGCCACCGAACATAAGGCCAAATATACAAAGAAGAGATGTTTAAATGAATTTTTAAATTATATTTTTATATATTTCATAATGATTTTTATTAATTATCGTAACTCAAAAATATTTTTTCTCCACAAAACTGTTTTTTAAAGTTTTTAGAAACAGCAATTCTCTTAACATATTTTTTGTATATATCTGGCCACACTTCCGATGTTTATTTAAAACCCAAATTTAGTTGTCTGGTAAAACTCTTGAACCTCCAACTTATCTAATAATTGGGCTTTTAGTGTTTAAAAATAACACTAAAGTATTTTGAAATACCACAACACATTGTGCATGAAGATTGAAATATTCAAATAAACATCCACTGGAAAAACAAATGCAAATAGAATTAATCTATACGTGTATTTGTGAATTTGTTTTTGTATTGGGATCTCTGGTGCAACTAGTTGAACTGATAAAATAAATAAAATGTGGGACCTAAATGTTCTCGTCACTGTGACTACAAAAAGGTTAGTAAAAATAAGGTCATTTTTTAAAATTACAAGAATGGCTGAATTAAACCTATTTTTTACTGTGTATCTACATGTTTAACCATTTAAATACAAACGACACTTAACTTCTAAATTAACACTGATTTATATCTTTGAAAGCACAATTGGATTCATTATCATCTCAATGTAGAAGCGGAAACGCTGGACATGTTAATAATTAGGTAGGTACCTTAACAATTTGTGTCACTTTTTTGTCAACCGAATAAAAGTTACTACCGCTTTTTAAAACGTTTAACATTTTTTTAAGTTGGAAGCGACGGTGAATGGATTGCATAATTTTTTCAAAATATCAGACGCATTGATGAAAATATTTTTAGAATGGTGCACCATGAAGCTAGAGCAGTTCCTGTTTTCGTGTATTAAAACTAATTTACATAAATATCTTTACACTTGTTCATTCTAGTTTTTGTACCCTGTTCGTATGAAGGAAACTTAATCTACCCTAACATCCCACTATAGCAGCCAGACAACAGAACTAGTCCACCCACCTATAAAATGCAGTCAGTACGCTGTAACACGGTTTGCAATTTTAAAAATATAACTAACTGAATAAGTAATGTGGAATTAGGTTTAAAAGTTTGTTCTATATACAGGACAGAAGCAGATAAATAATTATCACCCAAAAATTTTTTTTCTTAGCTAATTCCTATTACAGTAATTTGATAATCATAAAAAATATAGAATTTTAAAAATTAATTTTATTTTATTTTAATATTTAATAAATTCTCTCGGTAGCGTAAAAGGTATAATAGCTGTGTCAAGATTTACGAATATAACAAAATTCCTTGACATTAATTATCTTGTTATGAAACCACTAGTGCACTACAGTATATTTTTTAGTGTAAAATTCATAGCATTATTTTGAAAATTAAAAAATTTTCACCTCGTGTATGTACTTTTAATTTACTTTAAATACTTGAATATAACCTAAAAATCATACAGGACCGTGCTAGAAGCAGATGTTAGATTCATTCGTAATTCTTGACACATCACGCGATTTTTTCAATCTTGCGTTTCAAAAACTGTTTGAGAAACGTTGAAAAAATTGTTTCAACCCCATTGTTGAGCGCAGCATAGAAATACTTTTAAGTATAATGATATAATAACAATTTAATAACTATTTCCTATGTAAATTTAATGGGAACCTCATTAATTAAATTAAAAAATAGTTTAGCTAAATTAAAGAAACTGTTATTTCGTTATTAGGTATTTAATATTGAATTGAATTGCTAATTTGTGTAAAGGGGGTCAAATTTAACCTCTGCATTATCTTCTATATTTTCTCCATTTCGCTTATGGTGTAATTTTGTAGAACCCATATTAACCTACCTTATAATTTAAATAAATTTCAAAGGTAAACGATTAATCCAATCACAATCACCAGTAACACACACTAAACATTAATTTTGTACCTTTATTTATCAAAATTAAAAACAATTAAAAACACTACACCTAAAATACTAAAACTAAAAACTTAATATTTTTTATCTAGACGAAGGCATTTCCGTACCGTAACTTTGTGTGAGTAACCTGCAACGTGTTGGTGTTAAACAGTCGGCCGGGTACTGGTTTTCTTCTTGGTTGCAGTCTCCCGCAAGATCCGAAAGACACCTTTTCCTCTCTCGGACGATTCGATGACCTCTTCGTCGTCGCCCATGGGCTGCCGCTGCTTCCCGGTTATGGCTATAACCCTAGGTAGATACTCCTCACAATTAACAATTGTTTTTAATTAAAATCAAGCCAATTTCAGCTTCAGTTTTTGATAACTTTATTTACAAAAATAACTACTGTTTCAACCAACCATGAAAGAGTTATTATTGATATAATCAGTACCTAATGCCGGAAAAAATCAACAAATTATTTAAAAGCCTTTATTACCAACTTTGTGACAAGTATTCGACGTCCAAATAAATTAATATTACCTTTTAATTCAGGATGTTTTATCATATAAAATCTATAGTCGTTAAACGATATAACAGTTCCAGATTGACTGTATTTGAAAATGTTTAAAATTTTGTTTATTTTTGCTTGTGGTTTGGTCGCGACAAATGCGGTACGTTTGGTTAAATAAATTTAATAATAGTATTTAGTAAAAAATAAATAATCTAATAATTTTAGATCTCTAAAGAATTTTTGGATAATTTTGTGAGTAAGATGATGGATATTGGCCAAAAATGTATGGTGGAGACTAAGGCTAATAGTGGTAAGTTTTTCTTGGCCGTTAAATATAATTAATTTAATTTTTTGTGTCTAAATGAAGAAATGTAGGTAAGTTCTACATTTGACTTTCAAGTGAAGGGCAAGGGTATTGAGTGTGGAACCGTAATACAAATAGGTTGTAAAAAGATAAAAAATAAATAAATTTGTTTTTTGCTATACTGTATTTAAAAATATCCTGTATATTAAGTTTGTTACATTGTGTGTAATTGTGTCTACAATATAGTGTACAGTGTAGAATACAAACAACAATTTGTTATTATGTTTTAGATGATGTTGCCAAACTTATGGATCATCAAATTCCCGATACGCATGAAGGAAAATGTATGATTTTTTGTTTTCACAAAGCTTTTGGAGTAGTAAGTCCATTTTTGAAATTTGCATTCCTAAAAGTAAGTTTTTTTCAATAAACTTTGTATTTCTGTATTATATTTTTATTCCAGCTAATATAGATGCTGATCCTTGCATAACCACTGCTACTTTGGGAGGTTGTGCTTCAGAAGTTGGAAAATCGGTAATTTTCGATTTGTTGTAATGTAATCAAGTTTTGGTCTAAAACATTATTTTTGTTTTCAGCTAGGAATAACTCCAAATATGTCCGAATATGTTCGAACTTTAAAATAGTCTCGATAAAAATGTATTTATTATGAAATAAATGTAAATTGATAAAAATACGTTTTATTTATTATTTATAAAAAATGCACTCTAAAAAACAATGATCTATCTATCAACCTGCTAGCAAGGTTAATCGTCAATTTTAATTGTTAAACAATACCTAAAAAATACAATTATTAAATTTTTTAATTGGTCCATAGTAAATAATGATTTTTTTTACGGCCTATATATAGGCTAAAAAGCACCTAAACCGAATGGTCTAATTAATTTTTAAGTAACTAGAACATACTCAATCACCTTAGTAACGAGTGTTGACGACATTAAAGTTTAAATGATAGACCGAAGTTTTATTGAATTGCATTTTTAAATTTGTATTTTGTATATTTATAAACGAATTATACAAAAATAAGCAACTATTAACCAACAAAACACTGTTTTCGATAATTATTTTTAAAAATGCAAATGATAACTTACTTGCATTTTACTATTTCAACCATCCGTGAAAGAGTTAATAATAGATTACAGATGCGAATTCTATATAAAAATAAGCAAATTATTTTAATTGGGGAAACAAAAGCTCTTATTAGCAATTTTGTAATAAGTTTTGGCCGTTTAAATGAACGTTCATTAAAAACCTCGACCTTCGATTATCAGGATGTTTTTTTATATAAAATAGAGGATTGTTAAATGATCTAACAGTTCCAGATCGGCTGCAAATTGATAAGTTATTAAAGTGTTTGTGAAAATGTTGAAAAATTTTGTGGTTTTTGCCTGTGTTCTGGTGGCAGCAAATGCTGTACGTTTATAAAAATATATTACAGTGATGAGTGATAAATAAAAATGTATTTTAGGTTTCTAAGGAGTTTATGGAAAAGATGATGAGTAAGATGATGGATGTTGGGCAAAAATGTATGGTGGAGACTAAGGCCAGTAGTGGTAAGTTTTTTGTGAAACCTTGTATATACAATATATATTATGAACTTGTTTTGTTTTTAGATGATATTGCCAAACTTCTAGCCCATCAAATACCCGATACCAATGAAGGAAAGTGTATGATTTTCTGTTTCCACAAAGCCTTTGGTGTGGTAAGTGTCTTATAAGTAGCTTATTTCCTTATACGTATGCGAATAAGCTATTTATAAAACCTGGGACATTCGGTATAATCACAAATAAATGCAAATTTAACTTTTTAAATTATTTTCAAGCAAACCCCTGATGGAGCCTTAAGCCTTGAGGGAGCGATTGCCTCCTTGGATCCAATCAAAGCCGATGACATGGAATTGTATGAAAAGGTTAAGTCTGTTTTTGAAACTTGCATCCCCAAAAGTAAGTTTTTTTATTTTAAATATAGTCTTCCTTTTATAATATTGTTTTGTTGTAGCTGCTGTCGATGCTGATCCTTGCATCACAGCTGCTACATTGGGAGAATGTGCTTCAGATGTTGGAAAATCTGTAAGTTACTAATTTTTTAATTATTAGTGGTGTAATATTTATTTTTTTAGCTGGGAATATCTCCAGATATGTTCGAAGTTTAAAGAATGTATTTAAAATGGATCTTGGTAAATGAAATAAACCTAAATGTATTTATTATAAAATAAATTTATTGTTCTATATTTTGTCTTTTATTGAATATACAGTTTGTTTCTTGACATTTTAAAACTTGTTTGTATTGATTTTTAAAATTTAATGGCAATTGCCAATGTTAACATTGCGTACTTATAAATTGTTTGATTTATTCCAAATAATCATGACTACAAACATCAAACAATATTTAAAAAATGTCAAATTCTAAGTAAATCTGTGGAAGGCTATTTATTTTACATCAGATTTGACAGGGGGTCCCTGTCAGGAGGTAATAAAACCATAGATTAAATCTATGAAGAAAAACTAAACAAATATTAACAATAAATTTAATGTTATGACTTGCATTTTTTAAGCATTCTCCAAACACACTTAGTGAGTATGAATCACTAAAACAGTAATTGTGATAATAAATTGTTGCCAAACGCATGCGCGTTAAAGATATAGCTAGCTATAGCTATAGCTATAATTTTCAAATAATTTTTCATTCAGCCTCTATTGAAAATCCGATTTTTAGTATAATAAAATAAAGCTAACTTCAGCCCGTGACTAAAAACCTGTTGCTAAGTTCAGCCTGTGACTAAAGCACCATAAAGACATAGCTTGTCAATGTGTATTTAAAAGGTGAGAGTATACTCTGAACGCTGAACTTAGCAACAGGTTTTTAGTCACGAGATGAAGTTAGCTTTATTTTATTATACTAAAAATTCTATAGAAAAAATTTGTTTGAGATTGTTATTATTCGTAAAGCTGAAATATACTATTTCACCACTAGAATCTAAAATGTAATTCCATTCAAATAAACTTACCCAATATTTATATTCATAATTTACCAACATAGTTAACAGATATAATAATTAAATTAATTAAAGTTATCAATAATCACAACCATAATATATTATTAATAACTACATACCTACTGTTAAAAACAACAGAAGACCTGGGGTTCTAACATACACTTTATACAATTTTTAACCACTGATTAAATTACAAAATCCATTTTAATTAATCCTTATCCGATGTGTATTTAAAATCCAATGTTCAACTGCTAGGAGTAATTAAGCGCATAATTTTAGGTAGGTGTGTAATTATGTTTTTTGATGGTTATTTGTTGTCCCCCTCTTAAAATGTCTTTTATAATAAAGTTTTGTTAAAACAATGTTTTTATTTTTAATTTAAAATTCAGGTTATATATATTATGTATCAAGTTTTATAAACCCCATTTTGGTTTTATTAGGCATTAAGGGGCTTTTATTTTGTTCAAAGAGTTTTTTTCTTAACTACACAAAAATATCTCAGTTTCAAACTCTTTACAAGGTTAAGATTTGAATAATAACATTAATGGCAAATTCAAAATTTTGTACCAACGCAATTAATTTAAAAATATGCCCATAAATATTTCAAGTAATAAATATGACCAAATATCAATTAAATTAATTAAGTTTTAAAACATGTCATCAATACTTGATATTTAAAATCCAAACTTGTTATTAAATGTTTTGGCCCCAGTATGTATTTAAAATCATAATATTAGGTTACAAAGGGGTAATTAACCTGCATGAAATTTTTAATTAACGGGAAATTATTTTTTTATATTGATTAATTTATTGTCCCCAGAGTAATTTTTTCGTATATAAAGATGGAAATATAAGTACAAAATTCTCATACAGAAAGAAATCATCATGAAATATTTTATTGTTGTGGCTTGCCTTTTTGCCGCTGCAAATGCAGTAAGTATTGTTAAGTTAATTGAAGATTATAAAGCATACTAAAGCTCTATTTTAGGTTTCAAACGAATTCATGGCTGATTTCGTAGGTAAAATACGAAACTTTGGTGGAAAATGTGTTGGTGAAGTAAACGCCCAACCAGGTAAAACATTTGAAACATTTTGAAACATTTTAAACAAGAAAATTTTATTGTTTTTTTTAGGTGATATCGATACTCTGTTGGCCCATAAAGTACCAGAATCCCACGAAGGAAAATGCCTATTGTTCTGCATCCACAAGAACTTTGGAGTGCAAAAGGACGACGGAGGTATCAGTTTGGAGGGAGGTATAAAATTTTTAGAACCTCTAAGAGCCGACGATCCAGTCATGTACGATAACGTTAGGAAAATTGCAGTGGTGTGCGCCACAAAAGGTAAATTATTCTTAAAAAATAATAATAATAATATTAATTTTTTCTTCTTTGATATACGAGTAGTTCTACCAGATGGTGATCCATGCCAGACAGCTGTTAATATTAATTTGTGTTTGGTCGAACAAGGAAAACTTGTAAGATTTATTTATTTATTTATTTATTTCGGTATATTCTTTATCATTTTGTTTTTTATTATAGGTTGGTATTACAAGTGAATTGTTCGAGATTTAAACTTTAACCTAAAGTGGTGAATGCGAGTTAATATTTGTAGTTTTGTTTAATGTACTAATAAAATCAATGTTCTAAATATACCTATATAATGTTTTTTTTTATTTCCTATATTCAAAATGTTCCTTTAATTTTATAGATCGATTTATTTAAAGTAATAAATTAACAAAAATATAAAAAGGAAGAGTGGTTCTATCTATCGCGTTTAGCAAAGAAAATGTGACAAAAATGACAAAACTCGCAAACTTAATTTTGAATTTTAAACAACAAAAATAAAGTACAAGCCAAAATTATAAAACATTTCATAATGATTTCAGTAATTTTTTACTAACAATTCAATTTTTTATATACCTAAACAACTACTACTAATTAATTTACCAACATGAATTATTACCCCATAATTACAAATTGTCACAAATTAATTACATCTGCCAGTTAAACATTATAATTTATAAATTTAAAATTATTAAAGAAGAATTTTATTTGTTAAACATTTGACATCTGACAATAAAGCCTGTAACTAAAATGACCAAAAGCCACTGCTGCAAACTTCAGCCCGTGACTAAAACGCCATAAAATCACTGTCACTGTTGGAAAATACACACCTAGTGGTTATGTTCTTATTTATATTTTCGTAAATACTTTATTCGTAAGTATTGACACGACTGTTATACCAATAGTATTGCAAAATCCGATTGCGTAAAGCATAAACTTTGCATTTTGCGAACTGAAGAACGATTGGACCTTGATAAATTTAAATAAACTTAAGGTGTAATTAAGCCTAATCAATTTTCAATTACGAGGTAATTATTCTTCTCGGTAGATTAATTTGCGTGTCCCCAGTGTTGATTTTTTTGGTATATAAAGTTCTGAAAAAATGGAATTGGCAGTACAGTTCTTGATTATTTATTAAAACAGTAAGAAGTCAACATGAAATATTTAATTATTTTGGCTTGCCTTTTTGCCGCTACCAATGCGGTAAGTATACTTAACAAAAGTTGTTGTTTGAAATTTACTATAAAAAAACTTTTATGTTTAGGTTTCAAAAGAATTCATGGCTGATTTCGTTGGTAAAGTAAGAACTTTGGGAGACAAATGCGTCGGTGAAGTAAAGGCTCAACCAGGTAAAATTTGTGAAAATTTTCAGAAAAACCAATATTTTATTATTTTTTTAAGGTGATATCGACACTCTGTTGGCCCATAAGGTGCCTGAAACCCACGAAGGAAAATGCTTACTGTTCTGCATCCACAAGAACTTCGGCATCCAAAAAGACGACGGCGGTTGGAGTTTGGAGGGAGGTTTGCAATTCATAGAACCCCTAAAAGCCGACGACCCAGCTATGTTTGAAGACTTAAGAAAAGTCGGTGTCACCTGCTCAACCAAAGGTACGGTAACTTAAAACAATGCAAGTAAACATTCACAATTATTTTTTTTAGTTGAAAAGGATGCTGATCCTTGTATAACCGCTGTCAATATTGCAATGTGTTTGGTCCAGGAAGGAAAAGCTGTACGTTTATATTTTAAGTTTGATGTGTTTTTATTGATTATAATTTGTTTTTATGTTATAGTTTGGCATTACCAGCGAATTGTTCGAAATCTAAGAGGTTGGGAAGAAATTATGATTGTAATAATAATTGTAGTTTTGATTAAATATATCAATAAAACCCTATTAAAATTATTTGATGTTTTTTAATTTTATATATTATTAAATGTCCCACCACTACATGAAGAAAATTTTATTTTCTTTACCTTATTTCGTTCTTTCTCCTCCAGTCAGGATTGGTTGTTAGAAGCAAATGGTTTATCTTAATATTTGCTCCTTGTTTTAGCAACAATTTTTAGTATAATTCATAACACAAACAACTCTTAATTAAAAAAAACTTAAGAATGGATATTAAATCTACGTAATTGGACAAACTTCTTTCCTAACAGTATCGTTTACACGTCTTTGAAAAAATTAAATTATTTTCAATTCTATTTGTACATTTTTCATCATGGACTTGAGAGCAATCTTCTCCATTGAAGTTGTTTGTTCTATTGACACAGAACTCTCAAAATTGTTTCCAAACGTTGTTTTGATTTCATGGTTTTCTATTTTGAAAAGCTAAGTCGTTGATTTCCCATAGCAACTTAAACTAAAATATTGATTTCATTGAGAATGGATGACAAATAGCTATTATGTCTAGAGTCATCAATTGACATGCTGTCATGTTTTTACATATATCGAAAAAGATATCGATATATTTTTAAATAGGTATATCGGTTTAAAAATAGTTATTTGTTTTACAAGTGATGAAAAGCGACTTTTTCATGCGAGTTTTTAAGTTGCCCACGAGGCCGTTAGGCCGAGTGTGCATTAACACGAGCTTGAAGAAAGCTTTTCTCCCAAGTAGGTATAACACAATTTTTTTTCTGCGACCCTTTTATTTTTTATTATTTTTAAATACAAAACAAAATAACCTAAAAACTTTTTTGACAGCTGAATGTCAAACGATGCTGTCAATTTCTTTTCACACAGACCTGTCACTTTTCACACAGAAATGTCACTTTACACTCGTGTTTTGCGTTGCCAATGAAAAGATTCATTTTCTAAGCAACGATGCCATCATGAAAAGTGACTTTTACATAGTGGTCGTAGAAAAACTATTTTTCTTAATCAAAAATATTACATTAATAATAATAATAATAATAATAAAATTAGAATATCTAACACAAGTCAAAACAGAACATTAAATACAATTGTGGAAAAGATAAAAATACAATTATAAGAATCAGTTTGTTAATAAAATAAATAATAAAATCAGTGTATATAGGAACAATAAAAATAATAATAAAAGTAAAAAAAATATTTGGTAAATTCAGGTTCCACTTCCAAAAATATGACTCGTGTGATGAAAATATATCGATAATTTTTCACAATTTTTTAGTCATGGTAGTTAAACTGTAAGTAATTTTTAACTAAAAAATAATAGCGAAAAATAAAACTATTGTTATTATATTTTTGATCAAATTCGAATACCAAACCTAGTATCCTTAATTACTTTAACTGCATGGCTTTACTGTATTATCGGAAGTTGATTCATTAATAAAAAAATAATTCCAAATAAACAAAACACTAATATTTTGCAAATCGTAATATCCCTGAACTTGACTAACCTAATCCATTTCTAATAATATATCATGTAAACTTGCACACAATTGTCAAGGATCATAGTGTATGATTAGTAAATAATTAACAGTGCTAAGGACTATAATTTATTTATTTAACGTTTGTTTTAATTAAAAAATACATTAGTTTTATTGTTTTTATTTATTATAAAAGCTTGTACATTAAAAATTAATGCATACTTGAGTTTAGATAAACAAGAACACAAGTACTATATATTTTTTGGTAAAATGAGGGGGTTAGTACTTTTTATTTCTATGGTGGTAGCAACTAGTGCAGTAAGTAAAATAGTTCTACCTATTTTCAATTTTTTTTATATTCCTTAAAAATTTCAGTTATCGCAAAAATTCGTAGAAGATTTTATGGATAAATTACAAGAGGTTGGTGAGAAATGCTCTGAAGAAGTTGGTGCCACTGATGGTAAAAAATACATGTAATGCTATGGTAAAATTTTTTAAATAAATCGTTTTAGATGATATAGCTGCTTTGATAGCCCACACTATACCTGAATCACATACTGGAAAATGTTTGGTATTTTGTTTCAACAAAGCTTTCCATTTGGTACGATACCTTCTAAGCATGAAGTCTTAAAGTTTGTGCTAGTACAAAAAATATACTATTTCTTTTAGCAAAAAGAGGATGGCAGCTCTGACCTGAAAGGATCGATGCAATCCTTGGAACCCCTTAAGGCTGACGACAAGGAAATGTACGATAAGGTTCTCAAGATTTTCATAACGTGTGGTACCAAAGGTGCGTCACCAAAGCAATTTTTTTTGTTTTCTAATATTTTATTTTTTTTAGTTAAACAAGATCCCGATCCATGTATAACTGCGGCAAATATGGGACAATGCGCTGCCGATGAAGGAAAAGCTGTATGATATTTTTATATTTTATATTTTAAAAATATTTTCACTAAAATATTTTTTTTAGATGGGATTATCAGCTGACGTCTTTGAAATTTAATAAAATTAATCACGATTATTATTTTTTTAATTACGAAATATGTGAATAAATGATATAAAACCATTATTTTACTATTTGTTTTACCCCTATTTAAACTAAACCATAATTGACTACACTTTAAATATTGTTAATTTTAACTAGATTTTATTTTAATCCATGGATTAAGTTTACAAACATTTGTAATCCATTAACTAATTGAATAAGTACTTTATAATTATAACAAACATTTTGTAGATTTAATAACAAAACCCTATGTCAATCTCTCTAAAAATGAATTACTCAAAAATGACTAATTTAATAGTTATTAGTGGCTGCTTTTTTACTTGTACCATGGTTAACCATGGAATACCATGGTATACCAAAATTTAACATTTTTCCCTGAATCCGAAAATACCGTCCTAAATTATAAAAGTGGAGCAGTTTTTGAGATATAGTCATTGACTATTAGTCAATTCCATATTAAATGGAAAATTGACTATAGTCATATATATATATCAAAAACGGTTCTGGGATACCCTGGTATTCCATGGTTAACCATGGTACAAGTGAAAAAGCAGCCACTAATAACTATTAAATTAGTCATTTTTCACACGTTACGAATTGGAATAAAGTAAGCAGAAACATAAGTTGCAGCTACAAACTCATGTTAACAAATCTGATTTTTATAACAGCGTACAGTTCCAGGGGTATTGTAAATTATAAGGAGAAAAGATATAAAAAACTACGATTTTTAAGCTTCTCTTTGCATTTTTTGGTAACAGTGCCCTCTTAACCATTGTTATTATAATGGTCTAGAAAAATTAAAACAGAATAAAGTAAACAAAAACGTATTCAAAACGTAGTCACTTCTCAGTCTTATACTTATATTACGACATAAATGACTATTTTGCAAATAATATTACAAAAACATCATCCTTTTTGGACAAACCAAACTTAAAACTCTATTACTGAAACTGGGCATTAATTTAATACGAATTTACAATATCCAAGTTCATAGTTTGTCGCAACATCATTAGCAAAATTTAATTATTAACTTGCTTTAACTTAATTATAACGAATATTTTCTATTAGTTACAGTGAATGATTTGCAAAGTTGGTATTTAAATACTATGTCCTAGGAAAATTAACGCAGTTTTGTATACATTTTCGTTACTATAGTCTTGGTACGCCAAAAATGATACAGTTTGTTATTTTTCTTTGTGTGCTAGTTTCAGCTAATGCGGTTAGTATTTAAATATTTTAATTTTAATTATTTTATTACATAATAATAGTGAAAGAATGTTTTTAAAGTCCATAAAGGCTGATCAAATAGTTCGTACTTTGATTGAAGCTTCATTATCTTTATCGACTTAGTATTGTGTAAGATTCTATGATCAAAAGTGTCAATTCAATTAAAATGGATATCATAGTTTTGCAAATAGTAAAATCCGCTAATTTTAAATTTAATTTAACAGTTTTCAAAAGAAGTGGCAGACCTATTTATGACAAAAATGGATCAGGTCGGAGAGGCTTGCATAAAGGAAACAAAAGCTAGCCCAGGTAATATTTTTTTAAGTTTACTCAGTGCACTGCAGTGGTTATTTATATTAAATTTTGTATAATTTTTTGAAGATGATATAATCGAGTTATTAAACTATAAAGTCCCTACCACCCAGGAAGGAAAGTGTATGCTATTTTGCATTAATAAGGCTTTTAACTTGGTATGTTTAAAAATTTACTAAAAAGTTTAAATAAATTAAAATTATTAAAATTTCAGCAAAATGATGACGGATCGGCCAATAAAGATGACATTTTTAAATTTGTAGATAGGTTATCTGAACTTCATCCACATGTTCATCAGCAATACAGAACCATAGTTGAAGAATGTTTAAACAATGGTACTTTATCAAATATTTTAATGTTCGTATATGTAGAGAATTATTTTTTATTTTAGATTCTATCAAAGACGAAGATCCTTGTGTCTTTGCAGCTAACTTTGTCAGATGTTGTGAAGAAAAATTGGATTAAAAACAGTTCGATAATACCTATATTAATTAAATAAACGTTATATGAATACAAAAAGCATATCATTTAACTGGGTTTTACTATTTTATTTTTAACGCCAAAAAATAAAAGTATCTTAATCTTGATTTTTTAATATCTTTTAGAGCTGTTAACACCCACAAAAAAAACAATTTACTTTTCAATAAATTTATTCAATATAAAACACTCTTGAATTTTATACATTATCTATTATCTTAAATTATGCATGAATTGTATACATTATCTATTTTCTTAAAATATGCCCACTATTTTTTTAAAACTTTTTAACTTAATTTTTTTATATATTTTAACTACGTTTTAATCGGCAAACAATTTTTTTTTATTTCTTCATAAAAACTATTTAAACTTGAACACGCCTGAATCTACTTTTATATTGTGATTTTGCTAAAGTTAAATTATGAAAATAATGAAAAAAATGTGTGTACATTTTTTTTATTTGCAATTATATACGGTGTACTTTAAATTTATAGAAAAAAACTTGTTTATTAAATGTTAAATTTGACTACAATAGTTAATGGATTCTTGTATTAAACCTAGATGAAGCTGTTGAAATTTTGCTACATATACCGGTAAGTATATGTTTTGCTAGCTACGTGATAATAAATTAAATATATTCAGCAAATATAATCCAGTAGGTGCCGTTCAGGCCGGCGAACAATAAGGGGAA
This sequence comes from Brassicogethes aeneus, assembly GCA_921294245.1. NCBI lineage: Eukaryota > Metazoa > Arthropoda > Insecta > Coleoptera > Nitidulidae > Brassicogethes > Brassicogethes aeneus. The sequence goes on along the minus strand of OV121138.1, from coordinate 48,576,181 downwards.
TCCCCATCTAGAAAATCTATCAATGTTGATGGCTCTATTTCGTGCTTTCTGGGCTGCATTGGGGGGCGGAGGGGTTTTGGGGGTGCCGCTGAGCAGCAGCGAGTTCTCCTTCGACGACGGCATGTTGAAGATGTTGTCCACTTTTTTCGGGGGCGGCTGGGGCGGTTGGGGCGGCTTGGGAAGATCCGAGTCGCCCAGAACAATGTTCACCAGGCAGTATTCCATCAGAGCCATAAATACAAATCTACAAAAGTTTTTTTCACAAATTGGGAAGTTCAAAACGTAACTTTCTTACATGGTACAAACAGACATAAAAGCATCTACAGCCTTTAAATACGAAACCGGCGGCAGTGCTGCCTGACTCTTGGCATGCTGGGTGGATAAGGTTAGAAGGGACGTAACTCCCAAAGTCACTCTAGCAGGGGCTGCCTCTGGTTTTATCCAAAATGAGACCCACTGCAAACACATTAGTCAATTAGTTCAAGTTCAATACTAGAATAAAAATGAATTAGCTAAATTAGTTTAATTTCCAAAAAAAACTGATCTGTAGACCTTTACTCACCGACATTATTACTATGAGACATGTTGGAATATAAGTGTGGAAAAGGTAGTACCCCAATCTCCTTTTTAGTTGAAAAACTACCTCCAAACAGGTGAAGTTGCCTATTAATTAAGAAAATTTAGTAAAAAAAGTGGTTTTAAAAGATCTACAAAGTTTAACCAACATTCTATTTATTGTTGAAATCAAACTATATTTTTTTGAGGATTTTGATGGGCTGAATTCGAATACGATATTAAAATTGCTCCATAACGTCAGGTAAAAAAAGTGCAAAAAAAAGAGGTTGAATTCGGATTCAGCACGTCAAAACCGGAAATTAATATTAAAGAGAAAAAACGAACGAAATTTTAACCTGTCGAATATACTTGTGTACAGTCAGCAGTGTGGTTTTTTATCAAGGCTAGCTGGGGTAGTTCAATGTTTTCGTCCACCACCAAGGGTACATCTGGGTCCCATTGAAAAACCATGTCCTCGGTCGTATGTGAAACTAAAATTGTTTTAAACTGTATTTAAAACAAATAGATTTCAATAAAATACAAAATCGTATTATTGTTATTGTGTTTATAGATATTTAATTGATAGGTAATTTTCATTATGAAAAGTAAATTTCAAATAAATTGGAAACTTCCTTATAAACAAGTTATACAATCCAAGTACTAATTAATTGTATGTATACCTATAGGTACATTTAAATTCGTAAAAATACCAATTAATAAATAAATTTATTGGTTCGCAAAAATATCTTTCCAAACCTTAATAATATGAATATTAAATAGCAAACCTGATTTTTTTTTAATTTAATAAATAACTGAAACTCGATTTTTTTTTGGTGTATACATTATTTTTTATTTAAATTATTAAGAGATCCTTTTTTATAAAATACAAAAATTTATTTTATCCACTTAACAAGCTTTATATTTTCCTTACGACTCTAAAAAGTTCTTATTACAATTGTATTAATAGTATTACTATACTTACGACTCTCCATTTGTAGTTTACATTCCTGCGTATCATGTGGATATATCATAAAATTCATGGCACAGGAAAGCCTTAACGTTAACCTACAAATAAAAATATAACCGTAAACCTAAAACGCAAAAAGAAATAACCACCAAAACGTACTTAACCATGTAGAGTATAGTTTTATCCTTGTAAAGCCACATGTAATGGTTTGGAATCGTCATCGTTTGAAAGGTGACGGATTTAGCGTTTTTAAAGAAGGAATCAGGTCGCCACATGTTCTTCAACCAATCAACTTCGAGAAGACGGTACTCTGACGTCATATTTTCTGGCAGGCGCAACCTGTGATCCTTCCAGGTTTGAGCAAAGAAGATATCCGCCGCATATGTCTAAAATATTACATAAATAAAAGTTTTTAAACAGTTTATGGAACGCTGTTTTATTTTTTTTTAGGAATTATTCTTCAGATAACACTTGAGTAATATTTTCAATTAAATAAAAATTAGATTAAATAATATCATTGGAGACATTTAAAAAGTTAATTTAATTTTTATGCCAAGCTGATTTTTAAATTTAGTAATTTTCTTATCAACTTTGTATACAGGGTGGTCCAGGTTATAGTAGCAATAATTCACCATTCGATAGTCCATCGAAAAATAAGTCAACATGCATGGTAATTTTTTTCTCCAAAACCCCTCCTAAGGGAGATACAGCCCTTCAAAGTTGAGTTTTAAAATTTTTATTTTTGCCATAACTTTCAGGAAATAAAAGCGTTTTTGACCAAATTTGGTACAAGTACTTATGAAATAGGTACTCGTTACCTGACGTAAGTAACTTTTGTCAAAATTGTCCAGTGACGTAGATACAGGGGGGTTGTTTCACTTTTTCCACCCCATTTTTTACGCCACTGGATATTGGTTTAAATTGACCCATTTTTCTAATTCCTTGTTCAATTTTGAGAAAAAAAGCCACTCTTGTCAAATTTTGATTTAAGGCTTTGTTTACGAGATAATTGAGTTTAAAAAAAACATACAGTACTGCAAAGTTCAGTTTTAAATATCTTTTTTTTGTCATAACTCTAACTCTAAGATCGCTAAAGCGTTTTTTACCAACTTTGATACATGTACTTAGTAAATAGATACTCGTTACTTGACCCAAGTAACTTTTGTAAAAATTGTCCATTGGCGTAGATACAGGGGTTGTTTCACTTTTTCCGCTCAGGATTTCACTGATGTGATTGTGTCACCAATACGTTGTGTACATTCTCAAAGACCTTGCGATGTGGCTGTCGTTTATTGGGAAAACGCCTTTGATATTCTTGAACTGCTTGCAACGCGTTCCCATCACAAAATCCATAAATGAAGTGAATATCGGCGTATTCTTGGTTCGTGAATCGAAAAGGCATATTTATGATTACAGGATACTTGTATTAACTCTAAAATATCTTAACAGACTGTAAAAAATAATAGAAAACCTTTATTAACACTCTGACAGCTATTTCAGTTGTTTAAGACTGACAGTTCATACTAGAGTGGGGCCGCCCTAATTTTATTGGATAAAGCGTATCAGGCCACTTGATAATTTTAAATAAAAATACGTCAAGTGTTGATTACCTATTTTAAATACCTATACCAAATTTAATCAAATATTCTTAAACGATATGAGAGTTATAACAAAAAGATAAATCTTAAAATTGAATTTTGAAGGGCTTTATGTCTAGTTTTGAAGAAAATAAAACAATGCATGTCGAGTTATTTTTCAGTGAAATCCTGGGCGGAAAAAGTGAAACTGTGTACGCCAATGGACAATTTTGACAAAAGTTACTTGGGTCAAGTAACGAGTATCTACTTCATAAGTACTTGTATCAAAGTTGGTGAAAAACGCTTTAGCGATCTTAGAGTTAGAGTTATGACAAAAAAAGATATTTAAAACTGAACTTTGCAGTACTGTATGTTTTTTTTTAAACTCAATTATCTCGTAAACAAAGCCTTAAATAAAAATTTGACAAGAGTGGCTTTTTTTCTCAAAATTGAACAAGGAATTAGAAAATTAGGTCAATTTAAACAAATATCCAGTGGCGTAAAAAATGGGGTGGAAAAAGTGAAACAACCCCCCTGTATCTACGTCACTGGACAATAGGGTGATGCAAAAAAATTTTTTTTTTGAATTCTATGCGAGACCACTCGGGTTTTCAAAGAGTATCAAGAAAATAAAAATCTGTAAAAATTTTAGAGAAATCAATTAAAATTTAGAGGTCGCTCAACGCAATTGTTTAATTTAGAAAAATCACGCATCTCAAATGCATTGCTCTAAACAAGTAGGCATATTTCATACAAATTTGAATGAAAATGGTTGAATTTTTTTTTGGTGGACTCTTAATGATTATTCTAATAAATAATGTTGTCCCGATTTCAAAAAATTGTTCATAATATTTAAAAAATATATATTAATTAGCAAATATAGCTTAGTTAACAAATAATTCATTCAATTTTTTTTTTGTTTCAAAATCTGTAAAAACATTGTTAATAGGTCTACAAGCAATTATTCATTCACAAAAACACTCGCCCCCATCGTTAAATATGAGAAAAAAAATAATATTTTAATTAACTACACTTCGCGTCAAATTTAACGCACCACTAAAAGTTTGTCACATTTTCAAAGTTGATTTTCTCGCTAACCGTCAAACCGAATTTAGTGATTTTTATAAAAAATTGTAGGGTTATTCTTCGGTAATAATGCGTTTATTAAAATATTTTTTTAAATTAACATTTTGAGTATATACAGGGTGCACGAGTGATAATAAGTTTTTTCCAGGAAATTTAAGACGCCCTGTGGATTGTACCAGCTATAACAGCATATGTATCTTATAATCAAACTATAGCCACATCTTCTCTTAACATTTTGTTTTTTGATTCACCGCGTTATCTTTATTTTTAAATGAAATATACAGTTAAAGATTAAAGAACTCCAGTTTAATACAAAAATGTAAAAAGAACGATTGTAACAATAACAACAAAAATATTAACAAAATCAATAAAACCAACATTAAAGAATATCAATATCGCGTATTTCTGCCTCTACTTCCAATTACGGCTTCACATCGACGGCTTACACTCGAAACCAGATGTCTAATCTCGTCTTGATCAATGACATTTCATATTTCTCGTAGCATATTTGCTACGTCATCAAGGGAGGCATTTCTTAGTCGTCTACCCATATTATCCCACAAATGCTCGATGGTGTTGAGATCCGGACTATTTGCAGGCCAGTCTAAAGTTTTAACATCCACCTCATGTAAGTACTCTTGCACTATATAGCATTATCCTGCATCAGTAAAAAATTATTACCGGGCGAAAGGGACAACATGTTCAAATAAAATGTCCTCGATATATCGTACACTATTCATGATTTTTAATCTTTAAATGTATATTTTATTTAAAAATAAAGATAACCCGGTGAATAAAAATACAAAATGTTAAGAGAACATGGGGCTATAGTTTGATTATGAGACATATGCTGTTATAGCTGGTACAACCAACAGGGCGTTTCAAATTTCCGGAAAAAAAACTAATTATTACACTTGCACCCTATATATACTCAAAATGTTAATTTAAAAAAATATTTTAATAAACGCATTATTACCGAAAAAAACACCTACAATTTATTATAAAAATTACTAAATTCGGTTTGACGGTTCACAGTGGTCCTCGACTAGCCATGGGTTGTATGAAAATGGCGCCAAAAAATGATTTCGGATTTTGATAGGTATATCTATAAGCATTGCAAAAATTCATCAAGTAAAATCGTAGCTGATCATTAACTTATTTTATGGATGTAACAATTTCGCATTTTTACATAGCCTTTAGATTCCTACAATTTTAAAAAAGTACTTTTTATTTTTACAGTGAAAAAGGTTATTGACCAAAACAAATTCACATATACTCAATATTTGTTACAAATGTCTAGAGGAGAACTCAACAACACCTTTTTTTAACTGGATTTGATAGCAAGGATCTTGTAAGAGATTTATTTTATATCGGTTCCAGTACTTAACAAACTCTCTATGAATAGATTCTCCTGCTTGCTCTGACCATAAACCAAGTCCACCTTCTTGAAGAAACTGCAAAGATTGAGTAATATATTCCAAAATGACGTGCAATTTAAAAGACTTTGAAAGCCCAGCTCTCTAAAAATGAATTAGTCAAAAATGACTAATTTAGTTATTAGTGGCTTTTTTTACTTGAACCATGGTTAACCATGAAATCCCAAAATTTAACAACCAATTCTTATGTAAAATTGTCTCCTGAATCCGAAAATGTCTTCAAAAGTTAAAAAAGTAGAACAGTTTTTGAGATATAGTCAATTTTCCATTTAATATGAAATTGACTATATCTCAAAAACTGCTAAACTTTCATAATTTTTGACGGTATTTTCGGATTCAGGGAACAATTTTACATAATAATTGGCTTTTAAATTTTGGGATACATGGCGACAAGTATTGCAGATGGAAATTGAAATTGGGAACTTAGGATTCTGTAATTAAAAATTTCGACGATTTTGTATTACCCATAATAATTTTCTGCCCACATGCTGTTATGCTCATGGTTGCTTACAATTTCAATAGGGTTCATTTTATCATAAAAGTAACAATAAAACCGACAAAAATTATTAGATTTGTGTTTTAAGGCAAACAGTAACTGACAACCCTAGACCAAACCTAGGCTGACAACTGACAAGTTAATCAAATATTTCAGTGTCAACTTATCAATGAACCTATATGTCAACTTTTGTGACCTCCAATTATTGAAATTAATCTAAAACAATGTAAACATAAATAAAAGTATCACAAAAACAAATTTTTATGATCAGCTATGATTTGACTTGCAGCGTTTTTGTAACCTTGATATACATGCCTACTAATATCTGAACCTATTTTTTGGCGCCATTTTCATAAAACCCATGGCTAGTCGAGGACCACTGTGGGTTATATATGTATAATACATTGTATATACTCAAAACTTAAATTTAAAAGAATTTTTTAATAAAGGCATCATAACCAAAGAATAAACCTCAATTTTAAAACAAAAATTACCAAATTCGGTTTGACGGTTCGCGAGAAAATCAACTTTGAAAATGTGACAAACTTTAGTGGTGCGTTAAATTTGACGCGAAGTGTAGTTAATTAAAATATTATTTTTTTTCTCATATTTAACGATGGGGGCGAGTGTTTTTGTGAATGAATAATTGCTTGTAGACCTATTAACAATGTTTTTACAGATTTTGAAACAAAAAAAAAAATTGAATGAATTATTTGTTAACTAAGCTATATTTGCTAATTAATATATATTTTTTAAATATTATGAACAATTTTTTGAAATCGGGACAACATTATTTATTAGAATAATCATTAAGAGTCCACCAAAAAAAAATTCAACCATTTTCATTCAAATTTGTATGAAATATGCCTACTTGTTTATTGCAATGCATTTGAGATGCGTGATTTTTCTAAATTAAACAATTGCGTTGAGCGACCTCTAAATTTTAATTGATTTCTCTCAAATTTTTACAGATTTTTATTTTATTGATACTCTTTGAAAACCCGAGTGGTCTCGCATAGAATTCAAAAAAAAATTTTTTTTGCATCACCCTACTGGACAATTTTGACAAAAGTTACTTACGTCAGGTAACAAGTACCTATTTCATAAGTACTTGTACCAAATTTGGTCAAAAACGCTTTTATTTCCTGAGAGTTATGACAAAAAAAAGATTTTTAAAACTCAACTTTGAAGGGCTGTATCTCCCTTAGGAGGGGTTTTGGAGAAAAAAATTACCATGCATGTCGACTTATTTTTCGATGGACTATCGAATGGTGAATTATTGCTACTATAACCTGGACCACCCTGTATATTCTTAATGTTTAAAGATGATAAGAATTAAAGGAGGAATGGTAAATATTTTAGGATTTTAGGCGTAAGGGAGGAAGTAGCACTTTTTCTCTCATTCCCACCACTTACCTCCATTTTGTAACCTTGGTTGTAACCATATATATACTGTCAGTGACAGATACCTAACCTCGACTCTACGTCATGTGTCGAAAAATTCAAAATGGAGGTAAGTGGTGGAAATGAAAGAGGTAATCCTGAAATTTTAAAACAAAAAATTATTTTTTTACCATGGATCCTTCATCAATACTGTCCAAGCCCATGACAGTAACATGAAAATAAACTTTGGTGGGATTCCCATCTACCTTTGGCGGGCGCATTTTATCGTACTTGGCTGGATCTTCCGGCAGGATGTCTCTTATGTTGAGTCCGGTCCTAAAAGTACAAAGAAAAACAGTGGTGTCACTTACTTTCTACGAGCTGTAACAACGTACGCAATCTCGTCTGACGGTGGCAGATCCGCTTTTTTCTCCGCAAATTGTTCATGATAATAATCTAATGGGCATAAGCTGTAAAGAAATTGTTTTTTGTGAATAAATTTGGCTGTTTTGATTTCGAGAAAGAGAGACAATTTCTTTATTGCTTTATTTACATCAAAATAATTCGTGCATGATTTGGTAAATGCTTTGAGGGAGAGCTATATTTTTTTCATTTTTATAATATGTAATTGTCAAAATAAAACGATTAATAAAATAGACCTTAAAGATAGCCGGTATACTTGATAAGTTTGAAAAATGTGTTAATATGTAAACTTAATTGTTGTACTTACGAAATTTCTCCATCTATTGGATCATATAGTAGTAGAAATAGAAACATGAAAATTAGGTTTGTTGAATTTCTTACTTGGGATATATTTATGTGGTCCATTTTTCTGGAAAAATATTTAATTTTTATTTTATTTATTTATTAAAATCAAGCTTATTTATCAATTTTAATATCAAGTTTTCTTTTGTAAAAATATATTGTTCCCGGGGATATATTTATGTGGTCCATTTTTCTGGAAAAATATTTAATTTTTATTTTATTTATTTATTAAAATCAAGCTTATTTATCAATTTTAATATCAAGTTTACTTTTGTAAAAATATATTGTTCCCGGCGCATTCGCCATTTTTGCAAAAATTTAAAACCACATTTTTTAAATAAATATATTAAACAACGACATTTTTTGTGTGGGGATGTAAATTTAAAAAGAATCGTTGAATCTCTATCAATTTTAGCCATATGTAGTATTTTATGTAACGCATATGGTTTACAATCAAGGGCAATAAAATGTGTGTATACATAGTATAATCCACAAGATTTTATCAAACGGCAACAATCTAAAAATTGTTTTTTTATAATTATTATAATAATTTATATTATAACACTGTGGAATAAATTGATGAACAAAACCTATATTTGATTTGTCTGTGTTATATGTTACCCCCCACTTAAAACGTTTCTGCAAATTTAGATTCTAAAATTTTTTTAAATTTTACTCAACCACCAAAAACTGACTAATTGTGATTTTCTTGTCTTCAATGTTTTGTTTTTAAACTTACTATATATAAATAAATTCAACATTAGTAGATGATAGCTATAGAAATTGTAAAATCTTAACCTAATTCTTTCTATAAAAGTAGGGATTGTAATAATTTTAACAAAGACAAACATTTTACCGAAAGTTTTGTATAGATACTATGCAATTTTGTACAGAGCTGCAATGTGATGTGGTTAGCTGTAAAAAGGCGCGTGGATACACAGTAAAAAATATTTGTTAATTTTAACCAAATATTAACCAGATTTCATGTTAATCCAGGTCCATACTGTATGTTAAGATTACAACCAACTGTAATAACAAACGCTTTTGTAGATCCAGTATAAATGAACACAAAAATAACACACAATTCTGAAATCATCAAATTATAAAGAAATTTGCTACAATATAATTATCAGTGCTACTACCACACTAACGTATGTATTTCGTAACTTTAGCATCTTTTTTGGGATACTTCGCACTTTGCACACTCGTTAAATAGGAATAAGGACTCCGAATATCAATAATATCAGATTTCTGGTAATATATTATAAACACTCTGGACAGTTGTTACGAACACGTTACGAATTAGAATTAAGTAAGCAGAAACATAAGTTGCAGACGCTGAAGTCAGTTGAACTTGTTGATGCGTATTGTCAGTGGGAAATGTTTTGATTGAATGACTAAAACATTGGGTACTTTTTTAACAAAATAATCTGTTAACTTTAAAATTAACAAAATTGCATATTACGTTTACAAAACTTTTGGTAAAATATTTTATTTTGTTAAAATAATCACAAACCCAGGTTTTCTACAAAAAATTTGTTGAAATTTTGCAAAATAAAATTTACAAATGTTTATATATTTATTTAAATAGAGTTCAATTGCCAAGAAATAATTTTCAATAGCTGTCAACTTACTCATTAAAGTATATTCACTAAAAATCACAAATTGGCTAAAGTCATGATTGTCTACTAGAACAAAACACTGAAAAAAATCCTTAAGAAGAACATGAGCAAACAGGCTTGCATGACGCGTGGGTGGAAATGAAGTCTGTTAAAAATCTTGGGGCAAACTGGAAGCTGAAGTGTTCATCCGGTCTTCTTATGTCCTCTTGATGGCACTTGGCGCCCCACCACGCGTGGGGCCGTCACCGGGCCTCGAGCATCATCAACTTTCCAATCAAACGCTTTGCGCAGCCAGCTGCACCCGATAACGAGGCAAAATATCTCCACTTGACGAAGGCTTAGGTGGATGCGACATTCGGAAGCGACTTCTTTCCTGCCTTACAGACATCAAAGCAACCCGTGGATTTCTAGGCTAATGGATCGTTGAAGGCTGGCATTCAAAGACGCAGGATAACGAGCAAGTCAGTACACCTGAAGGGTTGCTTCACGTGCAGATATTGGCGGCACATGGGCGCACTGCCCTTCAAAAAAAATTATTTTCAATTTCTCAATCCCTCTCGGTTTGCGTTCCCGTTTCATTACCATTTCCATTGGAAAAAATCTAAAAATGTCAAAGTAAAAAAGTCAAAACATTTTGTATATTTTTACAAACCTTTTTCTAGACCCAGCATTTGTAGGAAATTGGGAACTTAAACGAAAAGAATTTTGAAAAAAAATGTTGCTTTATTAATCAATTTCCTAAACAAAAAAATTAACACATTTCTACAGAAACACCATTCTGAAATCATCAAATTATAAAGAAATTTGGTAGGGTAAACCACATAGTTATTGGAATATTATTTATTTAAGATTTAAAGATTTTAGTTTTTTTCTTATAAAAATATAAAAGGGTAGTTTGTTTGTTTAAACTTTATTTACGTTTACTTTAAAATAAGAATATTTGAATTTTTAATAATAGTTTTATAAAAACATGCAAAAAACATTTTATATAGGACATGGACCATAGTTATTGGACAAACAATTTGTATATAAACATAACAACTTTACATCAAATAACATAAATTGTTAAATATTTTTCAAAGATAAATTGCTGTTCGATAATAGAAATTTGCATTTTTTACCAACCAGTAATTGGACACTGGCCATTTTACTGTTTGTTTTCAGAATTAAAATTAAAGTGACAATCTTTAAACCATGAGGAACACTTTTATACTACACACAGATTTGTACACTTTTTAGAAATATTTTTTATAGTAATTTAAACAACGCCTTGCTCTTAACAAAAATCTTACCACCAAAGTAACGTGCGAACTTTTTTGTCGTATATTGGACCCAAAATTGTATAATTGTATACAGCCTCATCTAATGATTTCACTTTAAGGTAACTACATATTTATAGAACTCTTGTTTTTACAGTATTAATGTTAATTGAGGAGTGATTTTTCAAAAGGCCTTATTTCCATTTTTACTTGAATGTAATTTTTTGACAAAATCCCAAAGGTATGGTTAAAAGGCATATATTAACGGCGAAATATAACAGCAGGTCTGAAGTATTATTAAATATTCATCAGAATTTTTTTTTAAATAATCTATATTGCCCTAACCTATACAGGTTATAGTTATTTTTTTGAAAAATTGTTGCAAATGGAAATACGACCTTTTGAAAAATCACTCCTCAATTGTCCGATAACTGTTTACTTTACCCTACAATATAATCAGTACTACCACAACACTAATGTAGTTCGTAACTTTAACGCACTTCACTGTATCCCCTATGTAAAATTGTCCGCTGAATCCGAAAATGTCGTCAAAAGTTATAAAAGTAGAATAGTTTTTAAAATATCGTCAATTTTCCATTTATTATGGATTTGACTTATTCTCAAAACTGGTCTACAAAATTTTATGCTGCTTGAAAACTATTAGGGGAATTTTCTGAAACCTGTGAAATTTGTATTATTTATTATTAACAAAAAAGCCCCCGAACTCTTGTGGAATTAACAGTAAAAAATCTGAAATGAAAAATATTTTTTAATTTTTTTTGTTTTTATTTATGTTATTATTATTATTATTTTATTTAGATGTATCCTTTTACGGGCGCCAATGCGTATGAACTACTTCAATTGAAAAACCAATGCTAAATTTAAGTGTGCCTTAAATACGTAGCTTTTAACTTTATTCAGTCAAGCACTCAAACACTCAGTTAATGCTTGAAACGAATGTGTCGCGAAAAAAACACACTTGAAGCTGAAAACTAAGTAAAAATTCCGAAGAAATAATTAAAATTAATTTCTATTAGTGGTTAAAGCGTAGGTTCTTAACTTGAGGCTGAATACATGCAAGTGGTTAAAGCGTAGGTTCTTAACTTGAGGCTGAATACATGCAAAATAGGTCAAAAATTATTTACTGTTATAAAAAATGCATTAACGTTTGAATGCTAGTTTTTACCTATTTAAATTTGTTACTACTTTTTGTCTTCATTAAATATGTCAGTTTTTACTCAGAAATTTAATATTTGTGTAGCGGCATTACCTCCACTACTCAGGCAAACAAACACTGTAAAAACAGGCAAAAGTATAAAATATTTTAATTACAATTACGTGATAAAATGTACGGATTGTCGAGGCTCACATTTAATCCTACCGACAATAAAATAATCCCACAACCAAACTTCACAATACCATAAACATTTCCTTATCCTTCGAAGAATTTCTAGCCTTATTAATATCCAAAATCCCAGAAATTTGGAAAGCCCTTGCATTAGCTCCAAATTTCAGGTCGACGTACAAGAGCACGTAACGGCCGAACTACCTGTATCTAAAATATAAAACCTAGTCCTATCACTCAGAACTCAGAACAGTTCCACCATCCGGTCGACATCATTCAGTTAAGTTCCAAACTAGCGGGCCTCGACATCCAACTTAAACGCTGTTGTAAGTTACACTACTATTTTCATTGTAAATAAATAACGTACTACGATCAACACAAGTGTTTAAATTCACACACAAAATACCTCACTACAACCCCCGCATTTGAAATAAAAAAGTTGATGTAACTTCCGGTTAAACCGGAAGTCTGATTTTGTTCAAAATATTTAACAAAAAATAGACTTAAATTAAATTAAATAAACGCTTCAAAAATATCAAATCGATCTTTTTCGGTTTCCCAGAAACTTCCAATTGACCACGAATGTGAAATGCCCTGTATATTTATTATGTTATTTTTGTATTACAAATGTCATTCTGTTTTAATATTTATTTACCACAAAAACTATCGACTTAAATTGTATTTTTTTGCCAGATTTTCTGTTAAAAGTTGAAAGTGTGACGATTCTGTTTAGGTCAAAATAAGAGGTATTTTAAGTAGCGCAGGGCCCTGATCTGCACCACTCAAAAAATGCTGTCGCGGTATTCGTGCTCAAGTGGCCGCTAATAATCCCAAGGATCTGATGACTGCGTCCCCTTTTTAAATTTAGAATTCTTCATGCAGAACGATTTTAAACGTTAATTGGACTGGAAACAAGTTTTAATTTTAGTTGCAAGCAATTTTTTAAGACACAACGAGGATTGCTATCCCCATAAACAATCATCGTTTTAGAGGAAGAAAACATAACTTAAAATGATAAATAATGACAGGAACAAAAATTGACAGCAGTGTCACAATGTCTTCCAAATATTTTACATATTATATATAGGTATATATAAATATATATGCATATATTTAAAATAAAAATGTAATATTTGAAAAAAATCTTTAGGACATAAAAAATGTTTTGCATAAAATGGCGAATGCGCCGAAAAATATTGGAATTAAAGTTTTCGATTTTTATTCCTTGATGAATTGAAAAATCTAAAAAAATATATGTTATACATTCTTAAAATGCCAAATTAGTTATTAAACATTTCAATATCTTCGAATAGGTACTCTAACACTGTATTTTAAAAATGGCGAATGCGCCGGTGTTAATGCTTTTTATAAATTTGCTCATTAATAATTTACAGAATGTTTCAAACATGTCACACTACATCGCGTGATGCAGTATTTCAGTTTTTCTTAAATAGTAAAATAATCGTGATTATTTTTAGTATACCCATAAAAATTACCATTGTATTTTGATGAGTCATTTTTGTGTTATAAATAGGCTTTATCTACTCCTAGGATCCTATTGCAAATTAAATTTTTTCCGTATAAAATGATATTTATAACAGGAATAATTAACTCATTATTTAGGTTGTTAGCACAGACCAATAGGTAGGTCTGTGGTTGTTAGTTATCAGTTTCACATTTATTTCAAATAGAACATATTTTTACATTTTTAAATTCTACATAAAGAAACCTTGTCAATTCTTAAACATTTTTAAAAAAAATAAAAAATATTAGTTTCAATAATTTGCTCCAATTTTCAATTTTTTTTCAAAAAAATAATTTTGGCCAATATTTTCCCATCTGGATTGATTTATTTTCATCTCTCTTACTAATGCACAGCCACTAATTTCTTACGCCAGAATTATGGTTCCTTTTACGATTTTCGAATTTCGCATTTAAATACTTAATTTCAGGGCTGGCAAATATCATGATATTTAAATAAATATCAAAATATCTGATATAAATCAAAATTTTTATATTTATTCTTTTTTTACTATTTTCTGCTTAGAAAATTAAAGATATACCTATGTTTAAAATTCAAAATTACTTAATTTAATATAATTTTAAAATTTTATAAACATGTAAATTTGTATTTTAATTCTATTCTATTCAAGGAAAGTTGCTATCACAATAACAAGTTTTTTTAGTACCTACTAGTATGTATATATAGAAGTTATACAATTATATAATATATTATATAATTTTTCTTTTAAAACTAAAAACAAAAAGTTGAAAGGTAGAAAAAAATGCTGGCTAGAAACAAGTAAGTTTAGGATGAAATCAGTCTTGCTAATGGTAGATCCAGATCCGAATCTGAATCTTCATTTTCATAAATGCAACAGAAACATTTAGAAAATCCGTCTACAAATTTGTAGAGGGATTTTCTAAATGTTTCTGTTGCTCCAGCCAAACCCAATTAAGATCACGTTCCTTTAAATGGCCTCTGTTGAGCAAATATTTAAAATACTAGTTTTCCATACATTTATACTTACTGATGAATAGAATTTCAGAAGAAATATTTATCACTGATATCAGCCAGCCTTGCTTGATTTACCTGAAATACTTAAATAAAACAACAGTTCCAATGTAAAAATGGATTTATTTTTCTAAATTATTAGTTAAAAGTTGCTGCAGCTTTTGAATAATAATGATTAAATTACAGGCCCTAGATAATTATAAAACATTGTCGTAATCCAAAAATAATTTCTAGACCGAATTGTTAATTAAAAAAACTCCAAGGTCTATTCTTGCCGATCCGCGTGCAACTGAGTGGCACCCAATCTAGAAGGATCCTGACTGGGATAGTGCACAGTTTGCTTCGTGACAGTCTCACTGGTGGCCGTACTGGTGCTCGCGCTGGCCGCAGGACTAACAAAATTGGGAATCTGCGCAGGGTTGAAGAAAAACGAGGGAATCGGGGGCGGTCCGAAAAGCGGCGGCACCATGAGCGAAGCCGGCGGCGGCATATTCGGCAACGGAATGTGCCCCGGCTCCAAGTTGAAGAAGTTGTTGCTCAACTCCGGAAGGGCGCCCGGGAGACCGGGCACAGGTTCGTACGCGTCCGAGATGTGGCCCACGATGGAGGGGCCCGACCGCCCCTGCGAACGGCCCCATTTTATGGTCAGCCGTCTGCCGCCCAGTATGAGTTTGTTGAAGGTTTTCTCGGCCGCTGCTTCGGCAGCCGAACGAGTTGTGTACTGCACAAAGGCGCATTGCTGTTTAGGCACCAAGCTCACCGAACGGATTTCGCCATATTGGTAGAAATGGTCCCTGAATATGATTCATTATTATCAGAAAATTTAAACTCAAAACAACTGATAGTCAAAAAATATGTTATATATAAAATACAACTGTAAAACTTTAAGCTTAAAATATTGATTCAGTTCAAATATTTTATTCTACAAAATTTTCGGTTTAAATTTGTTAAGTACCTAAGTGGATTAAAAATGTATCAACTATCATTTAAATGACTCTTTACAAATTCAAAACAAAACTTTTTTAAATTTTTAATACAAATTTTAACTTTACATTTAAATGCAAGTCGATAATTTTTAATTTACAAAGTGTAAACGTAGCTTTAGGGATTTTGGACAAAAAACAATATTTAAATTGTTAAAAAAAAATGCTTTTTTCATAGTGTGTATGGTAAATTGTAGTGTAAAGGTTAAAAAATAAGTACAAATTAAAAATAAGTAAACAAATAAAATTTCTACTTACAATGTCAAGTTTTAAAATCATTATATACCTGAAAAATTTGTTAAAAACTCTATGTTTGTGTACTATAATTATTTATATACTTATTTTATCCTATATTTAAAAAAAATTTTAAACTTGACATTGAAAGCAGAAATTTTATTTGTTTACTTATTTTTAATAACCATATATTTTAACAACAAAATTTAATATTTAATATTTAATATTCTAACCTGTACAACTTAACCAAAAATTTAAAAAAATTTTAACTACACTGCGCGTCAAAATTAACGCATAACAAGTTACAAAAATTCCAACTCTAAAACGCCTTTACCAATGTTTATAAAATTTGGTAAAAAATAACTTATATATCAGTTTACGTGTCTGAGGGTTTTTCGAGAAAATATCCTTAACGCCCTTTTATTTAATAATAAAAAACGCTCAAAAAAAAAACTTTTATGGGGAAATTTTTTTAAGTAAATAAAAAATATGCTGTGAAAGACCGTATACCCTGAAAATTTTGTACAAATCAAAGAAACATTAACAAAAATACAGCGCTACAAAGTCGTCAAAAATGATCACTTTTCAGCAAAATAATCAAAAAGGGGTCATTTTTACCGAGTTTGAAGCGATGTATCTTCGTTACATTTCGTTTGATTTGTACAAAATCTTCAGGGTGTACTAACAAAAATACTGTCTTTAACAGCATATTTTTTATTTAGTTACGTTTTTTTATTATTAAATAAAAGGGCTTTAAATTTTCTCGAAAAACCCTCGAACACGTAAACTGAGATATAAGTTGAAGTATTCTTATACAAAATTTCATAAAGATTGATAAAGGCGTTTTAGAGTTAGAATTTTTTTACTTAATATGGGTTAATTTTGACGGGCAGTGTATTATATTAAATACCTATTTTTTGGTAGGTATTTTAAAACCCCGAAACTAGTGGTAAATAAAAATTATTAACCAAGCATATTTAAATTCAAAAAATTCAATATTCAAACCTTGTCAAAAATGGACTACAAAAACCTAATGAAACCAAATTTTTAAGTTGGGAAAATTTTAAAGCATTACATTTTTAAATTAAAAAATTATTTAATAAATGTTAAAACGGCGTGCCAAATATTTATTAGAAACAGTAAAAAAAAAATTTTAAAGTTATATAGTCGCACTTCATCAATGCGATATAATGGCGTCAGCATTACCAACTTTGAATTGTAAAGTTACTGCCGTTACATTTTTTGCTTTTTTAAGGCGTAATTCTGACGTTGTCAACAGATTTATTATTTTTTTAGAATGTTAAGTATAAGATAACTCACCTGATATCTTGTTCCGTCAATGTTCCCAGATTACCGATGTACAAGGTGGTGATGGTTTTATCTTCGGGGGGCGGCAGCGCAGGCATGGCCGCCGCCCTTTTCAGCAGCTTATCGGCGACGGGATCGTTGATGCCGTAGTAACGATCCTTGATGTTCTGATCGGCCAGGGGATCGTCAGGATCGGTGGGTTTCTCGTGCCTGTAGGGGCACTCTTCCCCCCTTCTGCACTCGCCTTTCACCCAAAACGAGCAAACGTGCGGCCTGTTGCGCTTGTAGTACGGCGCCGTCCTGGCCAACCGCATCAGCAGGTCGTTGGGTTCGTTCAGTTTGGCGTTCATGGAACCCGGGTCAGTTCTTGAAAGCTGAAATCATAGAAATATATCAAGGGAACTAACAAATGTGTAAAGCTTACCTCTCTTTCTTGATTTTGGATGTAATATTCCTTGTTGACGTCGCTTTTGGGAAGGTCGTCCTTCATTTTTAATGCTGCATCTCTGACTTGTATAGGAAGACCGTATTCAAGATCTAAAAGACACGTTTGGCACACGTTTTTAAGTTTCGCGCATGTCTGGCAAACTTCAGTTTTCTTGAAGCGCATTCTTGCACCTGGACACCATCTGAATACAGTGAAAGGTCTCAAGCAAATTTTACATTCTTTTCCATACTTTTCTTTAGTCTGAAATACACTATTGTTGTTAGCAGGGTAGGTATATAAATATTAAAATATCGGATATAGGTATATCCGATATATATCAACATTTTGATATTTTTTTTATTTATTTCATTTTAAGTTTTGGTCAAAAATTATTATTAACTAGAATTGTTTTATTTAGAAAAGTAAATAAAACAAAAAATAATTTTTTAACAAAAAAAAAGGATAACATTTTAATTAAAAAAAAATTAATTAAAGGTTCATCATCATATCTTTTTTCTTTGGCATTTTTATTTATTTCTTTTAAGGTTTGGTAAAAAATTAAATATATTTGCCAGAATAAAAATGTTTTAATAAATTTATTTAAAAAAGTAAACAAGGCACTTATAAAACAAAAAATAAATTTTTAACAAAAAAAAGAATAACATTAAATTTTAATTAAAAAAAAATTATTATTATTATTATATCCTTTTATCACTGCAATTATAACAAAGCCCTAGCTAGATTAAGAAATTCTTAATAAGAATATAAAACTTACACAATAAAACGACGATTTCGCTGCCAGTATACAATTGTGACAATTTAGACAATACGCAGGATTAAACGAACTAATTAAAAGAATTTTAAATTTTAAAAAAACACATTTTTAAATTATTAACTGTAAATTTTGTGTTTAATAAAACCTACAAATATTTATTAAATTCATAGAATGGAAATAATTACTCTAAATTGAAGGCAGTAGTAGCGCCATCTATTAAGAAAATTATATACTTTTTAAAAATGTTATAATAGCGTTGAGTGAAGAAGTCAATGATAATAGATTACCTTTGAAAAAAAGCTGTTAAATATTTAGTTGTAACAGTTTTATAAATATCATTAATATACATACATCATTGCTTATAAATATCAATATATATCGCGATAAATATCATGATATATATCAGTCAAACCCCAATTTTTAGTCAGTAAGAAATTTATGTGGAATACATAATTTTCTAAAACACATCAGCAAGGTCTGACTAATATAATAGCACTGACCACAAACAGTGGGACCCAAGAAAAAATCAGCTAGACTAAAAGGGTGATGGGGGAGTAATAAGATGTACTGAATTTGTAAAACGCTTGCATTCACTTCGACCGGTGAAGGTGGTTAATGGTTAACACACATAACCCAATTTTTTTAATGTTGACTGTTTTCCAACATCTTAGTAAAAAAACACTACTATATTAGTTTCAGCATTAGATTTAATATAGAAAAACACAATATTTACCATTCTGATGTAAGGATTGTCTCCCAAACATGTTTGACACAGAATTGGAAAATCCTAAAAATAAGCAATTCATTAAAAACCTTGCAAATATAACAACAAAATATCTTTATAACTCACAGCGTCCTCCCAATTTTGTCGATTATAAGTGTTTGTAGTTTTTGAGGTAGCCATTTCTTAACAATTAATTAATAAAACTTTTGGAGAAATTAGTAACCTCAACAAGCTTTCATTTAGTAAATAACTGTCAATTATCAGTGATGCCAATACCTGCGTTGCCAACCAAAAAACACCAACAAATGTTTGACAACCAAATATAATAAAAAATATAATATTTTTAAATACCTATTTATATTAGAACAATATCTAATACATAAAAGTATTTAAAAAAAACAAAACGGTTTAGGTACCTACTAAAAAAAGTAAAAAATTTAAGTAGGTAACGCCATCTTTTCGAAAAAAGCTGAACCAAGTAACGCTACCAACAATTTTGCAAATTTAGTTCAGTTATATATTGGTGATGGCGCTACTAACAATATATTGTAGGTAGGCAATTATTTTAGATTTTAGTATATGTGGGTTGCCTACCTACAAAATTTTATTATCAGCGCCATCTATCCCAGGATTGCTGAACTAACAGTAATTGTTAAACTTAGTTCAGTAATCTTTGGATAGATAGCGCTGCTAATAAAATTTTGTAGGTAGGCAACCAGAATATACTAGATTATAAAATAATTGCCTACCTACAAAAGCAATAAATTTATGTTTTATTATTATTTGAACTTCATATTTTGAAGATTTTTTTAAAATTTAATAAAACTCCAGCTAGCTATTGTTTTAAAATTATGTTATAAAATAGTTTATTCAACTATTTTGTATATTCAAAATCAATAAATATTGGTTTTTAAGAACTACCTATATGAAATGAACAGGTTATGTTTACAATTATTTTTTAAATCAAAAATGCGTATAATTCAAAAAATTTAGTGATTTTCCATCACGAAATTGAAAGTTAAACAAGAAAACAACAAAATGTATGATTATGACATAGATAATGATCCAGGAAATACATATTTGGGATTATCAGGTAAAAAAATAATTCATAATACCTATAAAAACCAATACAAATAAAGCTATGTTATAGCAAAGCAATGGCGTGGAATTTTCAAATTCTGCGGAGGAATATTTGTGTTTATTTTCACACTGGCTATAATAATATACGTCTATTTTGGCTCAACAGAACACATATCCGTAGTGTATATCGAGAATAATAAACCTGCATTGTTCACCACTGAGAAAGAGTTTTTAAGCTTTGCTTTGGACACTAGCTTGATAGCACGGGGTTTAGATCTATACAACTTTACGTAAATATATGTTTTTTTAAATTTTTAATTACTTTAAATCATCAGAATTTCACAAGTCAATTGAATATTAAACCTACAACTATATTACTATTAATTGTAGAAGTCCTAAGTTTATAAAAATGTTAAAACATTTGGAGCCAGCTTATTTTCGGATAGGGGGGACAGAGCAGGATAGATTACACTTCAATCCTCATAAAGTTCCATTAAATTTGCAAGAATATGAAGTTCAACAAGATGGGGACCATTGTGCTTATGATGAGGCTATGTGTATTATACATGTAGCAAGTAGACCTAATTTTACCATGACTGGTTAGAAAAATACATTTTATAAATTAATGGATTTAATTACATGTTGAGTTAATTTTGTACAGGTAGTGACTGGTTACTTATAAATAATATAGCGAGAAAAGCGAATTTAAAGCTGATTTTTGGCTTAAATTCACTGATAAGAAAGACAGATGGATCCTGGGATTCAAAAAATGCACAAAAACTTATTCTTTTCTCGAAAAACAACCGTTTTAATGTTAACTGGGAATTAGGAAATGGTAAGCTTCTAGAATGATACAAAACAAAAATATTATAATGCTAAGTATATATTTTTAGAACCCAATGCATTTTATCATCAATTTTTCTACAGCGTAAATGCGACACAGATGGCTAAAGATTTTGCAAAGTTGAAAAATATTTTGAATGGATATAAAATGTATAAAAAATCTTTGCTACTCGGTCCAGATGTAACCAGACCTAGAAAAAATCACCAGGAAAGCATGAAATATTTGAATGAATTTTTGGGAAACAAAGATTCAGATGTTGTGGATGCTATAACATGGCACCAGTAAGTGATTTTTGTTTATTTATTAACAAAAAGCAAACATTTTCCTCTAGATACTATTTAGATGGTCACAATGCAAACCCAAACGAATTTTTGGACACAGAAATCCTAGACCTGCTTTCAGAAGAAATAGACACTATTAAAAAAATTCGTGAAGATTCAGGTGTTGAGCACAAACAAATCTGGTTGGGTAGGTACTAATAAACTGATTATTTTTGTCCAGAGGACTGAGACTTTGTTTGAGAAAAAAATATAAATTAAAATGGCAACTTTCAAAAATATCATAGAATTTGACTGAATTAATTGTTTATGTATTTTTTTTTTAATTTTTTTGTTTTTAGTCATTTTTAAATACTTTTTTTTGGTTGGGTAAAAAGAATTTACATAAATCACAGAAACGTTTTTAGTGGAACTGAATACATGTTTGTGTATTTAAAAAAAAATATTCCAGAGATATTTTTTTGTTGTTTTTAGTAATTTTTTAAACATTTTTTTTAATTCAGAAATTTTTTTGGTTGGGTAAAATTTTTTTACATAAAACACAGAAACGTTTTTATAAAACTATAGTTACATAGTTACATATATGTATTTTAAAAAAAAATTATTCAAGAGATTTTTTTTTTTTTAATTTTTGTTTTTAGTCAATTTTTAAACATTTTTTTAAATCACAGAAACATTTTTAGTGGGACTTTGCTTTTAAATTATCGACCTTTTTTTATTTAAAAATTACAATACAATTCCAAAAAAACTTTAAAATTTTTTAAAATACAGAGATAAAAAGGTTTATGTAATAAAAAAAATATTTTTTTGAAAAAAGTGTAAAAACACCTTGTATATAAATTTTGATATAGTATTAATTTACTTAGGTGAGACGTCCTCAGCTTACGGTGGTGGCGCTAGTGGCATGTCCGATAAATATATAGCACTTTTCATGTGGGCAGATAAGCTGGGTATATCTGCCAAAAAGGGAATCAGTGTGGTCATAAGGCAGTCAATTTTCGAAGGTCATTACGCTTTGCTTGACGATGATTTCGATCCAAATCCGGTAAAATTAGTTTTTTTCTTTTACTTTCCAAAGAAAATGGCCTCTATAGGGAGCAACAAGCCAATCAGAGCTCTTCTACTTACATTTAATGATTTCTAAAAAATCAGCTTGGATAAATTTAAAGAAATGTGTTTTATTTTTTTATTTAAGGATTGGTGGTTTAGTGTTTTATATAAACAATTAGTCAGTCCAGTTGTGGTTCAATCGAAAATAGTGACTGATAGTAATATAAGGCTGTACACACACTGTACTTTGCCTGGGGGAAATTATAATAAAGGGTCACTTACAGGTACTATTATTTGGTTTAAAATTTAAACCATATGCATAATATTAATCTTTTTAGTTTTTGGAATGAATATAGGACACCTAGATCAGAAAATCAGAATTGAAGGCATTAATGATAATGAAAACACAGTATATGTGTATGAGCTTTCTACAAATTTTATATTTTCACAGTAAGCACATTTTATTTGTAAAATTCCAGGTTTAATTATAAAAAAAATAACAACGAATTCCTTAAGAAATTCTTAAAAAATTATTACTTAGCCTTTGAACTTTAATTCACACCCAATAAATAATAGTTTATTCAATTATTATTAAACCATCCATGATTTTTTATCTACATATGTGACTTTTTTGAGATTTTAAAATATTAGCACCCCATTCTGATTTTATTTGTGATTGTGTTTTTTGCAGTCCTGACAATTACCTATATTGTTTTTATATTTTAGGTACATATTATTGAACGACTATGTGCTAAATTTGACTGATGGTTTCAATTTGCCCACTTTCAAACCAAACATATTAAAGTTAAGGCCATTTCTCACAATAAAACCCTTTACTGTGGTATTTTTTGTTGTTCCCAATGCCGAAGTACAAGCCTGTTCAGATTTATAGAAAAACATCTTTTTAAAATTTTACATTTTTAATGAATATAGTGTGTATTTATTTGTATATTTGTTTTTTTAAGGCTGTATTATTTTATAATAAATATTTTTAACAAACATGTCGTTTTATACTTTACTTTCTATAAAAAATGATATCTATATAAAGCAATAAACCAATCAGAGCCCAACAATCTCCACAGCCTTCTATAGGTGTTCTTAAAACAAATAAAACACAAATAATTCCTTTAACTTTATATTTACGTTGTTTCTTTACAAAATATCTATACATGCTATATTAATTATCATTAATGTATATAAAAAATACAAATCGTCCTGTTCCTTTAAATATTTTAGGGTTAGGTTTGCTTATCGATGTTTCATATCATGGTTTGTACTATTTATTTTTTTCATTTTTGAAAAACAAACTCATCGTTTTATTTCTATAAGTATCACCTCTATTAAATCACAATTTTATTGTATATGTTAAAGATAGAAAAGCACTAGACACTGGAAGCATTTTTACAAAATGTTTTCAAGGTGTAAAAGTAAAATATCTCAGAATTTTGGAAAATTAAGGGTTTATAAATATTGTAAGGAATGAAGAATTGTTGACTAGATTTTGTTATATACACGGTGTCTTAAAAATTTTGTTTTATATACGGGGTGTTTCAAACATAACGCACTACTTGGCGTTTAAGTGTAAAAAACTTGGCAACGTTGTATTTTCAAAACCAAATGCCATTTTAAGACCTTACTTAAGAGTTATATTATTTTTTCGAATAAGGAAATAAAAATCTGAGATATTTATTGTATATGTTAAATATTTTGTATAATATATATTGCCACTCTGAATTATAATAATTGTGCTGCAAATATATTTTTTGAATTTTTTGTCCTGTTTTGGAATGTTGAAAATTTGCAGTATTTTAAAAACAAATCAAGGAAAAGTGTATATATATAAAATAGTATAAAAATTGCACAAATTCTTCCATTAAAAAAAATTTCCCTTTAAATTGGCACTATTATAATATTAAATTTAATTCCTATGATTATGAAAATCTTATTCTTAATATTTTATACTCACTATTAGTTGTTTGATATATCATATGTCTTTTCAAAAAAATCTACCCAAGGAACAAAGAAAAATTCTCATAACGCAGAGTGCCTAAAAACACCCTGTAAGTATACAAATAAACTAAACAATTTTGTATATATAGTAAATTAAAAACCCGAGAAAATGTAACAAAATTGATCACACAGGCATTTAAAAAGTACCTAACTTCAAAAAAAATTAACTAAATGCTCAAAAAATAATATTTCAACAAAAATAAACACTTTTTTCATTTTACATCGAGTTGCTAGAATCCCCAGGAAAATGTAAAATGTGATCCCCAAAGGAAGGAGTTGAAGAGGCTCTACTAGCCGAACTAAAACTGCTAGAACTCAAGTCTTCAATATCTTTATAAACTCCATCTGTAGTTGATTGTTCACCACCTAAAAAAAATTTAATATTTGAATTGTCTTGCTTCATATTGCAAAATTTTGCGGGGTATTATAAAAACACTAATTATTTTATGAGATCGTTTTATTTGGTTCTACAAAAACAATACATTAAGTCGATATTTACAAGATTTATTTGTACAGGTGTAAAAAAATTAACAAAAAATGGCGACATTAAAAAAAATAAAAACATGAATAAATTAAATTTTATAACGCTTAAAAACATCAATACATTTATCGAAATTTTTTTAATTTATTAATATAAGGCTTTTTTAAAATTTAAAAAAAAAAATATAACAAAAAAAATAATTTTATAAATTGTTGTTAAGTATGTAGGTAGGGTTAATATTGTTTACAGCTAATAAGTTGTCATGAAACAATAAAAATAATAACAGAGAATGATCTTAAGTTAAAAGTTACTGTAAAATCAATAAATAAATTATTTACAATTAAAATTAAATGTGGTACCATAGGCAAGATCATTAATATAATACAAGAAAAAATATTAACTTTAAGTATTTCAAATGATATGTAATCAATCATTGTATTTTTGCTTTTTAAAATTACCATTTAAACCAAATAAAAAAACTAAAAAATTACATTATGTAGCAAGGGTTTAGCCAGGGGAGGCAGGGAGGAGCAACCCCCTGGCAGCAAAACTAATAGTCTTACAAAATTTTAAAAAATATTGCAACAGTGTTGTAATTTTTTTTAATAGCCAATTTTCTGTTTTTTGATTAAATTGAAAAAAATGCTTTTTTGGAGTTTTTGGGTATCCTGAAAACAAAAAAATATCCCCTCATGAAAAAATTCTGGCTACGCCCTTGTTATGCAGGGTTTTGAGAAAATAGTTTTTAGGATTTTTTTTAATATGTAGTTTTTTACAATGTTGCCATTTATAGTTTGTAGTATATTGTCCCAATTATCACATAATTTTACAATCTTACAGAGCATTTTAAAGATTAAAAGTTTTTAGCTAATTTAAATTATTTTTTGAAAAAAATGGGACGATTTGAAGGAATGGTAATAGTGCTATGAAAATAAATTGTAAAGATTAGTAATTTTTGATTGGTACAACACTTTTTACAGTGTCGCCATTTTTAAGGGTTACATTTAGGTGATAGCAACTCGTGTTTAAAAATTCCGGAAAAATTGGGTCAACGGGAAAAAAATTTAAGACATTTTTTCTGAACTTTCTAGAACGAATTAAAAATTGAAAAAAAGATATGAAATGCCTTATTAAGTAAAAAATTAAGCATATTTTTATATATGACATAAAAAATTCTCCTTTTAATAAAATATGTTTTTTTACATTTTCCAATAAAATAGATAATTTTTCCCAAAAAAGAATTTTTCCGGAGCCCGAGAAAAAAGGAAGAAAACAGTTTTTTTACCAATTTTTTCGATGTCTTAAAACGCTAATGGCAACGTTGTATTAACTACCCTCAATCTGTTTTTAATATTTTTTTTTGGATGGAGTTTTTGTGTATGTATTTTTTAAACTTAATAAAAATAAGTGTTAATATTAAAGCTAAGATTTTTAATGTGGGATTTTTTAGTTTTAATTTTTTTTATTAGTTTTAATTGATAAAAATTCACGCTTTTAAATAAAACTATAATAATAAAGTCACGCCAAATTGTCATACCCTGCATAATTTAATTTAAACGTTGTCAAAATACATACTTATAATACTAAGTACGAATAAATATAGCTAGGCTACGTTTAATAAATATCCAAGGATCGCTCCAGGAAAAAAACACTTTAAATGTTTTTTCCTCGGAACGACCCTTGTTCAAAGTCCGCGCACGGCCTTCAAAAGCCGCGCGTACAACCCGACAACGCCGCACCTAATCACGCGCAGCATGACGACAAACTTCAACACGAAAGAATCGTCGAGAATCGGCGGAGATCCGGCAACGCGGCGTTATTTCCGCTTCTTCTTGAGCTTGCGTTTGGATGCGCGCGACAGTTGCGCAGTGGTTTTCAGCGTTGCCGCGTCCTCGTCGTTGCCGCTCGAGCCTTGAGGCAGCGTGGTGGGGGAATCGTCGCTGCTCTCGGTCGTTTCCGTGGGGGAGATTTTTTCGTCGTCAGAAGATTTACTGTCGATCTTCAGCGAGTTGGTCGAGGTTATCAGGGAGTCGACTTGGGGGGTTTCCTCCTCTATGTTGATGAGATTTTCTTCGGAGAAATGCTCCACAAAGTTCAGGATCTTCTCTTGTTCAGAGGAGTCGATTAAAATTTTCTCCGGCTCGGTTTTGCACGACGCCACGCTGCTCCAAGACCTTTTGGCGGGCGCTGGCAGCGATATTTCCACACTGCAATCCTCCAAAGTCTTCTCGAGATTTTCCTTGTTGACGTTCGCGATTTTCACACCCAATTTAGCCTTCGGTTTGCGCGTTTTCTTCGAAAAACTCTTCTCCTCCACAAGATGCTCCTCAGGGTTCACAAACACGTCCACATCCTTCCTACTCTTACTATCCTTATTGTTCTTGTTGAAGGAAGAATCAACATCCTCGAAAATATTAGTCGAATCTTCCAGCAAAGGAAACTCTTTTTTGAGGTCTTCTTCAAACAGTTTATCGTCCAAAGGTTCAGGTATTGGTATCTCCATTAACTGCTCTGCAAAGGTGGGTTCAGGGAGATCAAATGGGTCGGAAAAATCGCAAATAAATTTCTTCTCGATTCTAGGTTCTTTAACTTCCTTAGTAATTGTTTTGGCTTCCTTGTGTTCTTTAATAGTAGTTTTAGATTCCTTGGGGATGCTTTTAGACTCCTTGGGAGGTTTTTCCGCCTTTCTGGGAGCCGGTTTTGGCGACGATTCCCTCGACTTGATCTTCTTAACGTTCTTCTCGCTCCTGCTCAAAATTTTCACCGTAACCTCGGTATTGCTGTCCAAATTCTTGGTGACAATGTTATCCGGGCTGTGCGTCTTGACCATGTCGGTGTAGTGCACCGGTTTGGGCGTTACGACAGGCCTGAAAAGGGCTTCGTCGCAGTTCTCCAAAATAACCGCTTCTTCGTTTTGGATCGCTTCCGATTCGTCCTCCGATTGCACGGTTACGACGGTGCCGAGTGGGTTGACGACTTTGGCAACACTGGGAGGTTTCATCATCGAAACAATCACGCAACGGCCACCTGAACAGAAAAAGCCAATGGCAGGTATTACTCGATTTTCTCGTGATCAAGGGAAAATCATGCGCATGCTGTTTTGTCTTGCAGTGCGATTTAGATATTGAGTTAGTTAAAGCTGTTTTGCGAGGAAGATTAAGGAAATTTAATTTTAAAAAAATATATATTAATTTCCATAATTTCCCTTCAAGTTGCCACTAAGTATTTTGTATTTATAAAATCTACCAAAGTTGTGGAAATATACGAAAAAATAAAAATATAATACACAAAAAACTAAGCTAATTTAAGTAGGTATTATATTGATCAAAACATAAAGTGGCATCAGTGCATTATTGAACATTAATAAATAAAATAAAAAAAGTCAAACAAAAGTTAGTCATCCACCATTGGCTATTTCTGGTCTTTTTTAGCCTAATAATAAACACCACCAACCAATAGGAACAGAAGCACTTAACTTATTAATATAAGAAAAAAAACGAAAAAATTGACCGATATAACAAAGATAGTATTATGTAATTAATGTAATAAATTAAAATGGGTAGTTCATAAAGAAGCACCTGAAACTCTATTTCTAAAATCTAAAGACTAAAAATAATTTATAATAACCTTTATCCTACCAAAAAGTACGCCACTGATTGACTAGATTATGTTATGGTTGGTAACAACCAGCGTGTCCAGATTCTGTCAAAAGAGTTGCCAAATTTTGTTTAATTACTTGTTTAATTACTTTTATTACTTTAATTTGATTACAAAAATGACAAATCAACAATTCAAATGAAGGTAAATTTAAACAAAATCTGGTAACTTTTATGACAGAATCTAGTGCATTTCTTTCAAATTTTAGGTTATTTGCTCAAATTGTAAATATCTTAACTAAGGGATTTATTTACACAAATTTAATGTTTAAAGTTTAACCTGTAGTATTAATAGTAACAGAAAAAAAAACGATGAAAAAATTAATTTCATCTGAGTATTAATAGTTTAAAACAAAAAGAAAAAAACCGATGAAAAAAATAATTTTGTGGTTAATTTTTTTTTAAACTGTTTCAAAATGTACTTCAAACGGTTCAGCTTAACTTACTTTTTAAATTTTGGAAAAAAGTTCTTTATTTTGAATTTTAAAGCAAAGGATTTATTTGTTAGATTTGAAATCATTCAAATTAAAAATTATTGTTTTGATTTTTTTTTCATGGACACCTTGTATATTTAAGTTTAAGCATTTTTGAAATTATCAAGTTTTACTTTAAAAACAGTTGTTTTAAGAATCTTGGAACATATTTAGGACATTTCAAAGAGTTTTAAGGATTTTTAAAAAGTTTCTAAACAGAAATAAAAACACCTATAATACGAAAAAACTAAAGACTGAACTTGGTGCAAAATAACACACAGCAACAAATCGCAAAAATAATCTTCAACTCACCACTTTCCTTGGTGAAAGGAGATTCTATCATTGCGTCGGCCAAATCTTCCCGCAACTGGACTTCGCAGGGGCCCCCAGGCTCCTCGAAAACCTTCTGGTAGTTGTCCAGTAGGGATTGCTCACAGCTGTTGGCGGAACTGGACTCTATGAGGACCGCGTTGGCTTTTGTTATGGGCATGTTTACGGGTTTCGAGCGTCGTAAATCGATTGGCAGGGCTTCAGCCATCAAGGTCATAGATAGAGGGGACCTAAACATTTTATAGTAACATTTAGTTTAGTAGTTACTTGTGACAGAACGTTTTTTTATATATTTTTTTTAATTTGTTTAACATTGTACATGTTTTTGCTTACAAAATCGTATAAATACACAGTCTTGCAAGCGCCAGGAACGAAAATTACCGTAAATATAAATTTTGACACGCTATGTTACCAATTTTTTATTGCGTTAATTTAATTTTATTTTGAATAAATTTTTTTATCTAAAAGCACAAAATTTGGCTGAAAAAAGATTTTAACTCACCCATTAGTTGTGGTGTACGTTTTAAACGTGAACTGAGGCCCCATCCAAAGTCTCCTATGCGGTCCAGCGTGCGTAACAATTTCAACCTGGCTCAGCCAACTGTCGTCATTATGATCTGGCCTACTCTTTTTATAAACCTTGTGAAAAAAAATACAAAAAATATGTTTACTTCATGCATTTTAAAAGTTGTTCAAAACCAAAACCAGTTAACAGTTTAAGTAGGTATATCATTTGGACACTTTTAGGACTTTTAATGCAATTTTATTACAGTTGTAGAACATTTTAACAATTTTTCGATATTTTTTTACAGTTAAACATGTTTAAAATGGTTGAAAATTTTAAGATAGTTTGAGAACATAATTGACATTTTAAAAATTGCTTTAAGAAATTCTTAAAACAGTTTTATAAAATTTTAAAAATCGTTTTAGTCAGTTTTAGGGCAATTTAAAAACAGTTTTAAGGTAGTTTTATTTTAATAAAGGTTTATAACTTTTTAAAGCAAAAGCAAACCTGTCAGGACAATTTTATGACATGTTTACTTATAACAGTTTGAAGTCATAACTGTTTAGGAACCCATTAAAAGTTTGAAACAATTTAAAGCAGTTTTAGTGATTTTTTTCATGAAAGTTTTATATTTATTTTTTATTTCTGTTCTCTGCAGTGCCGAAAGTAAAGTTTGTCAAATATCAATAAATTACAAATCATAACCTTGCGTAACCATTGTCACTTTCTACTGCTACTGAGGAGCGTTCCAATTTTACTATTGCGTCAGTACTAGGGTTACCAGATTCTGTCAATAAAATCGGGACAGTCATAACAATTTCAGAACATAAATGACATTTTAAAAATCGTTTTTTGACATTCTTTAAGATAATTTTATAATAATTGTTTGTCAGTTTTAGGACAATTTAAAAACCGTTTTAAGATAGTTTATTTTAAAATTTTTAATGCAGCTTTTAACATTTTAAAGCAAAAGCAAACCTGTCAGGACAATTTTATGACATGTTTAAAACAATTTAGGAACCCATTAAAAGTGAAAGTCATGTGCAACATCCAAAGAACTGTCAATTTAAAAAAAATCAGAAAATTTAAAAAATGTGCGATATTTCTTAAAAAATAAATGTTGCGATTAGGTAGGTACCTGGACTTCCTGCATGACGTAAGAGAGGCTGTCGTGGCTCAAGGGCAGCGGCACGTCGGTGTGGTTGTGCTGCCTTTGCAGCACCCACTGCGCTCTGGCGACGACGGCGAGATCTATCGGCGACTCGTCGCACACCTTCTCCCTGGGTATGCTGGCGCTGTGGTGCGGCTCGAGGTCGTACTGCACGAGGCATCCGTTGCACGACATCACGAACAGAGATTCCACCGGTTTGGCGGGGCTCTTGCTGGCCGGCGGGTCGCGCGGGAGCGGCGCGCTGTCGATCCAGGCGCGCGGAGGAGCGAAGCAGGTCGCGAGCCGCAGCGCGATGTTCTCCTCAGAGGAGGACGGGAGCCGCTGCCGCCCTGCTGACATTTAACAAGGAAAACGTATTTAAAACACCACCATTTGATGTCAAATATTATCAATTAAAAATTACGCATTTTTGTATAAGTGAGTTTTTTTACTTTTAGGCACAATTCACTCAAAAGATCTGTTCTATCTCGTTTTGCGCACATACTCTAACGGCGGATATTTTCATGCTGTTTACAATTTTTATGCTTCGGGTTTGTGCTGTTTATACAGATTAATAATGTGTTTCTTACAGAGGCACTTGTAATCCTTAAAAGAAAATTGACACCAAATTAACAAGCGCAAGCAGAATTTAAATAGTGCAGCCTGGCCCCCTAATAAAGATAATACAAATTTTAGTGGTGCAATTTATAATTTACCATAGTTTATCGACAAATTTCAAAATTTATTTAAAAATTATAAATATAACAGATTTTATACCATTTTAAATAAATTTTTATTTCTTTTCCTAAAATAATAAAAAAATAAAATCTATAATATTTGGATTTTTTAAATAAATTTTAAAATTTGTCAATAAACTACGGTAAATTATAAATTGCACCAATAAAAATTGCGTAGAACTTTATAGTAGTTTATAATGACACTAAATAAACAATTTGGTGCCATGTTTTAAAAAATCCACCAGCCGCCACTGGTATTCACGTTTTTAATTAAAAAAAAAATTCTATTTTTATTACGCAAAAAAGGTACTAGTCATTGTATTAAAAAAAAAGTACATTTTCTATTAGAAAAAATGTAAAAGTAACATATGGCACCAAATGTAAAAAACTGAAAAAGATTAAAAACCACTTGATTTTTTTAACATCTCTAGTTGAGTTGAGACATTTTAAAAACAGCTTTTCATCATAGTTTCAGGGCATTTTTTAAACGGTATCTAGACATATTTTAACTAAAACTGTTTTTAAATAATAAAAAACAGGTTTATTAAAGTAATAACATTTTAAAATTTATTTTAGACAGTTGAAAACATTTTAAATGTAATATTTTACCATTGAAAACACTTTTAAAGACACTTTTATAATTTTTTTTTATCAAGGTTTCATTTTAAAAACAGATGTTCAGTATTCAATTTTTGGTCAATTTTAGTTTTAGAGACATCCTTAAAACAATTGCATATTATGTTTTAAATATGGGCATTTTCATTAATTTTTAAGCATTAAATTTAATTTAAAAATTTCAAACCTGGATAAACCATTTAAAATTGACATTTTAAATATTCTTACCTTGTGGTTGTCTCTGGGGAACCACAGCCACATTCTGCGTGTACAGGGGTTGCCTGATTTGAGCCAATGGGTTGACCACTGTAGGATGCGGAAACGGTGGAAATCTCGGATTGTTGTATGGATATGTAGAATTGACCGGGATATCGAAAAGTGACACCGGACTGTTCGACCTTCCTTCGGCGGTCAAACCCGCAGATCTGTGAAACCTCGACATCTTGTTGACCACGTGGGGGGTCCCGTGCGTGCGCAAGCAGACGTTCCCTCCGTAGGGGGTGATGGGAAAAACGTGCGTTGTACCTGTGTGTGCAGAAAAAAAAATGAAAGTTGTCGTACTCTCTAAAAATGAAATAGTCAAAATTCTACTATTTGAATTAGTAGTACCAGCATTTTTTACTAATAAAATAGTCGTTTTCACTTTTAAATAGTTATTTTTTACTACGTAAATAGTTAAAGTTTGACTAATTTAAGATATTTCTGACAGTTAAAAGTAACTAATTTCTTTAATCGTTTACGGCCAACAACAGTATTATTTGAATTAAATGCATATACCTCTCCATGGTTAAATGACCCATAAAACAAATAAAGATGCAAAAAGTTTAGCTCAAAACAGTAACACAAATAATATATTAAACTTTAAAATATTTTATCTATTTTGCGTTCATAATGACTTCATTATAACACCGCTTTTGGTTCTTTAATGAGGTACTTTATTCCACCGAAAATTTTGATTTTATAGGTTGGCTACTGGTAAAATACAATTTTGAATACCTATAGGTTATAATATTTTTATGATTTGTTTTCTAGTACTTACGAGACTTTTCGTGCAATAAATTTTGTTTGACACCAAAGAAAATCCTTTTTTCTTCTTTAACAGCCGCTTATTGTAAATACTTATTGTAAATTAACGACGCCATAGCGAAAGAATGTGATAATGTTTGAAAGGTTAATGACCTTTCAAACTTCAAACTGAGATACCAACTATGTAAAGTAAAATTCGACCAAATTAAATATAAGGTATAAAATTAATTTGTTTTATGAAATGTTTGCAAAATAGATAAAATAGCATAAAGAACTCATGTCATAAGACCTTTTGTCGACAAAATGACGTCTTATGACATTAGTTCTTTAATATACTAATGAACAATATTTATTGACAAATAAAATTGATTTTTATAAGAGCGGCTGACAGCCGAATGCGTTATGAGGTTAGCTTGACAAACTTGTCAAGTGACAGACCTGAGTTCAATCCCAGGCTGGGTCAAAACTTTTTTTAAATTTAAATTTACTAATTTGACTATTTCATTCAGTGGAATTTGACTAATTATTAGTGAGTATAGTTTTCGCAATAAAAACTTGCCTCTCAGGGAACTGACTGCGGCCCATCTGGAGTCGGGGGAGAAGCACATGTCTTGGACGCGCGCGGTGGTGTCGCCCCTGTGCAGCACGTAGAGGTGGTGCACGGCCGCCAGCGCGGGCCCGGCGGGGTGGGGGTGGATGCGGAACAGGTGGAAGTCGTGGCCGCGCTTGTCGGCCGTCAGGAGGAGCAGCCCGCTGGGATCGAAGTGCATGCACACGATCGCGTCCGTGTGCGCCGCGAAGTGGGCTACGACGCTGTCCGGGAAGCCGGACTTGTCCACAAACAAGTTGCCGCTCTAAGAAGAAAGAATATTTTGAATATTCGAGTATTCCAGGGCTCCCAGCAGCCCATGTTGCGAGAAATAGTGACTTAAGAGACTAATAATAAAAAATAAACGACCAAATATAGACCAAATTATTTACCGAAATAACTATAAATTTGAATTTAAAATACATAGAGATAACTTGAAATTATAAATTTTTATTGAATTAACCAGTAACCATAACTGTTATAAAATACATAAAAAACAAAAAAAATATTAAATTCTGTAATAAATTATAAATTATAATAAAAAGAATCACATTTATATAAAAAATTGCTTTAGGGGGGACCTAGCGAACCGAAACTCTAAACGTAAACGAAACCCTAGACCAACCAGAAACAATTCAGCAATAATTTTGGCGGG
Source organism: Brassicogethes aeneus (assembly GCA_921294245.1). Taxonomy (NCBI): domain Eukaryota; kingdom Metazoa; phylum Arthropoda; class Insecta; order Coleoptera; family Nitidulidae; genus Brassicogethes; species Brassicogethes aeneus. Next base: position 48,541,245 of record OV121138.1, on the reverse strand, counting down.
CGGGTCGGGTCTGTACGGCGGGAACTTTAAATGTAAACTGCAAAGTTTTCGAATGTTTCACTTGGTTTACTGTGGTTTCGATATTTATAAAACTGTGAATATGTATATTTAAAAAATATGTTTCTTTGATAGTTGATATTAACAGAAAATATAGACAAGTCTTAAAAAAAAACTACCTGCTGGGAGCCCTGGAGTATTCGAATAGAGGTAAAAATCGATTATAAATTATTCGGATACTCGATTATTCGTAAACTCGATTTTTTTTTTAATTTTATTAAGAAGCGTCTTCTCGAATATTACAACACTTTAAATCAGTACATGTAAGGGAGGCGTAAAAAAAACTTATTTTGGAGTAATATTAACCCAATTTATTTATTTATTAAATATTTAATTACCTATATAATCCTAGCATTTTTCTAATGATTAAATAGATTCGATTTCGAAAAATTCGATTATTTGAATAATTCGAATATTCTAAATAATTTTCAAACAAGTATTCGAATTTCTAAAATTAAAAAATTCTCAGCCTTAGAATAATAATAATTATTGATAATTTAAAAAAATTTAAATTACGTTTAAAAAACTAAATCTTGAATTTAATTTTATACTATTTCTGTAAAATTATTACAAAATAATGCAAAAATGTTAAATATTTCTGTTAAATATTATTAAAATATAATTTTTTTATAATGTACAATTTTTTGTGTATTTTCTTCAAAATTATCATAATTTATAGAAAACGTCAAATAGGTACTTTAACAAAAAAATGCAAAACATTTTTAAGTAGTTTTCAATTTATAATTATAATTTTACAGAAATATTTCTGTAAAATTATTACAAAATATTGCAAAAATGTTAAATATTTCTGTTAAATATTTTTAAAATATAATTTTTTTTATAATTTACAATTTCTTGCATTTTCTACAAAATTATTATACCTAATTTAAAGAAAATGTCAAAAATTAAAAAAAAAATACAAAACATTTTTCAAGTAGTTTTCAATTATTGGTTAAAAAAAACTTGAGAACAGTACATTTACATTTACTATATTTCCCAAGCAAAACTATTACACATCTAAAAATTGTTGCTTTGGAAATAAAATAAACAAGTATCTGCAGCTAGCTAAAGTTATAGCCATGGTGAAATTTTTTATTTAGATTTTAATTTGAGCATGCTCAGAAAAGATTTGATTTTCAGGAAATATTTTAATATTTTCTCCTTTTAGCGATAAAAAACAAAATCTTATATTTCACACTTATTTTGAGTGGCTCACCTCAATATCCAAAACGGTCACAATGCCCTTTTGGCTGACATCACCTGTGCCGCCACCTTGCGGACTATTAGGGGAAATACCCGGCTTAAAAGTTTGATTTCCCGTCAAACTACTAGCGACACTTTCGCCCAGCTCTCTCAAGCCCCGCCCAAGAGATTTGGCGGCGTGCAGAACAGTGGCGGTGTAACTCTAAAAGTAAAAATAAATGTTACTCAACGTAAAACGTTGCATTTTTAAAGAGTATTCACCTGTACTCCTTCCCCTTCATTTCCCCCGCTACTCCTTTTAGTTTGGTTCAGTTTTTTTTCCGCGTAAGCCATCCATTTGGTCCCCAACGCGATAGGGTTAGGTTGCAAGCCTGGGCTCAAGTAACAAGTGGTAACTGTGAGCCTATCTTCCAGAGTAAAGGCATCAAAAACCGCTATCTTCTCCGTAAAAGTAACCACGACGGATTTCCTGTTGGCCAGCACGTCCAAAACGGGGTTTTTGAACTTTATTACTTTCACTTGCTCGCCCGTTTTTAACGAGGAAAAACCGACGGAACAGAACTGCGAACCCGAAGTGTTGGACTCGCATAGCGCTATCAGAGGGCGTTTGCCAGCAAAATTATCCTCCACATCAAGTGCGCCTGTTATGTATGGATTAGGCAACACTCTCAACACCCTCACGCTACCGTGTCTCCACGAGAAGATCTCGTTGGCTTCGCCATTCGCAGGTAACGCCCATACCTAAATAACGCCCAGTACAGTATTGCAGATGATAAAATTCTCTATATTTACAATAAAAAAACCGAGGGGTCACCCACACCTGGGAATCCCTGGACATTTTAGAGGGGGAATACCATAGGAATACATAGAAATACAATAAAATATAATGGGAATGGACGTTTTCCCTTTGGGTGGTTGACCCCTCGAAAAAAACAATGAAATAAATTCTTTTTTTTGTTTAATACATGTGTATACAGACCTGAGAGTATCTTGAATAAAAAGATACTTGAAAGTAACGGATGAATTAAGATTGAAAGATTTTAAGAAATCCTGTGCATATAGCCATGTGGTGCATGGTTAAAGAAAATTGAACATGGTTTTATAAAAATTTAATTAATCAGTGGATAAAAGATTCAAGGGATGAGTTAATCTCAGACTCTCTTAAATGAGACCCTTGATCAGTAAAGAAAATTTAAAAAATATAATGTGCTGGCCAAATAGTGTACGCTAAGGCCATTAAATCTAAAGAAGAAGACGGCGTCATAGCACCTTTATTTACAAAGTAACACTTTGCAACCGCATAACCCCAAAAAACGTACCTGTATTCCGTTGGAGTAGCCCAGAACCAAGAGCAGCGGCGGCGGGATAATTTTCTCCCCGTCGAAATCCGGACTCGAAGCCTCGTCCCACTCGATGCTCTCGAAATGAGCCCACTGGATCTGATCTTTGCTTTCCTGCGGCAGAACGTTGTAAGCGTTCGGTACGACGTCGTTGATGAATCCGGCAACGTTGTCCAGGATGGAGGGGTCAGTGACCTGTTGCGGCGTGACGACAGAGGGGCCACTGCGCAGCTCACTGCGCGTGTGGGGCGATTCCGCGGACATTTTTGTTTTTCGCTTGAACTTGGCTCGATTCTTCTCTAAAAGCTAAAGAAACAGTGTTTAAGTGGGCCATGCTTTCATTTTATTTGTGTCAAAGGCAATCCCAAATTAAGTCTTTTTTTAAACAAATCAAACAATCAACGGAACACCAACGCCCTCTTATCTAAGAAAGATTATTTTATACATGAAGTTTGGACCCCTTGTGTAGGCTCCATGGTCAAAGGCTTTGAATCAAAGCCAGATTGACGTTTCATTACGAAGTTGTCATGTATATTTTTGGTACATTCCTGTCATATTTTTTGAATTTACAAATCATAATTCAGTAATTATTAAAATTATAAAATAAAGACCAAATGAGAGAAATTAGAAATACCTAATAAAAAACAGTCCCTAACTACTAGTAATTATAAAGTTTAGTTTTAAAAAACCCGGCAACACTGTTTTTTCTCTAAGCCAAAATATAACACGTCTAGAAAAACTGTTGTTATGGAAACAAAATAAACAAAACATAAACTTTAAATTTATGACTTTGTTATTATTATTAAATTTTTATTTTTGAGACGTCCTTGAAAAATTATTTTCTTTCGTTTTATGTAAATGCCATCAAAATAAATAAAATAATATTAAATTTTAATAAGCTTTTAAGTTAGGTAGGTATAACACAAAAACTACTTCAGAAAACAAATTCAATTTTTATACTTAAAATAACCCTTACTATCGCGTCCGCCATTTTCACGACACCCTATGTAAAAACAGTATTAAAAAAAATAAAATAAAAATTTACCAAAAACAAAAGACAAATCATAAAAAATTACATACAAATATAAATAAATCTGATAAAAGTAGGTAATATAATGCTTGTGAAGTGATGACGGATTTAAAAAACATTGTATATACAATGTTCACCCCTTAACAAAAATTGTTTAGATCTTTCCATAAATTTACAAAAAAGATTGTTTTTCATAACAAAAAAATTGTGGGTACTTGGTTATATATTTTAATAATTTTCTCAATGTTTTTCTTGAAAATCGTTTTACTTTATATTTATTACAATTACAATAAAATTAATTTTATTGTCTTTCAAAATATTGTAAAAATACCTATACAGGATGTCTCATTAAAAAAATGTTTTTTTGTGAATATTCCACCAATTTGTTAATTTAACGGACTCTGTAGCTACAATAATAATATACATTGGTGAGCAGGTAACTTTATAACAGTAGACTTGTAAGCAATTAATAAAAAACGTATCAATCAATAAAAATTATTTACTCTTAAGTAGGTATTTATTGGAATAAAACCTGTTTTTTATTAAAAACAACTGATTTTATATAAGAATTTTCTAATCACGTTTGTAAACAAATGATATAAATGTCAAATTGTTAAAAAAAAAAAATAATTATAGGTATAATTTTTTAAAGGGACTGTCTACAGTTCCTACCAGTAGGAATTTTAGTCGCCGAGTCTAAAGTTCCTACTGCTAGGAACTTTAGCCACGTGGTCAAGAGTTACTACCAGTAGGAACTTGGTGTTCTGTGGTTCCCGCTCTTTGTCTATACTGTAACCTTAGAACAAGTAACAAAACCAAACGATAATTGCAAAATAAAAAAAAAAAATAATTCAAAAGTTGTCTTTGATAAAAATAATTTTTGTTTAATTAGTAAAAAAAATTTTTTTTTAATTGACCATGTTTTTAAACATAAAAGTTGATTTTTCTTGAAAACGGTCAATTTTAGAGCTTATGACAAAGAGTACCTTTTTTGTGTAGAAAACATTGGCGGATGGAATGGGCCTCTCAAAACCGTACTTTTTTCAGAAGCGTAGAAGTTGAGGAAAAAAACACCCGCAAAATTTCCACCAATTATAAGTAAAAATAAAAATTTTCTGGCACAAAACATAGCTTATTATGAGTAGAAAATGCTTACAAAAGCTGTTTTTTGTACGATAAATGGTTCCGGAGATATTCGAAAAAAACAATTTTTTTTCTAAAATTTACACACCCTCGAAAATTGTGCATTTTAGAGGGTAAGTTAATAGCGATTTTTTTCATCTTTTTGGATGAGCTATCACATCCTGAAGTCCTGCGCATATATTATGAAACATATGTATAAATATATATATATATATATATATATATATATATATATATACAGGGTGTCTCACCATCGATGGTACCTTAGAGGTTTACGGAGAACGGCTGAGGATATCAATTTGAAGATTTTATAGCAATTATTGTACAATTTAATCTACCTTTTAAAATTATTTTAAATAAAATTCCTCTTCCGGTTTAACCGGAAGCGACATCAACTTTGTTATTTCCAATGGAACACCCTGTAAATTTTTAAAAATTATTAACTCGAAAACTATTAAGTTTAGGTATAGGGAATGGTATAGCAATTTTATTAAGAATTTCATGAGGAATTTAAAAATAAAAAATTTACAGGGTGTTCCATTGGAAATAACAAAGTTGATGTCGCTTCCGGTTTAACCGGAAGAGGAATTTTATTCAAAATAATTTTAAAAGCTAAATTAAATTGTACAATAATTGCTATAAAAATTTCAAATTGATATCCTCAGCCGTCCTCTGTAAACGTCTAAGGTACCATAGCTGTTGAGACACCCTGTATATATGTATATACATATATATTTATAAATATATTTAGAAAACTAGAGATATATTTCTGGATTTCCTACCTAAATCGCAAGATACTTTAATATTTTATTTATAAATAGTTAAAAAGGATATATTTTTTATGTTTTACCATTAATTTTAAGTTACATTTTATTTTTGTTTTTACTAAATAAATGTTTGTTGTTAAATATATATCTTGAATTTAAGCCTTTTAGCAAAGATACCAAAACTATAGTTATTATAGAAATACTCTTTCTTATAAGATTAGTAAAACTTCTTTATAAAGGGTGTATCAATAAGAGCGCAAGATTTTAATTTCGCCTCAGTTTGGCAACCATGATGTCACATGATTAATGACATGACCGATTGATAGGAGACAGATGGAAGTTAGTAAATATAAAGCATTACACGATAGAACAACCCGTCCTGATTGTTAAACACTATTATCAAAATTGATTAAACATTATTGTAATAAAATAAGTCAAAGATTTTTATAAAATGTTTTTTTTGTGCAGAACAAGTAAAGATTTGAACATTATTTCCCAAATAGGCCATTTCTAATCTAAACAGGTGGTAGTAACTTTGGCGTCCATAACAGAATTTCCGACTGGTAGTAACTTTTGACTCAGTGGCTGCAGTTCCGACCAGTAGGAACTTTAGTCTTGAAGACTTAAGTTCCTACTGGTAGTAACTTTTGACTCAGTGGCTGCAGTTCCGACCAGTAGGAACTTTAGTCTTGAAGACTTAAGTTCCTACTGGTAGGAACTGTAGACAGTCCCTTTTTTAAATCATTTAATTATTTTGTTCTAATTATGTACACAATTTATAAAACATAAAAATTCAGGGCCATTCATTGCATTCAAAAAACAGGTAAATAAAAAACAAACAAAAAATGAAGGTTGAAAAATCACAAAAAATTAAACTTTTCCTTTAACGTCATTCAAGTACCTATCTGTTTCAATGCAAATTTCCCAAATCTATCTAAAAATAACGCGTTATAATATTTAGATAATCTATTTTTTCTTTCATGTATAGGTAGGTATGTAGGTATTGGGCAATTTAAAACAATGGGTGTGGGCCAAAAACTATCAAAACCCAACATTTCTTCATAATACCGTGTAAAACAATTATAAACAAAGTCAAAATAGTCAAAAGAACCAAAAATCATACTCACAATTAATATTAATTTAACATTTTCCAACCAAACTGCGTCACTTTAAAACAAAGGTCTAAACAAATAGTGACGTCATTTTCTTTGAACCCAAAAATCCTCAAATTTGAATCCCCAACTCTACCAAACACTTGCAATACTTCAAACAACGTTAAATACAGTGTTTTGTTTAATAATTAGCAATATTCAAACACAATTAGATTGTTAAACAAAAGATCCAGTTATCAATTTCACTCCAACTGTCATAACAACAGAAATCAGCTGATTGGACCAATACAACAACACCTCCACAATCACGCGCAGTTGCTATTGCGATGGCGCGAAATTCAAATGAAATACGAATTAATTAGGTTATTTATTAACGTTGCATAACCCTGAAATGTTTAAATCAATTAAATGTAGTTGATACACATAATTAAATTCATAATATAAAGTTTGTTTTAATAATTTTAATGCATAATAAGCGTGTTTACAACGGTGCGATCTGAAGAGAATATCAATAATAAGAAAAACAAACAACAGCTGATAAAGTATTAAAATCGCAGTTACTTCTTAATATGTTTTCGTATAAGTTATTATTTTTGCTATTTTTTGCGCAAAAAGTGGTTTTAAAAAAGCCCAATGTTCTTTTTATAGTCGTGGACGACTTACGACCTAATCTGGGATGTTATAATTATAAAAACGCATATACGCCAAATATCGACAAGCTTGCGAAAAGCAGTTTTGTGTTTAATAATGTTTTTGCCCAGGTTTGTATTAAATTTTATTAAATCCAGAAAGATAGCCATGATTTAACCATATACTTACCAAGTGGTAAGTATATGGATTTAACGTCATTACTGTCACTTTGACGTTTAAAATCGGCGTTGTCACGTTTATTTTCGCTACATGTTGCCGTTTCAGCAAGCTCTGTGTGCCCCGAGTAGAAATTCGTTTTTGACAAGTCGTAGGCCAGATTCGCTTAAATTGTACGACTTCTACAGTTATTGGAGAGATGTTGCGGGTAATTTTACAACGTTTCCGCAACATTTCAAAGAGAATGGGTATTATACGAAATCGGTTGGTAAAATTTTTCACCCTGGGGTTACTTCAAATTATACTGATGATTTTCCCTTGAGTTGGAGTGAAATACCGTTTCATCCGAAGAGTGAAAAATATAAAAATGCTGCTGTATGCCCCAATAAAGACGGGACATTGGGGAAAAATTTAATTTGTCCTGTTTGGGTTGATAACCAGCCTTCACAGACACTTCCTGACATGGAGTCTTTGAAAGAGGCTGTAAGCTTTATCAGTGATTACAAAAAGAACGACCCGTATTTTTTGGCTGTTGGTTTTCATAAACCCCATGTACCTTTTCGATTCCCCATTGAATATCTAAGTAATTGTACCATTTTGTTTTGTTTTTTTACTTAAATGTCATTTTTACAGAGTACCACCCTCTAGAAAAAATAGAGCTACCCCAAAATAGATGGCGGCCATCTTTGTTGCCAACAGTAGCATGGAATCCCTGGAATGATTTAAGGAGAAGGGATGATATGAAATTATTAAACATTTCTTACCCTTTTGGACCAATGCCTGATAAAATCACGAAAAAAATAATACAATCATATAATTCTGCTACAACTTACATTGATGATTTAATAGGAAAATTAATTAAACATGTTGATAAAAATACTATTACTGTTATTACAGCGGACCATGGTAAAAAAACGTAATAATATTTTAAATTTGTAGACCTTCAACGTTTTTTAGGGTGGTCAATGGGCGAACATGGTGAATTCTCAAAATTCAGCAACTTCCAAACAGCAACAAAAGTTCCTTTAATTATTAACATACCGAATTTATTACAAAATACAATTTATATTGATAATTTTGTTGAATTGGTGGACATATTCCCATCTTTAGTAGATATAACAGGAGTTTCAAAACCTTTGGAGTTATGCCCTTTTGGCACAAAAATGGAACTATGCACGGAAGGCAGAAGTTTCGTTAGGCTACTCAAAGACAAACCCATTAAAAAAGTACGTAGGTACTTTTTTCTCATTTCAGCTTTTTTTTAAGTAAAGTCGTTTTTTCGCGTAAATACCATGAAATACTATGGTTATTAAACTTAACCTTGGTTAATAGTTAAGGCATTTTTGCGTTTATAGTGCGTTCAAAAATCCTAACTATGACGTCACAAATACCAAACCATAAAACTATATCTCTGAGCTAGTTATTCAACGTGGTTAATAGTCTTTCTCTTTTTAATATATATTTTTCTCTGTTTCTATTTGTCAAAAAGTTGTTTACATTTGAAATTTAAAATATTTTAAGTAGGTAAACCGAATTTAAACTTTGTATTAAAATGGAAAACGGGGTGTTGTAAGTAAAAATAAATGAAAGGGTGCTCCATATTGTGGAATCTCCACAAGTGGAGGAATTATATGCAGGTTTCTTTTATATTCTTCCTTATTTTGTATTAAACATGTAGGAGAATTGGATAACGTGTATTGAAAAAACTAGTACCTATAGAAAAAGAATATACTAGGTATAAGAAGAGGCAAAGAAATTTATTAACACTGGTAAAAGCATAGAAATTAAATATAAATAGGTAAAAACACATTTAAAAAATTATAGGTTATGAACAAGTAAACAAATGTCAAATGTTAGAAACCTAACCATGGTTATATTAATTAACTGTGACGTCATGACTTATTTAACCGTAGTATTACATAGTATTTACGCGAAAAAACGACTTAAATTATACTTTCAGAAAACCTTATCGAAAACAGCAATTTTTACTCAATACCCTAGACCCTCCACATACCCGCAAAAAAAACCTGACAGCGACAGACCAACCCTAAAAGACATAAAAATAATGGGATATTCCATAAAAACCCCGAAATTCAGATACAGCGAATGGATAAAATTCAACCAAAACTTCACAGTGGACTGGAACACGATTTACGGCAAAGAATTATACGACATAACCATCGATCCCGAGGAAAATATGAATTTAATTGGACACCCCGAACTGAGTAACATCGAAAAAAGGTTACAAGTGAAGTTACGACTAGGTTGGAGATATGTTTAGTAATATTTTTTTGAATTTCCCGCTTTTGCGGTATAGTAGATTCCTATGATACAATAGAACAGATTCCTGTAGTGACAAATATGTCAAAATATGTCAACCCGACAACAACAATAAATAAGTTTTAAACAAAGTGTAAAATGTCGTTTTTTATTGATAAAATAAAGTTTTAAGTCGTTTTAAATTCACTTGGGAATTTTGGGGGCTGTATTAACTTAATTCCTTTGTGAAAATGTCCGATGAAAGGAGAAAAACTAATAAGCATTGCACAGGAACTGTTCCAAAAGCAAAATATCGTAATAATACGGGCTATTCAGTGAATCAGCGTGAAAGTTCGGGAAGCCTGACAAATAATCTGGTAAGTAATTGTGTTAATTCACTTTTCAGAGTAGGAAAAAGTTTGTGCTAAAAATAACCAACTAAAATTAGCAATTGAATGATTTATTTCTGGTATTTTCTATAGGCGTCAGATTTGCATCATTCTGACCATCAAAACTTCATTAGAAACCCTAGAAGAAACCCAAGGAATAATTATTTTCCAATGGACACAACGGTGGATGAAAATCAAGGTATATTTATGTTACTTTATGGCTTTCTATTAATAAGTAAGTTTATATTTTTAGCAAATGGTCAACTAACTCCAAACTCCTCGTGTGATTCAAGAAGAAACTCATCCACATTAAAATGTGATAATGTCACAAAATATCCAGACAAAAAACAAATTGAAGACAAACTTTCACAAATTCGGGAGTATTTACGTATAACATCATCCCTTATGGCCACTATGAAAAACACTGAAGAGCAGGTAAGGTTTTTTGAATAAATAATCATACATTTTAATTTCACATTCAAGTTAACAAATTTTTCATTGGGTTCACCGCAGGATGACACTGAAGTAGAAAGTGTGATTAGAATGAATAAAGATTTAAAAGATAGTGAAGCAAAGTTATTAGATATACTAGAAAGTATGGAAAGGGAGGAAAATTCAGGGGTGCAGGTGATTTTTTTGTGCAAGAAATGTTGTGTTTTTGATGTACCTACTAACAAAAAAAGCCACATTTGTATTTTTATAACAAATTATAGTCTTAATATTATTATTATTTATATTATAATAATGTTTAAGGACTATTTAATTGTCTTAAATAAAAGTATAAAAAACAATTTACCAAGGATGTTAATGACAAATAACAGTTTTGATTGTTTTACAAACTGTCATAAAATATATACAGCACAGATGGGGTTACAATTTGATTTTTCTGAAAATTTTGAACTGATTTTTTTAATAAATTTTTGGTCAGTTTTTGTTTATTTTAAAATCTCTCAAGAATTCTACACAGATTTCATTAATTTTTACTTATAAAAATGAATGATTTTTTAACGGAAATATCAAAATTTCAAATTAACTATATAAAATTGACGTTTTAATAAAACGGTTTTATTAAGAATAATATTTTCTAAGAAATGTAAAATATTTGTTTTCCTCCTTGTAACCCTATTTGTGGACAAAGTTAATGTCAGCTGCCTTATTTAGTATTTCAACTTATTAGACACACAGTGTTGCCAAGTTTAAAATTAAATGGTAAATAACAAAAACTAATTATAAACCAATATTTAAAAATACGCATTTTCAAACCACGTAATAACAGCCTCCATGAGTGATATTTTGACAGCCCTAATGTTGACCCTCATTTAAAAGCTCTGTCAAGGTCAAATTAACCGCTTTCTGGCCAAAATTCTTCCTTTTATCCGCAATTTTCGACCGAACCTCCTAAAAACACATTTTTTAGATTGTCGAAGTAAACGGCAGAGACAATGTCTCGGAACCGAGCACGAGCTCTAGAAACAACGACAATTCGGAAAGACAGGAATTCGATGCGATCAGGGAGGAACAAATGATGCTGCTGAAGCTGCAGCAAAGCGCGGAAAATAAGCTGCGAGACGCGAGACTTGCTCAAGAAAAACTACGGATGGCTCAAGGTAAGAGATACCCAATACTTTGGTGCGCGATAGTACGTCTATGTCGGCGCGATGGTTTTTTGAGGTTATCGTTGAAAGTGTACTGGGTAGAATAGTAAAATTTGGTGGGATTGCAGGGGATGCCATCAGCAATTTTGTGTGTAAATTTCCTTAATAAAGGTTGAATAGATTTTGAGATATTTAGGGTCAAAGTTTACTTAGACTAAAATGGTTTGGCAATGTAATAGATTCAAGGGGTTATCTTTGGAAATAAAACGGCTAGAATAATTAAATTTAAAGACATTGTAGAGAATATTATGATTAATACTGTGCATTAATTTCGTATTTTAATTTTTCATACTTATGAAATTTTTGTAGTAAAAGTTGCTTAACCTAAATCGCAAATTTCATCGAATTAAAGTGATTATCCTTGGAAATATATATTGTGTGTAAATTTCATATTTTTAATTTTTATGCTTTTTGAGACAAAGTTACAGAAGTATTGAAACTAGAGTTGAAAGAAATTAAGAATTTACTGGAAAGTATAGAAGTTTAAAAAATATACCTATAGAAGATTTTAAAAAATAATTATTAATTTATTCTCCACTTAAAATTTGATTTTGTGATGTCACTAGGGGAGCACAAACAGGGAGGGGGTTGATACCTATTTTAAAATAAAAATTACCAAAATAGTGTTGATTAAAGATTACACAATATGACAACATTTTATTATTTCCCTCCCATGAAAAATGCCTATAAATTTTGAAATTTTTTTTGAAACAAAATCAAAAATTTAAAATGGATTTTTTTTTATCTAAAAAAAATTAAATTATTATTTTTTAAGTATAATTTTTGTAATATGTAAAAACATACAATATTTAAAGAAAAAAATATATATATCCAAATAGAAAATTAAATATCTGTATATGGTAAAATAATAAGATTGGACTGTATAAAAATTTAAATAACTTGATTTTATGAAACAGTTAGATGCGGGTACATTTTTTTAACCCCTATTTTCAAAATCTGTCAAAATTTTTCATTTTGAATGTGTTATATCATATAACTTATAATATAAGTTCAATTTAACATATTATGTTAAATTGAACTTAATGAATACAATAATAAAACTGGATAGTGCAACTACTTTAAAATACAACATTTTATTCTGAAACGCTAAAATACAGAAGATTTATTAAAAATAGAACTTTTAAGTTAATTTAGGTTTTTAGAATATTTTGCAAATTTTGAACGATTTAATAAAATTGAAACTTTCATGAATTTTTGAGGTTTTAATAATTTTGTCATGTTTTTTAAATTATAAAAATTTAGAAAATTGTAGGTATTTAGAAAATTTTGAAAATAAGTTTTAATATTTGAAACTTTTATTTAGGAAATTTTGAAAATTTTAAAAATAACTTGTACGGAGATTTTTAAAAAATTTTGGAAATTTTAAAGATTTTAATTTTAATTATTTTTATTATAATTTTATGGAATTTTGGTAATTTCAAAATTTTTGTATTCAAATTATTATTTTTTTAAAGTATTATGTAAAAACCTATATTTGAATAAAAAAAAATGATTTATAACAAAATAGAAAATTAAATATATATGGTAAAATAATAAGAATGGCTGTATAAAAAATTGAAATGGCGTGATTTCGTGAAACGTTTTTTAACCTCTATTTTTAAAATGTGTTAAATTTTTTTTATGTTAAAGTGTGTTATATGTTAAATCCATATAAATAAATACAATAACAAAACTCGATATTGCAACTACTTTAAAATACATTTTATTCTGAAACGCTAAAATATTGAACATTTTGCTTTTATATTTTGTGAAAATAAAATATTTTCGTTAAATATTTGTTTCCTTAACTTCTCGCAGTCGGTAACGAAGTAAAAAACTCGGCCAACAAGAAGCGCGAGTGCGTGAGCGAAGAAGACTTCGACGAGGCCATCAAAGAGCTGGAGGAGCGCGCCAAAAGACTCAACGAACCGCGAGTCCCGAACTCGCAATTCCAGGACAAGTTCATACAGGACGTCGACGCGCTGCAGAGCCAAATAATGATCATGCACGACGCGAACGAAGAGAGATCGCAGCTGATTGAGGTTTTGGACAATAGAGATCAGGAGTTGAGGTCGCAACACGTCGAGTTGCAAAATAAGTTGCAGGATTTGCAAAACAAAAAGCAACAGGTTGATTTGTTGGTCGCGCAGATGCAGAGCTTCGACGGTCCGGAGGTCGAAGACGACGTGGGCGGGCAAGTGCGGAAGATAGTGTCGATGAAGGACCAGCTGAACAAGCTCAAGGACATGCTGGAAATAGTGAAAACGACCGAGAATGTCGTTCAAAACTCCAACGACTCTCAAGAAGCGAACGAGTTGGCGTGCGACGTTTGCACGAAGGCGGAAAATTTCTTGCAGAACGACTTCCGCAACGTCAAGGCCAGACCCAACCCGCAAAACGACAGCAACATGCTGCGGTACGACAACAACACCAACGAAAACAGGCAGAAGCAAGTCAACAAGAACACCAGGGAGCAGCAGAGTAGGGGGGGCAAGTCCAGGACCACCAGCATTAACGAGTTGGAGGCCAAGAAACGGGAGCTTGAAGATCTCATGGGGAAACACAAAGGTAGTAAGGATCGACATCGTTTTTGCTGTATTTTACACGTGTTTTACAGCTGGAACATCAAATTTAAACCACGACATCGGGGCTGACACGAAATCGGACTTCAGTTGCAATAACTCTATAAATGAGGGTGTATGGGTACCTTTATCGCACCTACCCAGCCAATCAATGTCCAGCAACCATCTGTCAAGGTAATAAACACTAAAAACATCTTTGCTATTTAAATTTAGTATGGGAAATATGACATATTTCCCATACCAAATTGGGAATATGGGAAATTTTAAAAATAATTTGTACGATTTTAATATTGAGTAATTTTTTTTTTCTTTTTGTAAATTTTAATGATTTTAATATTTTTATGGATTTTTGCAATTTTTTTAAATTATCACACACCTTCATTTTCTACTTGATTGGTAAAGAAAATTATGTAAATTTAAAAAAAAATATGTAATTTTTACAAAATTTGGAATTTCAAAATTTTGTATTAAAAATCACTCAAGTAATCGTTTTCTAGAATATTTTGCAAATTTTGAGTTTTAATAACTTTCATACTTTCATAATTTTTAATAATTATGTCCAATTAAAAAAATTATTTAAATTTTTTATTTTTATTAATTTGAAACTTTAATGCATTTTGGAAATAGTAAACATTTTAAGATTTTATGGAATTATGGGAAATTTGGTAATTTCAAAAATGTAATTTTTTTACTCACACACAGACACTAATTTCTTACGCCACAACGCACTACGTCACGTTTACGCGTCTTAATTCTCACTAATATCTAATATCACATCTACATGATGTACGCGTACGCTCAATATCCCATTAGAAAAAAATCGCAATTTTCTTTTTGTTCATAAACTTGACTTTTCGAAAAATACGGTTTTCAAGTCCATATTTTTTCTCACGTAAAAGAAGAAGAAAACGGTGCAACACGTACAACAAAATTGTCGTATTTTTAGCGACGAATGTCAAGACGACGTGAACGAATACTCGGAAATCCCGGAAAACCTTCACCACTTGTCGCATCATCAGCCGGCTTTTTACCCGATGCCGAACCAACCGAGGGTGGATTACCCGCCCTCGAATTACGAGGCGACCAGGCGAGTGCAGTCGGGCACGCCCGAACGCAACGTTCGGGGCAGCTCGGCCAGCACCTCCACCGTATACGCGAGGGAGAGACCGCGCACCAACAACGAGCAGCGAGGCAACAAGTCTCAGGTATTTCAACCTTTTTGTTTTATATGAACACCATAGTCGCGGCCAAATCTGCATGGGTGCACGTCATCAACGGCATATGACGTCAGAGTTAAGGTCTATTCATACGTGCATAGCGGTGCGGGCTGTTTATTAAGATGGAATTATAACATCATTGTTATAATCTTCTGCGCCAACTTATTAGGAGTTCGTTACGGGCGAATCGTGATTAAAGGCGGGTTTATACTACAATTGATAATTTAGTGGGCAATTTATTTCATAATTATTAGTTAACTCTATTGTTAATTTAATATATATTTTATTTTTTCAAATGACAATATTGATATTTAAAAGTGACGAATAACACAAAATCCCTCATTAAAACTCATGTTTTGTAGGAACTTTGTAGTATTTTTTAAGGCACAAAACACAATAATTATTAATTATAACCTTAAGAAATGGAAAGAGAAAAATTGATGGCACATGCTGTTCAATCAATCAATTTATAATTCATTATTTATTTCGTGAAAGTTAAATTTTATGAACTCTCAAGGTTTAACTTTTATGCTTATGCACTAAATTGTGAATTATGAAATAAATTAATGATATGAAGTTGTATAAACTCGCCATAAGTGATTATTAAACGTTTTAAAACGGATATTGTTGTGTACAAAGGAAAAAACACACACAGTATGTACAAAAAAGAAACATGTCAAAATAAAAAAGGAAACATTAGTAATCAAATATATCATTAAAACTCTAAGCAGGGTTCCCTCTCACCTGGAAATCCTTGAAAACCTGGAATAGTCAGGGAATCCGTTTAAGTCCAATAAAATCAGGGAAAAGTCAGGGAATTTTCAAAGTCAGCGCAAAAGTCAGGGAATTTGTTAATATTATGGTAAAAGTCAGGGAAATTTATAAAACGGCTTGTTTTCTGACCCTTTTTCGTTGAAAGTCGCCGTATTGGCAACACTGGTATCGTAAACAATTGAGGAGCGTTTATTCAAAAAGGGACATGTCCATTTTAGCGATTTTCAGAAATAAGTCAAAAGCAAAAGAATTCTGTTATTTTTGACTTGTTTCTGCAAATCGCTAAAATGGACATGTCCCTTTTTGAATAAACGCTCCTCAATTGTTTTCGTACGGCGCCGCCGTAACGGCGGTAATTATCAAGGATTTTACACAAAAAAATTTTACACACTAAAAAATCGCAAAACACTGATAAACAAACTAACAATTAACAATAATTAAAACAATTGTCATAATTAATTTTAAATTGTTAAAGTTTGTGTGCATTGCTTTGATGAATATGGTATATTTGTATAAATGTATACCAAAGAATGTTTTTTATGTTTGTACCAAAGAATCTATTTTATGTTAAACTGTTTTTATTAAAATTTTATTTTAATTTTTATTACAATATTTAATTTTTAAATAAATATTAACAAAAATAAACGCTATTTTTGACTTAACATAATTCTTATGGAACACTATTTTGGGAGATAATTGTCTTTATGTCTTTCTTTTATTTATCTGGAATTATAGGGACTTTGGTCAGGGAAAACCTGGAAAAGTCAGGGAATTTTAAATGGTTTTAAAAGAGGGAACCCTGTCTAAGGCTCTAAATTACAAATTCAATCATAGACTGTACTTTTAAACAAATTAAAATTATTTATATTATTTTATGTAGTCATCTTACAGTTAAAATTTTAATATTTTTAAAATCCCATGACAGATTTGGCCGTGACTATACAAGACTAAAAGATTATAACCTTACTTTTCGCAATTTAACATCCAGATAAACAAACAACTGCAACTCATTAAGAGCGTTTGCGAATCGATGCTGGAACAGCAAACCCCCAACAACAACAACCAGCAACAGCTGCACCAACAGCAACCCACGGTGCAGCTGCGCAACAACCTCACCCCCTCCCCTCTGTACTCGGAGCCGCGGCGCTACGCGTCCCCTCTCGCCGCGGTGACCAACGTGGCAACGGCGCCGGCGCTCGAGGCGCATCCTCCCTGGACCAACCAGCACCACCAAGAGTTGAACAACTATCAGGGTTGGCTGGCCACGAACACGCTGCAGACGCAGTCGTTCATGCTCAACACGCTCAACCAGTGTTGCCAGATGCTGTGGCTGCAGCAGCGCGAGCTGCACAGCCTGAGGAACACGGTGGCTGCGGTAAGTGCTAAATTGGCAACGTTGTTAATGAAATTTTGTTAAAAATAAAAATTTGAAAAAGTATGATCTGAGTTGAAACAAATGCAAATATTTTTTGGCATTTGCTTCAGCTCTAATATTTTTTCAAATTTCCATTTTTAACAAAAAAATATGCAAAATGTCAAACGCATTTTTTTATCAAAATAATTTGTATTTTTGAAATACTAAAATTTAATAATACAAAGCATGATATCTTATAAAATTTTAGTATATCAAAATACAAATAATTTTGATAAAAAAATGTATTTTGAGTAGAAAATTGGCAATGTTGTAAATGAGATTTTGATTTGTTTTTCTTATCCATAATTATTCGATATGTAGCAGGCTTTTTATGCTTTAATTTCGTAAAATTTAATAAAACTTAAAAAATTGTCAAAAACATTTTAAAAACTTTGCAATTTTTTTGTTAAAAATGGAAATTTAAAAGAGTATGATCTGAGTTAAAACAAATGCAAAATAATTTTGCCATTTGTTTCAGCTCTAATGATATTTTTTCAAATTTCCATTAAAAAAAAAAATATGCAAATTGAAATTTTGTATTAAAATAATTTATATTTTTAAACTAATAAAATTTAATAACATAAATGATATTTTTTCAAATTTTCTTTTTTAACCAAAAAAATATTCAAAATTTTTAAAATGTAAATTGCAATTTTTTATGAAAATAATTTGTCTTTTTGAAATAATAAAATTTAATAACATAAACATAAATATAATATGCTTTATTTTATTAAATTTTAGTATTTCAAAAAGACAAATTATTTTGATAAAAAATCAGTTTTTTGCTCCAGAAAATTTGGAAAAATTAATCTTTTGAATTAAAATATAATTAAAACACTGTTTAAGACAAAAGATGAATTTTTTCAAAATTTTTTGAAAAAATACCGTTTTTTTAAACAAGCAATTTTTCCCGAAATTTTAACTGGAAACATATTTTCTTTCAGCTTCAGGACAGGGTGGATGGCTCATCAGACACCCTCCCCCCTCTAAACAACCCAAACCCGCCGCCCCCCAATCCCTACCGCCCGCAGACCCAACCCCCTAAAATAAACCACGTCGCCGCCGCATGCTCCCTCCCCAACCTCAACCAGTACAACGCCCACCCCCAGCAGCCGCAGCAACCGCCGCCCCCTCCGCCCTCCAACCTCGACCTGACCTACGTCAACCAGGGCGGCGGCTCGGCGGCGGCGCCGCGCTTGCTAGACCCCGCGTGCGCGAATAACTCCGCTAACCTAAACTTGCATCACCACCACCACGACAACGCCGCAATGCATCCCAATAACTCCCAACCTAACAGCGTTGTTAACCATGCGCAGTTGCCAGGTCAGCTGTGGAACGGCCCGGCTCTGAACAATCAGGTGCCGCCTGGCAACAGGGCCAACAATTATTGGGACAATTTTCGCAGGTAACTGTCTTTTAATACTTTTTTTTTAGTTCGTCCAATTAATTACTATTAATACCCGTCTATTTTTGCTATTATTTTGCGTTACCTTTCTTCCCTTCTTTTCCCTTCCCCGAAACAGTTCAAATCGCAAGATACAGGTGAGTTTTTGTTTTTTAGGTTGGTAAGATTGTTTTACAAGGTTATAAATGTCAAATTTTGACGTTTAATAGCCCCCTACATTTTATTATAAAAGCTGTGTCCCGAAAATTACGCACTTACGCCATACCAACGATTAGGATTGCCAGGTTGCCATCTTGGATCATGGATATATTTAACAATAATCTAGCTTAAGTTAACATTTTTAATGGTTATATTCTAGCTTAAATTAACATTCTTAAAACAGTTATTATAACTAAAATACAACCTAAAATTAAACTTAGCTATGTTATAATATTATAGGTACTTTAAAAAACTTACAAATATAAATATTTATAATATTTGTTTTATATACCTAAAATTAGTTTAATGCATTAGTATTTGTTATAATATACCTAAGATTAATTTTGGGTTGTATTTCGACCAAACCAAATATATTATTTTTGCATCAAAATTGCAAATATATTCTTCTTTTATTAGGCTGTACATTAAATAAAAAAACAAAAGAAATATTTTATAAAAGTAGAGATCTTGATAAACTGTATTTTTTGGGCCAAAAAAACGCCATATTTGTACAAAATACAAGGCCTACTATGTCAGTTTTTAAGAATTCATATTAGCGATTTTTTAAACAAAATCTAAGCACACCACTGGATTCACCACCCCTCAAAACGACCCTTTACTAAATTTTATTGAAAAAATTTAAGTAGAAACATAAAAAAACATTGAAATAAAATTAAAATATAGTAATAGTACCATGTTACTATAAGATATTAGCAATGTAGGAGTATTATATCTATGGCTATGGTGAACAACCAAGGTTAATTGGTTATTGTGGTATGGCACGGGACATTTTTAGATCAATCAAATTACCTTAAAACATTTATTACAAATGTTGCAATTTTCAGTTTTTATCGCGCATATTTTTAGTTACTCGCGTCAAAACCTACTCTCCACGAAGAACAACGAGGTGCCGCCCTCTGGTATGGATCGCTCGAACTCGTCGAGCGACCGTACCAACCCCTTCACTCTAATGGCCCTGAGCAAAAGCAACTCCGAACACGAATCCACCAGCACTTCGCAAGAAAATACCCCTCAAAGGTACCATTTCGGAAAAACTCTCCTCCACCACAAAAATATTTTATTCGAGACTTTATTGAAAAACGCAGCCTTCCTTCATTCCGTACCATACGGGAATCTATAAACAACACTACAGTTTTCGTATTGTTCATTTTTTACGGGAGGAAGGAAGGGCAATCTATAAATCAGGCTTTAGGATGAAAGATTTGAGCTGTCTGTCAAACTTTGACATATACCTAACCTTAATTCTTTGTCATTCAAATCCCAAATTAAGTATTTTTAGTGTGGAGGATGGTACTATGCTCACACCCCCACACCTTGACATTTGAATTCAAATAATGTATGTTATCCATAGATAATAAATCACATAGAAAAACCACTATGATAAATCATAAATCATGATATTATCTCTCTGTCAGTTTAACGCTAATTTCGTCTTTTTTTCTGAAAATAAAACTATATAATGTATTATATATTTTTTGCGTCTAAAGGCCTTAATTTAGGACAGAAAATTGGACTAAATAAGCGTTAAACTGACTGAGATAATTATTTGAATTCCAAATCAAGATGTGACTTTTGGGTGTGGTTAGCAGAGCACATAATAACGCACTTTTAGACGTCTGCCGTTCAGACACAACGAAACGAACGCGGCGGCCATCCAGCCGGACGTGTTGAACGTCAACAATCACAGCCACGCGGGCAAATTCGGCGAGCATTCGGACTTGACGGCGACTGCGACGTCGGACAACCTCGACGACCTGCAGCTGAGCTTTCAGATGCTGTTGAGCAGCTACCACGACGAGGGCGGCTCGAACCACTCGAACGTGTCCGAGGAGCGGACGAGCGGCTCCGAGCGCGCCCGACTGCGCAACGAGTGGAGCGACGACCCGCAAGTCGAGACGCCGCAAAAGTAAGAAGTTTTTTGCTAAATACGCTAATTTTTCTAAATATTTTCGAAAAATTAGTCATTATCATTTAAATGCCTCTAAAATGTTTTTGAAACATTTAAGGCGCATTCATGCTCACTAAAATAAGAAATAAGATAAAAAGTTAAAACTGTGTAAAGTAATGGTTGCGTTCATGCTCATGAAAATAAGGAATAAAGATTAACAATTTTTAACTTTGGTTCTTATTCTTGCGTATAAAACTGCGCAAAGAACCAAAATGGGTCTGTGAATTATTTTGATGGGTTTTATGTGCTGGCCATGGAGCCATGGTGTTGGAAATCGCGTTGAGTGTCGCTGTCGATTGTTTACGTTTATAGCCAATATAATTGACTATAATAAAATATAATTGTGTGACAACATTTTTTATTTCTTATGTTATCAGCATGAACGATCAATCGCGGTCTTATTTCTTATTTTAAGTAAGCATGAATACGCCTTTAGATGACCCACTTTTTATATTAATACAATATTTTTCACAACATGTTTAAAACATTTTTGTAAATATGTTAGATGATACATTACCTTATATTTTATTAATGTTTCCTCAACATCACAAAAATATCTGCAAATATTTTCAAAATATTTACAGTTCATTGCATATTTTCACTAACAATTTTCATGAACCCACATAACACAAAAATATATTTAATACACTCACAGGCAAAATAATCGATTCACACAAATTTTCCATGAATTTCAATCGCAAATAACTTTTTTATTTGATGTCGGATTTAAACGAATATTAAAGAATATTGTAGATAAATTAATGGACAATCGCTCACATTTCAAAAAAAAACTAAAAAATAGACGTACGTTTATAATATACAGGTTTAAACAAAAATATGTTTTTTACCATAAGTTTAAGACACTCTGTAGATTGGCAAAACCGTATATTTTTCTAAATTAAGTTTTATTTATCAAGTCACATCTATTCTTAACAGTTTTGTTTTTGGTTCACCTCGATATATTTATTTTTGTGGAAAATGTGCAATTTCCAATATTTTTCCTGTATGAAGAACTAAGGTTGCTATGGTCCATCCATAGGCTATGGAGAATGACAGTGACAGTTTTGTTGAATCATCCCATACTTGGACATGTCATATACATCTTTCAAAAGCTATCAAATTGTTTTTTGAAAATTATTGTGTTAATTTTGAGGTGTCTTCTTACTTTTAAAAATGTCTCCGACTGACGTTGCCCTTTGTACTTTCCTTCTTGTGACGTTTAAAACACTTGCCACGTAATACTGTGACCGTCCATCCTGGATTAAATTAATGGCTCTGGCAACATCAGTCGGAGACATATCCATTTTATAAAGTAAGAAGACACCTCAAAATTTAAACATTAATTTGCAAAAAACAATTTGATAGCTTTTGAAAGCCGTGTATGACATGTCAAAGTATGGGATGATTCAACAAAACTGTCACTGTCATCCTCCGTAGGCTATGGATGGACCATAGCAACCTTAGTTCTTCATACAGGAAAAATATTGGAAATTGCAATTTTTTTAAAAAAATCCATATTTTCCACAAAAATAAATATATCAAGGTGAACCAAAAACAAAACTGTTAAGAATAGATGTGACTTGATAAATAAAACTTAATTTAGAACAATATACGGTTTTGCCACTCTACAGAGTGTCTTAAACTTATAGTAAAAAATATCTTTCTGTTTAAACCTGTATATTATAAACGTACGTCTATTTTTTAGCATTTTTTTTAAATGTGAGCGATTGTCCATTAATTTATCCACAATATTCTTTAATATTCGTTTAAATCCGACATCAAATAAACAAGTTATTTGCGATTGAAATTCATCGAAAATATGTGTGGATCGATTATTTTGCCTGTGAGTGTATTTTAGAAAAATTAGTCATTATCATTTAAATGCCTCTAAAATTTTTCTGAAACATTTAGATGACCCACCTTTAATATTTATACAATTTTTCACAACAATTTTTAAAACATTTTTGTAAATATCTTAGATGATACATTACCTTATAGTTCATTGCATATTTTCACCAACAATTTTCACGAGCAATTTTCATGAACCCACATAACCCAAAAATTTATTTAAAATATTTAATGAATATTTTTGCAAAATAACCTAAATATTTTTAAAAAATTAGTCATTATCATTTAATTGCTTTTACAACATTTTTTATATTTATGTATACAATATTTTTTCACAGCATATTTAAAAAAAATTGTAAATATTTTAGATGATACATCACAAAAATATCTGCAAATATCAAAAATATTTACAGTTTATTTCCTATTTTCACTAACAATTTTCATGAGCAATTTTCATGAACCCATATAACCCAAAAATATATTTCAAATAGTTACCTAATGAATATTTTTTCCAAATAACCTAAATATTTTAGAAAAATTAGTCTTTATCATTTAAATGCCTCTAAAATGTATTTACAACATTTAGATCCACTTTTTATATTTATACCATATTTTTTTACAACATTTTTAAAACCTTATATTTTATTAATGTCTTCTCAACATCACAAAAATATCTGCAAATATTTTCAAAATATTTATAGTTCATTGCATATTTTCACTAACAATTTTCATGAATTCATGAAAATTGCTCATAATAATTGTTAGTGAAAATATGCAATGAACTATAATTATTTTGAAAATATTTCCAGATATTTTTGTGATGTTGAGAAAACATTAATAAAATTTAAGGTAATGTATCTAACATATTGTACTGGTACCTCAATAACTATTTTTTAATTCATAATTAAACATTTCTCAGGTCTAAATTGTTCGACGAGCTCAGAGAAAACGTTTACAAGGAAGTGGCGTCGCTCATTTCGGCCAATGAGGCGCGACCTCATTTTCTAATACAGCTGTTCAGAGATCTGCAAATGATCGGATCGGATTCGCTGCGCACCAAAATTCTGCAGTCGATACAAAACACCATCACTCATTCCTTGGTCAGTTCGCAAAATTTAAACCGACCGGTATGAATGTATACTTAAGGGGGTGTTCCGCTCGCGTAATTTGAGCGGAATACCCCCTTAAGTTGTTGCTAAAAATATTTCTTTTAGAGTACTGAATCTCACTCAATGAGTACGGAAAATAGATCTGATTTTCAACCGAATTCCGTACTGTGGACGAAACCAAGGAAAAATTCCACTCAAAGAAATCTTATAAACATGGAACACGTAGAAAATGATATTCAAACGGCTTTCAAGGGGGTTGTGCAATTTTTGAACGAAAATAACGAAAACGTTATCGATCAGGATTTTATTAATTCTTTCAAAAAAAATTTGTTAGAGTCCGAATCGTTCCAGGAGATTTTGTCCGATAGTGTTTTTCAGAAACACTTTTCGAACATTTTGAACGAAGTTTTGGGACAATACACTGGCAAAAAGTAAGTATATCATCATACAGGAAACTCCTAGACTAATTTTTCTATACCATTTTTTCGAATTTGCAAAATTGTAGGAGTTATTTAACTTCCAAAAGTAATAACCTCTGCAATTTTACGAATTCGAAAAAAAGGTAAGGGAAAATTTGTCTTGGAATTTTCAGAGCAAGGATTGGTTGTTTTTTGACGTTTAAGCGTGGCAAACTAGATGCATAGACGATTTAACACACTTTTTAGACTTTCAGATGTCAGAGTGGCTCTTCTGCAAAACCTGGGCGATTTTTTACGCGGGGAGCTTTCTTTTATTCAATTAATACAGGAAACTAGTCCGGAAAATTGCCAAGCGAACGTTTCCAACGACAATGCAAATGTTCATTTTAAGTCGCCGTTGTTCGAGCTTCAGAATAATAACAGCAACAGCCCGCAGCTTCACAATGGGGATCTGGCTGAAGCTGATCAAAGTAGAGGGGAGGAGGACGATGCCGAAGAAGAGGGGGCTGTAGGGGGGTACTTGGAG
This sequence comes from Brassicogethes aeneus, assembly GCA_921294245.1. NCBI lineage: Eukaryota > Metazoa > Arthropoda > Insecta > Coleoptera > Nitidulidae > Brassicogethes > Brassicogethes aeneus. The sequence goes on along the minus strand of OV121138.1, from coordinate 48,516,022 downwards.
TTGCCCCACGAAAATGGAGATTTCCATATTGTGCAGGTAAAAACCGTTAAAAATCACTTTTTTCATTAATTTTTTTTAAATATTTTTTTCAGTGTATTTCCGATGAAATTGACGTTCCAACTATAGACTTTGCAAATAATGCTGAAGGATTGGACCAAGTTCCAACTAGGTTACCTACTAGTGTTAGGTCAAGGTCTACAACCCCTAATAAAGGTACCAACATTAAAAAAAAATGTATTGCCACTAAATACTTTTTTCTTTCAGATTCTAGAGATGGAGAAAATTTTTAATAATTTTAAGAAAACTGTATCTTGTGATTAAAAAGTTTTAATTTTATTAACTGTTAGGAAAAATAATAAACAAAACATATTTAAACCACAACTTGTCTTATTTCGGTGAACAAAACAACATACAAAAATATAAATATATTACAACCTAAAACTAAATTATTTCAAAAACTTATAAAGAATTTTTACTAGTCCAGTGGTACCAACTGCAGCCATGGGTCTCCCTTAAAAGTTCCTCTTCGAGCAACTCCATTTGTTGGCATTTTTTTTCATTTTTTTCGTTTTCTCGACAACAATCTTAAAATAAAAACTCTGTGCTAATAAAATATACTACTGGTGCAGGTACGTTGTTTAAAAATAATGACCCATCACGCATCTGGGTATGTCGTCGGGCATGTTATGGGTGGGCCTCCGTATTTGCTGATTACGTTGTTGAAAATTCTGGGAAGGAGGTTCGGTAGGTAATAAAGAAACTGCCTCTAAAATTTAAGATTCTAGAGTTAGATTTTACGAAATGCATTTATTATGGTTTTAGGTTGCCAAAAACTATAGTTTTTATATTTTTAGAATGATTTTGAATTAAATATGTAGCGAGAATCGTTAAAATAGTTTTGGCAAACTAAAATTAAGGTATAAACTGCATTAAATTATATGAGCGTGTAAATAAAAAGTTGGCTATGGAAGTCGAAATTCTACTGTTTTAATGTCAAATTGTGATAGTTATGAATCATTAAAACTTTATTTTTTTTATTTAGGGTAGGTACATCTTAACTTAGATAAACAAGAAAAAAATCGAAATCTTTAAAGCTTAAAAGTAATCTTAACAATAAACAATTGTTAACAAAAACGTTTGAAATACCTACATAGTTAAACATTCTATTTTTCTTTGTCTATGTTTATGACATTGAGAAATTCGTTATTTTATTTGGGTTATCCTGTATATTTATCTTTTTATGAATACAAACGCGTAAACAAAGGTGGGGGAAGGGAATTTATCACGAAATCTACCGGCTTTTATTTTAACTGATAAAACTATTTCATAAATAAACTAGATGAGAAACTCAAGCTTTTTAGTTTAGTTATACTCAATTAACAAATTTTGAAATTTCCTTAAAATAGTTGTGTTTTCGCCAATAAGTAATGTAAATAAAAAAACCGGTTTCCAGATACCACGTGGTACTAACAATACCTTTTAAATAGAGATGATCATGTAATATTGTAATGAATATACCTAAGTTATTGTTAAATAAAAACATGTAATTACCTTCTTGGCGCCTTTTTTTGAAGCTGTGTAGTTCGTCGTAATCCCACGCACGCTTCCTGCTATTATTTCTCGTTTTATTACTCTCGCATTCGAAATCCATTAACTCGCATTTTTCGTTTAGTTGCTTGGTTTTGTTTTGCTGTAAATGTGCCTGATACCCATAATAAGCGTTTGAAGACACGTTTGTCATCAAACCACGGTTCAAAACGTTAAAATCGTTTACAATCGGCAACACGTTGAAATTCAAATCTTCCCTCATGATTAATTTCGCTTAAAAATTGTTACAAACGCCCTTTGCAAACGCCAAATTTACGTTTAATGGTTATTTATTGTTGTCTAATAAGACTGCAGCGTCTATTTCTCAACTAGACGCTACGAGATTGCGTCAAGAACTAATGTTATTTTACCGCTATCCCCTTTGAAAACCGGCGAGCCCGCTTCGTTTGCCTTGCCGAAACTTTCACTTTCCCAACGTCCTAACGCACTCCAATTGTTCCGTTACACAATACTTTGTCCATTTGGTGTTATAAACGTGAAAAAATAAGCAGGAAAACACCAAAAAATATTCGAATTTGCAGTTTAAACGCTTCGTGCTCGGTCGGTAACTTCCGGCATCGACCCGAGTACTTTTCCACTGGTTCCGCCAATGGAAAGTCGCGGTTTTAAATGATTAATGTGTTAGCGTTATAATTGTGGAAAGGTTTTTGACGAATTTCGTTAAAAATAAACGCTGAAAAGTGACACAAACGCAAATATTAATCATTAGGAAATTTATGGAACCTGTTTTACCGGCTCAATGACAACATATTCATTTGTTATTGATCTTTATTATGTTATTTATTTATGTAGTCTTCGTGATTTGCATAAAAGGATAGAAAACAAATCTCCAAACAAGGACGTTTCAGAAATAAAAAGTATTTTTTATAAAACAATGAAGAGGATACCTATGCTGATTTATAACTCAAAACCTACCTGTCAGAATGTTTAATGGTATTTTTTATGCTATGGTATGTAGTGTATGCGATTTTTAAGACACCCTGTATAAAAATGTCGTTTTAAGCATCAGATTCAAAACAATAAAACAACATATTTATAAACTTTTATTACTTATAAACCTAAGAAAACAGATATTTTCTTAACAAATCACATAACAAAGGTTTACTGTTAACAAAATTATTTTCTATAGCACATCCTAAGAGTTTAGGAACATTTATCAATTCCCCTGATATAATTTTGGGAAAAACTCGCTCTTTATTAATATTTGTAGTAAACAACAACCGTTTACTTAAATATTCATCATATAATGAAATATTAGCTACTTCTATGTATTTTTCGGTATAATTTGAATACATTTTAACTGAAAATCTAAGTGATTCAGGTAGGGTAAGTTTGCTGGCTGGTGTTAGAGTTAACATAAAATGGTAACCTAAAGAATCATAAAAATCTACAATTAAGTCTTGTAATTTGTTTATGATTTCATCCTCTTTATCTAAATATGCAATAAAAACATTCAAAACTGATCCTTGTGACAAATTAAACAAATCAAAAGGTAAATTTTCGTCGTAGGGTTGATATTTTCGGCCTGTTGAGAATATTTTCAAAGGGAGTTTGTTAAAATCTACTAAATGCCTGGCAAAATAACACATGAAAGATTCTATAGAAGATCCTCCAGTTAAATGTAATCGACTTAGACTGTTGGATTTTTCATGGGGTTCATCTATGGTGAAAGTTGTTGAATCATCAAATTTTTTACCACAGCCTTCAACTATTACACTTCGGGAGAAATCTGGGCTTGAAAATTGGGTGAAATTGAGTTTGAGCAATTTTTTGCGTAGATAGTTTAAAACTGACATTTCAAATAGTGCTGGATCTTCTTTGAGATAACAATTATATGGGTTTATGTAGTGTATTGAAGTGTCTGCAATTTGTAAGTGTGATTTGTCAATTTTTTCAGGTTTTTCATGCACTTGGTGGATTATTTCTTCACTTATAGGTGTTTTATTGTGTAGTATATTTGGTAGTGACAATATTTGTAAGTTTACTGCCTCTTTGACGCTATAGTAAGAATCTTTAAGGTTGTTAAGATCACCTTTGACTATCTTTGATTTTACTTTCCATTTTTCAATTTCCTTAAGATTTGGAGTTTCTGTGTTCATTAACTTTGTTATATGTTTACCAATTTCAGACCTTGTTAGTTCCAATTTAGCCCTGTGTGCTTCCATATTTTGATAAAAATCATAGCACTCAATAACTTTATTTAAATCCAAATCCAACAACCGAGACTTTACATTGTTTATAAATTGTTCTTTATTGTTTAAAATATCATTAAAATCTATGTATGGTGATAGCACAGCAAAATGTTTTGATGCCTTATCTCCAGTAATATAAAGAGCAGATGTACTGTACTTAGCATTCTTAAACAATGGTTTTACTCTTAAAAATACTCTACTAGGCATCATGTTTACAAAGAATCCTCATCCACAGATTCTTTCTTCCTTTTATTTGGACTTTCTTCGTCTTTACTTGGTTGGGTTTCAATTTTACGTTTATCAGCTGTTTTCCAGTTACCTTTACCAGCAGCTCTCTCTGACTCCTCTATCGAGTAAGGTTCTAACTCCAAAGCCTTGAGTCTACGTTTGTGAACCTTAGTTTTAAAATGATCACTCAAAGCGGTGCTATTTATGAAATATCTGGCACAATGTATACAATAAAACTGAGCCAAACCAGGCCTATCAAAGTCCACCTCTTGTTTCAGTAGTTTCTCTGCGTTTTCAGGCTGTATATCCTTGTCAATCTATAAGAATATTGCGTAAGTTTTGACGTTTTTTAGGTTATGTTTATATTACCTCGTCCAAATCCTTGGTACGTCGCTTAGTGCACCATCCTCTTTTTAAATGCGTATCACCGAAATGTGTTTTTTTACGTCTGTAAGGGCCGGGCATTATACGAAATTATATTGGAAGAAAATGCGCAATATTGCATGTAAACACGTGTAAGATGTTTTGAAAAGGGTGAGATTTGACAGAATCAAAAAATATAATGATCTTTGCAATGTTGCGTAAGTTACGTTTTTTTACATTATAAAAGTTGTTTTTAAGGTTTTATGTCGATATTAATTCAAATTTCATTTGGTTTTTGTCAACTAAAGTGATTTTATGTATATATTATTTAAGTATTTTAATTATTATTAATTTTTTATCGTAAATTCTCGTAAAACTGGCAAATTAATAGAGCGCCATCTATAAAAAAAAGATTTTACTGGCTAAAATGGCGCCAAATTCGAATTTTAAAAAATCCATTCGTTTAGCGAATCTAAAGGGACGTTTTAAGTAGTTACTTTAAGTAACATTACAAATCAAATAAATCTCTACTTCTAGATGGTCTAAAATTAGTTTAATTTAAAAAAGAGTTTGATTACTGTTATATCTTAATAATTATGGTAATAAAATTCAAAATAAAATTTTGTAACCCTTACCTAAATGAAAAACTGGATTTGTACCTATAGTTTTTGTTCTGCTTTTACAGAACTGAGCAAAGTATCGATATGATAATTTGCATAGAGCCAAATTTTTATTAATTGTTTTTTTTTAATAAAATGGACTAATTGTTCAACTAAATTAAATAAAATTTGGTTTGTGTATTAGTTTAATGTTGAAATGACCCCTCAGAACCACAGCTAATTTGATATCTTGTTAATAAAATTTAGACTCAAATCAAAGAAAAATAATATTAAATAATATATAAATAGGTACTTAGGTACCTACCCACAATTTGTTGTGTAAATAGGGATAAACCTAATACCCATGGAGCTTACCTGTATGCTCCATGCTAATACCCATAGATTAGATAAAGTAGTTAATACCCATAGAAATAATACTATTATAGACTATAATTATTATAATACTATAATTAATAGTATTATTTCTATGCTAATCCCTAACTACATTTAAAATTGATTTTTATACAGCGCCATCTATGTCGTTTTATTTGTAGTAGGTGGGTTGTAGTTTTCTTTAAATTGGTAGTGGGGGCGGAAGGAGTGAGATGGCGACGTTGCAGCTGTCATTCGAAGGAAAATCTGTTGTCAAAGTTTGTAATTTTTTTCCGTGGTTGATAATTAAAGATGCAGCGCCGAAGCGCCGGGTAGCGTCCAGCTTAAGGATTTCAGGCGAAAACGTTGTGTTTGCTCGTGTTTTGTTTGTGTACGTCGTTCGATTGTTTGATTTGTGAATCGAGGTAGCTTCGCGCCGTTATTAACGGAGTAGGCGCCGGTCGCCATGTTGATTTGTCTATACAAGCCATCATGGGTTAGTTGATTGTTCGAGTAAGAGTGCTTGATTTTTGAGGAAAAAATAATGCATTTGGTGCGTTGAGGGAGTAAAGTACGGTGTGATTCGCGTTTAGAGCAGTTTTCGTGGTGTTGTGTTTGTGGACAATGTTCTGCGCATTTATATCGGTCATAGAGGAGCTATGTTGAGTTAGGTATAGCTGCTGGGAGTCGACTGCGAAAAGTATCTTTTAACCACCCTGATATCGGGGTCGCGCTTAACATCATGCACCGAATACGTCGCGGTTAAATCACGTGAATCACGAAAATCGCGAATCTCATACTCAAAATGGCCAAAATTCTGGACAAGGACCCGGCCACGTACTGCAAGGAACGCGACGGGTTCCTCAGGGACCTCCAACACTTTCACGAAACCAAAGGGTAAGTACCTACCGAAATATCACCCGGTACACTCGTACATACAACACAGGGTGTTCCGCCCGCAACAATCACGCGATTTACCAAGCTATTATTAAAGCACTTAACTTGATTTTGTTGTGGCTACTGAAATATTGTTTTATAGATCGTTCTTTTCTTTTGTTTTCGCTACAAACAAATTTAAACTATTTTAAGTTTACATTTTAACAACAAAATTAAGAAAACTATTAAAATATTACATATTTTAACTCTTGCCTAAAAAGCTACCATTATAGTATTTTTTACCTAACTTTGAAGTTCATATAGGTAAAACCAGTCCAGTTGGTTTTTAGCTTGTATTTGACTTATTTCTATGCAATTTTTAAATACCCCGAAAATATGTAAAAAAAATACGTTTTTAAAATTAAATTTTACTCATACTGTTTTAAAACTATTTTTATATAAAATGATGAACAATTACATATGAAAATAAAAAGTTAAAATTCCTTAATGATAACGAGGTTATTAAATATAATGATTTAAAATTTTAATTTTTTAACAAACTGTCAGAAAATAGCTGCAGATGCCTTGTTTATTTTGTTTTTAGATAACTTAAATCCTATTGTAAAACTAAATTTTCTTGAAAAGAACAAGGACCAGCTTTCAGTGTACAGAATAGTACCTAGTAGACATTTTTTTTAGAATTTAAAGTTATTTCATTAGACATCTTATCTGACATCTAACAACTGTCAAGCGGTTTTAACCTCATTTTTCCCAAATTAATGTACTAGTGCATTAGGTAACTTAATAAACGTATTAGTGTACATTAATACACTAATTAGATGAGTAGATGAACCTTATTAAGGGCTTAAAATTAAAATTTTGTGTTACAACCAGTTTTTTGTCATAGAACCCCCTTCAAGAGGTGTCCCACCCTGGGCGGACGAGAAGTGGACTTATTCCTATTATATTCAGTGGTAACAGCCGCAGGAGGATGGATTAAGGTATGTGAAATATAGTTGATAAAGTTACCTTGACAAATTTAAAATCTAAAGTCAGTGGAGTACATATTTTTTGATAAAAGAATTCTCTTAATATTTGGCGCGGTGTTTCAACTAGATCTGTTTATTGTTTTGGACTAAATACGGAAGGTACGTTACCTATAGTCGCAAGGTCAGGGTTATTACCGGTTATTACATAATACAATAAAGCTAATATTATAATTCTCTATCGAACAGCTAAATTCACCCGATCTCCCCTCTCCAAATCTCACTTTGTATGTGAGTGCATGTGTATAATATTCCGTATCGCGAGACCCGGTGCATCACGTGTATACTTTAAGTACCTTTTATCTAATCGAATGGATATTTTTCGCACCGATTCGTGCTCCAGAATGCAACCTCGCCTATACTCGTCCAACTCTCACTAAATTTCACTGAGTGTGCATGCGGATACATGTGGCAACGCTGAAGTCATACTTGAACTACATTTTGACAGTTCTGAGAATTCTCTAAGAAGCTGTAGCTAATACAGATGGATACTTTATACCTAAATTTAAAATAAAAAATAATGATTTCTTGTTGACTATGTTTTTAAGTTTTACCTTATACAAGGTTGGTTAAATTAGAGAAATTACAACTCTATTAATATGAAATTTATAAATTGGAAAAAAGCCAGCGGTTCTTAAAATATTTGATAAAAAACAAAAACCCTTCAAATCTAAAAATCGTTATAACTTTGTTATTCCTGGGAATTTTAAAACAAAGTAAAAAGGAGTCATTAATCTACATTTTTATCCAATTTATTTTCTACTACGTTTTGAGTTAGCATCACTATATTTTGTGTTTATAATAACTTATGTAGTTTGATACTTCGTTAAATTTCTTTTTTTTTATCTAACCATGTAAAATTCCAATATGGCGGCCATAGGAAAAACAAAAGATGGTGGTGCTATCTCAAAAACCAGTTGGATTAAAATGTAGCTAAAAGTGTAAAAATTAATTTTTTTCAAAATTTTCAGGAATAACGAAGTTATAATGATTTTTGGATTAAAAGGATTTTTAATTTATTTTAAATATTTTGGAACCCCTGATTTTTTTTCAATTTATAAATTTAATTTAAAAAAAATTGTTTTTACTTTTTTTACAAAATATAGATACTTAAAAAAGTAGTATCCAAAATGCAAAAATACAGGGTGTCCCATTGAAAAATGTAAAATACAGTAAAAACACACTGCGTTAATGAAAATGTATATATGTAAACCTGTTTTTGAGCATTTTCTACAATTACTTTCATTAAAAAAACATTATGCGTTTTAACTGAACTAAATTAACTAAACGATAAGAATAAAAAACATTTGCTACCCACACTTTCAACCATTTGCTATTTTATCTACAAAAAGCGTTAACTTTATTGCTTGTGCTACCCTATACAAATAATAAAACTTTATATTTAGAATTTTACAGCTTACATTTCGTACTTTCCTATAAGTATTGTGCCGAATTTTTCCCGAAATTTAAGACCACACGGGATGTAAAAATGGTAACATCTGTTTCTGAAATTTAACGTACAAAATTCTTTGTCATGAAATGTGTTCTCAAGGATATATGTATTTAAATAAATGTAGATAATTATAGGAAGTTGCCATGCCAATTTAACAAGAATTAATTACCTAATTAAGTTTTAAATTTTTAAATCGTTTTAAGAAAGTTATTTTTGTTGTAAACTATAAATCACTTTGACATTTTTTTTTAAGGAAAAAGTTATTTTCTTAAATGTCGCCAATCTTATGTCACCTTCTGTACTCTGCAGCGTTGCCAAACGTGGCGCGTCCATCCCTACTCCTTGCTTTTTGCTCGCAGCTCCCTTTAACGAAATTGTTCCGGCTTCATTCACGGCTAACCGGGATTTTTGCGTTACGTTTGTCGTGGTGCTTACGACCTCTGAATTGCGTTTGGTTACGTCTCGCAGAAATGTCGACGATCTAGGCGCCCGTGCTGGCGACGGCGACGAATTGGGTCACACGCGGCCGTGGCGCCTACCGATGCATGCGAACGCAAAATCAAAAAGGCCGCGCTACGCCTTCGCTTGTCTTATTTCCAAGCCGTCTATAGGTGCATTGCTCCTACACGGAAAAAAGCTATTCTATCTTAAAGATTAATCATCCTAGTCCAAGTATAAGTTCATCTTACCATTCCGTACGTATAGCTTTTTATTCAAGGATTGATTTATTCTTATTTATAATTTAAATTATTACTTATTTGAAGGATGAATGCAAGAACTAACCTATACTTATTTGGATATAATTTCAATGTTAGCTGCAAGGGTAAACTTATTCGTATTTCAAGAAAAACTATCATATTATTTTAAATGCAAGCACCCTCAAATAAAATATACACTGTGCTTAGTTTAAGAATAAGTATTTTTTGATACAAATATTATAATTCTTGGCGATACAATATTTACTTTTGGATTAAAAACAGAATAGAGGGAATTTTCCAAAATTTGGTCTAATCGATTAAATTATGAATAAGATTATTTCATTTAAAGTCTTTCTTAACATTTAACAGGCAAGAATGAGATCTGCTTGTTTAACAAAGATTAATATTTAGTTTAATGTTAGTTTTACCTTTGACGATATTAGGTCAATCATCTTGTTTCAACTGTACTTGATTTTAAGCTAAGAAATAAAATCTTTTTAATTTAAGGGTAGGTTTATATTTAAAAGAAATTTAATGTATTCGTAGCCTAAGCAAATAATACTTAAATCGAGTGAATTTTTTTATAAAGGTATTCTTACATTTAGAAAACATTTTTTTCTGCATGTGCATATAAAACAGTTGTTTTTAGTTTCTAAAATTAAAATACGTAGGTAATAATAAAATCAATATTGTCTTTTCACATTAAAATCAGGTTAAGGCAATTTGTGTTTCAAAAGACAGCCTTCATTAAAATACGAAGGAAATAAACATTTTATAATTACAAGTATTATACCTATAGTAAAGTTTTATTATTCAGTTCCCAGCATACGGTTGGTTATTTTATTGTTGGGAAAAATAATAAAAAATAATATTGTTGTTAAATTATTACGAAGAGAAGCAAGGAGCGTTTTAAGTATTTTGACCAGTGGAAAATAACTGAATTAGTTAAATATTAGCATTCTCTATTTTCATTGCAAAATCTTGTTTGCGAGTTGCAAATTGCAACACGAGTTCAGTCACGTGCACGAACTTTGATGCATATTTTGTTCCTATTTTTGTAGTATTATTATTGTTATACCAAACTAAGTATTTACATAGCTCGAAGTACCTATGATTGTTTATTGGATTTGCCTGACAAACTTTCTCAATTTAAGTTTTGTTATTATTAAAAGTTATGATATTTTAAATATTATTCTCTTATGAAATTCATCCAAATTTCTATCAAATTATTCGAGAAAAATTTAATTTTAGTTTTTAGGTTAAATGCTTTAAATAATGAGTTTTCAATAAAATAAAACATCCTGTTTTAAATCAAATACATATAAAGAATGAAATAAAAAGTGTCAAGTTACAACATTAACATCGCAAGAAAAATGTAAACAACATAGGTATTTTTTTCTAAATTTATTTATTTCAAAATTGTAAATTGGCTACCATGGACCCACATTGAATAAAGCAAACTAAACTTGTGAAAAATATTATTTTATGATGTGGTAAAAGCGGGTTTTCTAATGCTTTTGAGATGTTTTAATCCCGGACCATTTTATTATCAGCAGCATGCTGCAGTTTCTGAGTTTCTGTTATGGACTATCCTTGAAGATCATTAGCTTCCTTGTTTCTGCACATTTCCAATGCAAAAAGATATCCTTCAAGATATTAAAAAATTAGGTATGAGGGTCCAAGTCAAATTATTAATCTATTAATTTAATTCAAAGAACGGCGCAAACTTGTTTGAGAAGAAAATCAAGTAGCGCGTGCCACCGGCGTCGTAGGCGGCTGAGGTGGCTCTGCGTGCTAGCTAGCGCTGCACTTGGCCCACTAGGACGACGACGACGGACTATAGGTGGAAATAATCGAATGGAAGCTAAATGTAATGAGTGCCGGTCCATGCTCTGTTTTTGCAAGCGACGGAGCGCTAAAACAAGCAGGCGTGTGCCGCCTCCGATGTAGCACGTGCTAGCCAAAGTGCTTGCTTGCTTTGCTTGTGTGTGTGCGTGTATTGGACTAGGTCAGGGTCCGCTCCCGTCTGTCTCTCGTGCAGAGAGATGCACTGCCGGTTGTGCTTGCAATCAGCGGCTAAATCGCTGGACCGCACTGTTTTCGGTTTTCTACCGGTCTACGGTACGAGCACACTTTCGTAAATTTGACGTTCCGGGTGCTATACCGCCCAACTATGGAGAAACACGGGAAATTGCATTGACAACTGTCAGACGAATTTAACCTCACTTTTTACTAATTAATAATAGAGCTAACTTCAGCCCGTGACTAAAACTCCATAAAGTCAATGGGGAGCAGATAAAAAATGTTACGCGCCACTATGTAGAGCGTTTAGATAAATTTAAATAATTATAAAAATAAAAAAATTGTTATAACCTTTTGATTTACTTTCTTTAAATGCAATAATCTTATATGTACCTACATGTTTCGCTAATTTAAAGAGAAATTCATATGATTGATTGCTATGCTGAACCCAGTGAAAGTACCTAAAAGAAATGATAGTACAGGAAATTCATTTCGATTGGGTAATAAAAAAAATATCGCAATTAATTTATCGGAAATATGTCAACATCGCATAAATTTATTACTTATAAAAGATACGCATGTTTTGTTTTGTTTCTAAAATCAATTATGTAACCAATCGTTGGTTTATTAATTGTTTTTGACTGGCTTCTTTTAATTAAATTTAATGATGGGAAATTAAAAACATTTCTCAAGATCTTTTTTTGTAAAAAAAACAACGTAAAAATCCACTGTTGTCGGGTTAAAATCTAAATTTTACTGTACTTTATTATAATCATCCCGATAATTGAATCGGTGAGATTAAGTCCAACATTTTTATTTATTATTATTAAAAGTTTAAAAGGCATTTTTGTGAGAATATATATATATTATTTTACAATATGGATATTATATTTTATATTCGCACAAAATTGCATTTTGAACTAAAACTGATTCAATTATTTTATTGCTCCGTAAAACATCCAGTACATACGTATACGTAACGCAATCGTATCCACCGCAACATCGCGTGCTACACTTGCCACACGTCGACGCGGCAACGTCGCACCAGGGCCCGTGCGAACGGGTTTTCGTCGTCGCGTTTGGGTCGCTGAACCTACCGCTCTTCGACATCGAGCAGGCGATGCACACGCCGCTGCCGCTGTTGCTTGGGCTCCTGCTACCATTCCTGACGTCGGCGGACAAGAGTGCGCACCGGTGGAGCCTAAGTGTGCGCACTGAAAAAAGCGCGTATTCGGGTTCCAGACGCGATTTTAAGTCTACTTTTTCCTCAAAAAAAATTCAATTTTACTTATATTGGCAATTTGACTATAGGTTGAATCATTAACTATTAAGTAAACTGCATAAAATGGCTATGATTTAAAAAATATCCTGCAAATTTATTTGTATCATACAACACGTTTTATGTCTACAGTCAGTAATCCATACCATACCTGCTTGGCAAGAGAATAAAACAAAAACTGCTTCAAACCAGATTTGATCTAGATATTTATACCTCTTTTAGAATTTTCATCCGTGCAGAAGAGAAAACAAAGAAACGATTAATTTTAAAACACGTTAACTCCATAAAAGACAAGAGATAGTCGCCATATATAGAGAAATTAATTTAAGATCAGCAACAAAAAGAAATAACTTATTACTCCACTTAGTTCAATTGAATTATGAATGTGAGAAAATTTTAGAGAGTATTCAGAGAAAAACACAGAGAGTATTCAGAGAAAAACACAGCACTAGTACGGCATTATTAAAGGTGTCCAACGATATAGCCTCATCTTGGGACAAGGGTTGCCCCACAGCTTTGATCCTTTTAGATCAAAGCAAGGCATTTGATTTAGTAAATTTCAGCATGTTGTTTGCTAAATTGCAGTACTTAGGGTTTAAATCTGAATCGTTAAAATTCATTACAAGCTACATTACTGGACGTCAGCAAAAAGTGGTTATAAATAAAGATATATATTCCTGCCTAAAAACAACATTGTCTGGTGTACCCCAGGGAAGTATATTGGGACCTCTAATATTTTCTCTGTATACTTTTGATTTGCAGAATATTTTTTCGTCGTGCTCTGTCCACATGTATGCTGATGATTTACAACTTTATAAAGAACTAGGGCAAGATATGTCCTTGGAACACTTTTTTAATGCAACTAACCTAGATCTGAAACACTTGTTTGAATATTGTAGCAAACATGGCTTAAAATTAAATCCAGACAAATCTGTAGCTCTTTGTATTGGTCCAAAGAAAAGGCGAGAGGCAATCACTTATTATGGTCATTTGACGCTCGGATCTAATGATATTGAGTGGGTAAATCTTGCTAAAAATTTGGGAGTAATATTTGACTCTGAATTATCATTCACATTTCATGTAAATCACATTATTAAGCAATGTTTTTTTAAATTAAAAAATATGTATAAATTCAAACAAGAGCTTGACAGTGCTACTAAATTAAAACTTGTGAAAAGTCTGATACTGCCGCACATTGACTATTGTTCCGTGGTTTATTACAATTATTTAACTCAATATAACAAATTAAAATTACAACGCATTCAGAATGCTTGCATGAGATTCGTATGTTGCATACCTTATAGAGAGCATTTAACTCCATATATCTTAAATATGAACGAATTTAAAATTAATGAAAGAATGACATATTTAATCACATCGTTCCTCTATAAGTTGCTTAAATATCAGAAGCCTTTGTATCTATTTACTTTAATAGAAACACGTTCAAATACACACACAGTAAACATCAGATACAACACATTTTCAATACCAGTTCACAGAACTAGTAAATTTGAGGGAAGTTTCAGTTATTTGGCACCTTTCTACCTGAATCAAGTTTTTTCTATTTTGGGCTGTTCCTTTATACAATTTAAAAAATTATTGAAGCTATTTATATTGTCTAATCAAAGATTGAATTTAGTTTGAATTAATAATTGCTTATAGTTTTAATTTTTTTTTATCTGTTTTTTTTTTTGTAATAAATGTAGGTAATTTATATTTTGTTTAAGGACTCAATGTGTTTTTTTTTGTTGGATGTAGTGTAAGATAGCTAAGCTAACTACATCCATTTGTGTAAGAAATTGTATTTTTTTTTGCACAATAAACATTATTATTATTATTATTATTATTATTATTATTATTATTATCTAAATACAAAGATATCGATCGCGAAACAAATGAAACGGAATGCCAACTCCGATAACGGGAGCAACAGAGACGAGCAGTGTTGCCAATTTTTAGCATGTTATTAAAATATTTTTTATCATTTTTTTGGCAACATTTTCATTATAATATAAAACTACACAGAACCCTTATAAAAATAGAAATACCTGGAATCCATATTCCCCATTTCAAACTTTACATAACATCTGTTCAGCGCGGTTGTCAGATTTCACGCTGGCGGTACTAAAAATAAACATTTACGACTTGCATAAAATCGCACAAACTTATAATTTTACAATATCTTGCGTTAATAAAATATTCGATTTGTATTTAAGGTCTGGATATGTGGCAACGTTACGCGAATAAATTTCGCCAAGATTAATCATATTTCAACGCCGATTGCAGCGTTGCCGGATCGTGCGGTACCTTTCAAGGTTTATATGATTGTAAAGTTAATTGTTTTTGTGAGAGGAATTTCTTAAATATTTTGTTTAATTATTTTTATACTTTCGTCTGTATGTATGGTGGAAGTCGTTTAAAAGTCGTTCTTTTATGTAGTAGTTGTCAAGGTAACCAGTCTTTAACGTTCATTTTTTTTCAATAGCCAACTTTAATGTCGTTGAAATGTTGATAAAATGCATTAAATGCAAGGTTAGCGTCAGAAAAATATAGTTGTATGAGTCAAATGTATATTGTCGTTTTGAGTTTCTTATTTATTTTAAAATAATTATAAAAAAATTGTTTTTTCAATCATTCATGTTCATATTTAAATTGTTTGAAAATCCCTGTAAACTTTACAGTGTAAAGTTCATTTAACCACATTAGTATAATAAACAACCTGTTAATAAAAATAAAGTTTAGAACAATTTTTTAATAAAAAATGCTATTTAACCACAGTTTATTAAAAATTGTGCAAATGTGTTTCTTGTGTAATATAACACGGTCTTCTTAATATAACTTGTTTACTTGAAATTTATTTATACACATCGTTCAGCATTCTGGCTGAATGCTTTCTATATTTAAAACATATTCCCCGTTTCCGAAAAAATCCTTTATGAATTCCAATATTTAACATTTAAATTAAGGTTGTTGATTTTCAGGGTATTTGTTTCTCATATGCAATTATCGATGATTGGTATTGATTGTTAATTGTTTGTTCTAGGTCAACACAAAGAACACATGGGTGGATATTCTGTCCCATTTCAAGGTCCCGACTCATTGCGTTAACGCCAGCGTCGCGCTCAAACAAATTTATTTAAGGTAAGGGAAAAAATAAAATGTAGAAAATAGATTTTTTTTATTTTAATTTATTAATGAATTTGAGGTCCAAAATGTATAACAATTAAATATTTAATTTGTGTTTTTTGTTGTCAAATTCGTATTATCTTGCTCTTTTTGGTATTAAAGGTACCAATTTAGAATATTTTTAAATTATTAGCACTTAAAACCGTATTTAGGTATTTAGGTCGCGAATTGTTGGGAAAATAGTATATTATGTATCAAATTTAATAAACGCCATTTTAGTTGCGAATTTAATTTAGTACTTAATTATATTAGTGAATACAAAAGTTTACAAACTTTACTTAATATTACCTAAAAATTATTTAAATTAAATATTTGTATAAAGCGACATCTATACGAAAATAGAGTAACCATCACAATAAACATTTTTGACGTAATTTTCACCATTCCTACACGGGAAATGTTAAAGGTACAAAAACTTTTTGACAAAAAGAGACAGTTGCATTTATTGGAATTCCTGTTGGAATTTCTAACTTGGGAATCTATCGGTGTGAAAATCTCAAATTTTTCTGTGTAAATTAAAATGTATTCCTTAAAAATAGACTAACAATCGATATCTACTTCTAAGTATAAATGTGTTTTTATGAAAATTTGGCTAATGTAATTTGTTCGTTATTTTTTTGATGTAAATAATGTATAAAAATACAAACAGTAATGTTTTTTTTTGTAAAAAATGCTTAGATTTCCAACAAAAATATAAATTTTTTATTATTATAATTATTAGCAAAATAGGTACCCTTTAAAATTCAATAAAATAAAAAAATGATTTTTATCCTAATTTTTTTTTTAAACAATTGAGGTTATGTATTTTGCAGTTTTACACCAATTTCGTCTTATTTTCTGAAAATAATAATATATATGTACGGGGTTTGTAAAAATATACCTACGTACCTATATTATATTATTTTTAGGAAATAGAACAAAATTGGCGTTAAAGTGGCAGATTCATAACCTCAATTCTTTGGGAAAAAATCTGTCTTGAAAATGACATATTTTAAGTAACAATTTCTCAGCTTTACAAAAATATATCAAATTAAGAAAAAAAATCGCATTTTTTACTTTGAATTTTTAAGGATATTTTGTTAATTGTAATAAAAAATTAATATTAAATTTTAGTCTATTGTCAGCTACTTTTAAAACACAACTCCAACGATTAACTAGATATGTCGAAAAAGAAGGCATCAAGTTTTTATGATATTTTCATTCAACAATGGGTTAATCTTAATCCCACTATTACCTACACTGAGAAAAAAGTTCATTGCTCCCAAATATTTAAATATGGGACAAGGGTACAGTTTATTTATCCTAAATATATTTTTCTTCCCGACACATAAAGTTTTACTAAAGTATATTTATCGTTATTATTTCGACTATTTAGAGGTAATAAACAATATATTCACTATTAATAAAAGTATTAGCTACACAGTTTATTTGTCCCATTTTTTTCTCAGTGTACATAATGCGAGGGGTAAACCACCCCTGAGATTTTGTACAAATATTTCCCCTTGGGGGAATTATTTCACAAATATTGCCTTTATTTCCTATATTTTCTCGTAATTCCCGATATTGCCACATAATTCCCTAAAATGCCTTATAATTCCCTGATATTTCCCATAATTCCTCAGTAATTTCTGATATTTCCCATAATTCCTCAGCAATTTCTGATAATTCCCCAATATTGCCCGGTATTTCCTTTATTATAATTCCCCTAGTATTTCCCATATATTTCCGATATTTCCCATAATTCCTCAGTAATTCCTGATAATTCCCCAATATTGCCCGGTATTTCCTTTATTATTATTAACAAGAATATTTAAGTACTTTACCTAAGCAGTTTTATTTAAAGTATGCGTAAAGGATGCGTGGTCGAATTTTTTCTAGCATTTATATTTACTGAGATAGCCTATACGGACAACCAATTTGGGACACCCTGTACAACTATTATATGTATTCATGGTAATCTTAGATGAATACATATAATAATTGTACATATCTAGGTGCTAAGATGAGACATGTATCTAATTTCTTTAATAAAATCAATAGTAATTTAGCATTTAAAACCAACAACAATCTTAGTAAGTTTATCAAAAACAACAAAGATAAAACATCAAAATCCGGCGTTTACCAACTAACCTGCAGATACTGTCCGAAAACATAATACATATTATATAGGCCAAACGCTAACCATTTAATACAAGAGAACCACACATTTGATGATAACTTTAAAATATTACATGTCTTTGGAAATTAATAAACTAAAGAAAAAATCTGATATTGTTCTTAATGACCAAATTGAAACTAACAGCTCGCCTCTGCTAAATTTATTTTAGAGTGTATACTTGTAGTACTAAAAAATAATATTTATTAATATTATAATATTATATTAGAATCTAATAATTAGATTGGACTTTCCAAACCCTTAGTTTTTCCAAAATTATGTAAGTTTTATTAATACCTTCAGGTATAATGTTTATAACATTTTATTTTCTCAAATTACCTGCCATTGCGAATGCAGTTTGGCTAGTTTGTAAACTATCCAGCTTTTTATAAACACATTAGCCGTGATATATATATTTTATGCGATTTATGATTCAAAGATCAGCACTTGACACCTCGCTTGACACTCGATTATTGCGAAAGATATCTGAGTCGGCAGAAGGATTTCGGGGGGATTTCGTGGATTTTTAGAGCGATTTCGGAGATTTCGGCGGGATTTCGGTGATTTCGGAAGGATTTCGGGGATTTCGGAAGGATATCGGGGATTTCGGAAGGATTTCGGGGCATCGTGAATGTTCGGGTGCGTTCGTAACTTTACATGCGCAAATAATACCTCGATATTTCCTCAATATTTCCTAATAATACCCCAATATTTCCTCATAATACCTTATATTTCCCCATTTTGCATTGTATTTCCTGATATTTCCTTGTACTACCTAATATTTCCCTGCATTTCCCCGTATTACCACATAATTCCCCAGGCTGGTGACAATAATTCCTAGGTGGTTTACCCCTCGACATAATGTCAAGACATCAATATTGGAGTACACTCAGGTCATTTTGGCAATAGTCTAGTTTTGCCCAAACGGCGCAGAGTTATTATTGGTATAGAAGATGTAGATATTGTTTTTCATCAAAGTTTGACAGTATGATGAACAACTTAGCTATTGAGTCGTCCACTGATGAACAGCAATATCTCCATCTTCTACATATACCGTCTACTGCACTCAGAAAAATGTACATGCACTGATAATAAAACTAATTTTGTAAGCGATTAATAAAATAATATTATTTAACTTAAATTTAAAATTGTAATGGCTATAAAAAAATGTACCACCTAAGGTACCTTTTTTATTAAATTTTCAGTGTCTTATTGGGACAAAAACCTACGATTTGTCAAAGTAATAAGATTATTCTTATTTACAGAATAAACTTTTTTTACTGTTAATAAAATTCTTATTTACTATATGAAGCAGCAATGTTGATCTTCTACAAAAAAAATGTTCATCCAACGAAGTAATAGTTGTTATCATATTGTCATGGCAATAAGAAATGCTTTATGTTTATATTAAATCTTTGTCGAACTTAAAATGATTTTGTTAAATCTATAGTTGTGTGTGAATTGCGCTTACATAAAGTAATGTGTAGTTGCTATAGTAAAATTTGTTCATTTTACTATGGCATATTTGTCTTTTTTAAATTACTATCGTTGTAATTCAAATTAATTTTATTTCAGTTAGAAAATCTTTGTTAATAGCTTATGTTAAGTAAAATAACAAAAATATTTTATTGTTATAAAAAGACTTTTTTAATATTTACTATTGTTTTGCAATGGTAACAAAATTTTTGTTATTTCCCTTAAAAAGAGGGGGAAAGGGCCAGCGCTCTCCTTGGTGAACATAACTTATAATCCAGTCTGTGTTATAATCTTATTGATTTTACTTGTGCGAGTGAAGTGTGGTAAAATCTAGCATGATAAAAATATCAAAAAGATCACTAAGAAAATTAAAATTCCGTCGTTTTGTAACAGAAATATTTAAGATCTATTCTATAAACGAAGCAGACTTGTTTAAAAAGTGAGTTCGTTTTTTTTTTATTTTGTACTTCATATAATATGAGTTCATTTTTTTGTTATAATAAATAATTTGTTTTAATGCCTTGCAATTATTTAAAAAAAACTACCCAACACCCAACAGTAGGTTGAAAATTTGACCATTGTTACAATGAAAATAGTTTATTGAATTAACAATTAATTTGTTGTTAAATTTACATAAATTTTATTAATATAAAAAAAAAGTTTTATTTTAAACGAAAAGGGATTTGTAAAATTTACAATATTTCTATTAATAATAACTTTAGGGTTTCATTAATACTACAAAACGTTTTTGTAAACGGTATAAAACTGTTTTTTGGACAAATAATAAAAACTGTATTTATCAATGCGTTTCTGCATCTGAAAGAGTGTTATTTTTATAAACATAACGTAAATTTACTTTATAATTAATAAAAATGCTATTACTGAAAGCAGCGTTTGTAGATAAATAATTTTTATAAAAATGATCTTTTTGCCGTAACAAAAGCAATTGTTGGACGAATAGGGATCTTTACTTTATTAAGACAAACTACTTTTTTTGTTATATTTATTAAAAAATTTTCTGAGTGTGTAGACCCTTAGTGCTTTACATATTGGCCAACTCTTGAAAAGCAGTAAACATGAGTCGAAGACGTTGAGCAAGTGCGTGTTTATGAGCATTGCTCGGGGGTCAAAGACAACTGGGAAATCGGAAATCACTGGCGACGACCGTCTCCACATGCACGACGACGACGACGATACTGACCTAGCACAGCAAGCAAGCAGCGGTAACGGACGGAGAGACCAAGTCAAAAAACGTGGAGCGTGGGTGAGAGACTTTCTCCTTCGGGGCGCACCACGCGACCCGAGCCGCAATGTTTTGCAGTGCAGTGGCGGCGGAACAACGCGTGTCTCTAGACGGGGGGGACACGGAAGCGTTCCTCCCTGCTGCGGCAGCAGACTGCTTGGCGGGAGCGCGTCGCGTTTGTTATCATTCGAGAGGCAGCAGCGGCACTGGCTGGCAGTAGGCGAGGATCGCTAGAGAGGTTTTAGGCGGCGTTTGGCAAAAAACAAAAACGTATCCACCGGTCGGCCGACTACTAGCACGGAGTAAATGACTACGATGACGATAGCGAGCATTCGATTGCGGGACTCCGTGCGAGGTGGTTGCTAAACGAGCCTCCAACAATCGTCAACATTTCCTTTTGGATGTTACGTTCTCGTCATGGTTCAAGGATCCATGTTTTGGAATTTATGACAGGTTTTTAGAATCTTGGTTTTAGTACAAATTTCTATTTAGGATAACCTTTAAATCAAGGGATTTTCAAATGTCAGTAAAAATTGAGGTCAAGTTTTCAGGATTATGAACACTTTGAAAATTTGGTTTTATGAAAATTTATGTTGGATGACAACCCACTTTGACATTTAATCGAGGAACGTGTTGGTCAGTTTTTCGCCAATAGTCTGAGGGATGTAAAACCTTCGTCATCAGAATTGACCCAACGGCTCTTGCTTTGACCATGACCTCAAAAAACATCTCAAAATTGCAAATTTTAATTTGTTTTGAGGTTAGGGCCAAACCAAGACCCGTTGGTCCAATTGTGATGGCGGATTTAGAAATACCGCGTTTCTTTTACGGTGTTATTGTTGGTATCGGAACAAAACCTACTGGTACAGAATGACTATAGCCAATCCCAATACATGGCCATAGGGAATTCTTTTAGTTGTTAGGATACTTAGGATGCATTGTCGATATTATAATACGTAAAATATTTGGTCGACTGGAATCCACTTCATTGTGAAGTCAATCTTTGATCCTGTCATTATTTATTATTTTAAGTTATTTTTTGCTCCTCTGATTATGCCGAAATGATGATTATTTAGACAGCACGAGATTTTTCCCAGCGCTTTCCCAATCGTCTGTAATGACCATAAAGTTGTTCTGCGTTGTACGAAATTGAAGGTGCTCCTTAACGTATTGGAACATTGGAAAATAAAGAGGCTATTTTCAATGCCTTCGATGCAAATAGTAGGAAGAGCATAAGGGAAGTTGCTCGCGAATTTTCCGCACCTGCAGACGGAAGATGATCCCGCTAGAGTGGAATTCTGTAGTGGTTGCTGGTGATTTTGGCTCTGGGGTGCAGAACTGGTTGTTTAATTTTTACTTTAAAACATAGGCGTCCTGAAGTATGACATTCCTTTTTAAATGGTTAGTAAACACAGTCGGACAAATATTTTTAAAAGTTTTAAGACAACAATGTCCCCTTGTCTCCTCTGTGGTTATCTAACCATATCTCTAACCGCATAGGTACTGATAAAAGTAATCGCACATATTGATTCATAATTGGGAACAATTTCGAAATAAGTTCGATGAGTGGGTATCAAAAAATACCAAAAATATGATGCACAGCAGCTACCTACTGAGGTAACAAATTATTCCGTGAAAAATTAAGACATCCTCAAAAAACTGGTTCCATATCATATCTGACATCGACGGCCACTATCTAATACATACTACTACTACTACTACTTATCACCACGTAGTAAGCTCGAGTCAGTCAGTCAGTCGGCTCGACCGTCCAAGCTTGGCACCGTTCGTGGACTACCACCACGAATACAATATTAAAAGTAATGCAGATGGAAAGCCTATCCTTTCCGCATGCCTCGCGCCGCGTGTCTTTCGCCGCAGACGGCCTGGCGCCGTCCACCCGGCCCGCCAAACCAACGTTCGCTAAACATGCGTACTCTTGCCCCACTGTATATTATTACTTTTTACATCCTAGTCTGTAACAACCCGAAAGGACCAATCAAAAAGTTTGCATAACTGCTGACAGGTCTGAGGCTATAGCCTATATCTGACCTCACTTTATACTTTTAATAATTGTTATTATAAATGTTAAACAAATAAAACTGCTGGCTTAAATTTTAAGCTGGAAGACTAGCTCGCTATTTAAAACAAAATGTTTAACTAGTGTGACATAATTTATAATGTCTCAATATATGTCCTATTATGAGCTGGCCAAATAGTCTGAAATAGATAAAGGCCAAGATCTAAAGAATATCAGTCTTAAAATTGCCTTGTATAAAGTCTAAAAAAATACCTTAAATCTAAATAATACTAAATGTGAAAATCTCAATACGAAAATACAAAAGTATTACCTAAATAGTTTCTTGACGCCAACATTTTAAAAGATTATTTGAGCGTTTTTGCCTACAGTGCCCATAAAACATTCTCTTTTCTTTTAATGTAAAAAACTGCTTCTATATCCATTGTTAATCTATTTCCAAGGGATGCATTTTAATTTTCACAGAAAATTTTGAGATTTTATCGCCGGTAGATTTCCAAGCTAGAAATTCTAACGGGAATTCCAATAAATACAGCTGTCACTTTTTGTACCTTTGTAAAATTTTTTAATACTTTGTGATAATATTTTTCAATTATAGTAATAAAAAAATCAAAGGATAAAATATTTTTTTAACATAATCATAAGTTATTTTAATATTTTTTCATTTAATTAAATTTGTAAGTAAAATTGTCTAAAACCGTCTTAATGTATGTTATAAAACCGTCTTAAAAGTCTATAATAATGTCCTAAAACGTCTAAAAACTATAATGTCCATCATCACCCTCTTGGAAGTGAATAACCAAGACAAATTGTCTAAGAACCTATAGAACTTATAATGTCCTAAAACTGTTGTCATGTTTTTCCTTTTTATTTGTAGGTATTTGGACCGTTGGGAGAAGGTGCATTTTCTTGGAGAAGACGGTGAAAGAGGAAGCGACGATGATGAAGAGAGCAGGCATAAGCGCTGGTCCGCAAGAGCCCTTCATTCGGTACCTTACACATACAACTATACCCAACATAATATTGCCGGTAAGAACTCAAAAGAACAACCATTTACAAAAGTCTTATCTTCGAAATAGTTTAGTTCAAAATCATCGCATGCAACTCCACAAAACTTGATTGTACGCTTTTTCCAATCCAATCAGTCGGAATTGCCAGAAAAGAATAACTCAGCTGCATTTGCACCCCTTCTCCCCCCTTATGCCCATCATCGATTGCAATCACGTGACCTTTGTACGCCCGACGCCGTTCGTCACGACGCCTTTCCACTTGAAGCGTCGGAATTTTATGTTTGTGTGTAGGTTCACTAATCAAAACAATATGTATATTCATTAATGATTTTACTATTTGATTAATATATAATTAACTAAAATATATAGTATTGTAAACTCGTATTTACTTAAAACCATTACGTGGTGTAATAATTGTTGCGGTTTCTATATCTCCAACGACCAACAAATCAATACCATATTTTATATATTTCCATTGTTCTGTGCACAGGCGTTTGATTGGTTCGATGGTTTTGTTATTATATTTACAAAATCGGCAACGCCTATCCAGTCAAGTCGACGCTTGCAATTAAACCCCACTGTTAATATAAAAATACGTTTTTTACGCGCATCCATAATTAAAGTTCCATACGTGTGTACAGGAATCAATAATGATACAAGCGCCACCCCTCTACCGTTTTGATGTGATATTTTGGTTTTATTAGGGAAAAAAAAGTTTTTTTTCGAATTATACAGCACAATTTCAACTTTCCGAAGGTTTTTGACGCTCTGAAACCATATGCAAATTTTACAAGATTTAGGTAGATAACAATATTACCTACTTCCTACTTACTTTCTGAATTTCATTGGGGAATGTGTGATTCAGCATTTAATGCATATTCGAATGCCTATTTCAGTCACTTGCATATATTCCGGAATTTCAGAAATATTTACTCATTTCTCTTTCAAGAAATATTGATTAAATTTAAAATTTAAATATTTTATTTTTTACACGCCTAGAAGTCACATACAAAAATAAAATTTTGAATTGAAAAATCTAACAAATGCTCTCTCGAGCGATTTGGTCCATCGGGCCGCCTCCGGGGGCAGAGGGGACGATCGGCGGCGGCGTCGGTGACAATCCGATTACCACACCGTCATTATCGCCTGCCGCCGTCGATGCAGCGGCGGGAGCGGTGACGGCGGCGGCGGCGGCTAAACTTGAAAGGGGCGGGGGGATCCATAATAATGTATTGACTCGCGGCGTGTCGGGTCGAGCGCCAAAACAAACCAAGATTTGCGCGGTGGAGGCGGCGATCCGCGGCGGCGGCGGAGGCTGCACTTCTTGGCGTTTTGCTGTACGTGTGCCAGATTCGCTTATTGGGTCATTCAATCGCATGCATTTTGAGACGGCTAATAAGGAAATATGGCAACGGAGCGATGTGTTTTACATATAGAAATTTTTTTAACAATATACATTTTAAAATATTAAATTTCAAGAGTTTTACGTAATTTATATAGCCTGATTAAAATAACAAGGTATAAATGCAGATTTAAAAAAAAATATATAAATAATAATACTTAATTAAACTGAAATACCTACCTGTAAAGTTTAAACTATCAAAAATAACCTTTAAGCTTTCTTAGAATTAAAAGGGCAAGTGGATAAAGGATTTAAGTAATATTTTTAATAATAAAGGACAATACAATATATATTTTTATTTAATATTACAATAATTTTTCTTTGAATGTGTCATGTTACATTTAAATTATAAAAAAACAGACAATAATTTGGTATTGCAACTATAATATTTTTTGTACCTTATTGTTAAAAATTTTACGTCATCCACATGCCTCTTGAATTATCAAATAAAAACATCTTAAACTGTCTTGGAATCTATAGAGCCTAAAACTGTATCAAAACTGCTATAAAATGTTTAAAACTGTCTGTGCTTAAACTCTTCTAGAACCTATATTGTTCTAAAACTGTTATAACATCTCATAAAACCGCCTTGCTAGAGCCTATTGTGTTCTAAAACTGTTTAAAATAACCTTTGAACTTGGAACTGTCTTATGACCTAGGTTAAAATGTCCTAAAACTATCCTAAACACGTCAGCCTAGAACTGTATTAAAACTGACTTAAACTCTTTTAGAACCTATATAATATAGGCTATATTTTTCTAAAACTGTCTAAAATAACCTTTTAACTTGGAACTGTCTTAGGACCTAGGATACATGTCCTAAAACTATCCTAAACACTTCAGCCTAAAACTGCTTTACAATTTTTAAATCTCTGTCCTTAAACTCTTTTAGAATCTATATTGTTCTAAAACTGTCTAAAATAACCTTTGAACTTGGAAATGTCTTATGACCTAGGTTAAAATGTCCTAAAACTATCCTAAACACGTCAGCCTAGAACTGTATTAAAACTGACTTAAAATTTTTCGTCCTTAAACTTTTTTAGAACCTATATTGTTCTGAAACTGTCTAAAATAACCTTTTAACTTGGAACTGTCTTAAGACCTAGGTTACAATGTCCTAAAACTATCCTAAGCACTTCAGCCTAAAACTGCTTTAAAATTTTTAAAACTCTGTCCTTAAATTCTTTTAGAATCTATATTGTTCCAAAACTGTTATAACATTTCATAAAACCGCCTTGCTAGAGCCTATTATGTTCTAAAACTGTCTAAAATAACCTTTTAATTTGGAACTGTTTTAGAACCTAGGTAACAATGTCCTAAAACTCTTAAAACCTACCACTCTTGAAAATGTTAATTTCTTGGAGCTGTCAATATCTTAAAACTATAACGACTGATTTTGCTCTTTTTGTTTAGAATCGAACCGCGACTACAACCACATGTCGACCAACCTGTACAAGGGCTCCGATTACGACCGCCTGGCCCTATCCCTAATCTCCCCGCTGCCCAACGAACAAGACTTCGCAATAAACGTGTGCACCCTGCTGTCGAACGACGGAAAGCACACGCTGAAACTGGAAAAGCACCCTAGAATAATCAATTTCCTTCTCGGACACGCCGGAGTGTTCCATCACGAGTCCCTTCGGGAGATATTCGTGCAGAACTACTCGAAAGTGAGGAAGCACTCGGTGCACACCTTTTGGAGGGACGTGGTGGAGAGCAAGGAGTACCTGGACTTGACTTTGGAGGGCAAATTCGTGAGTAAAGTCGAGATAAAGGAGGTGGGCACGAACTTTTTGAGCGAGGATATATTGAAGCTAACCAATGTCGTCCCCATGGAGGTGGACAGCGTCAGCATTGAGGACGATTTCGATAGCGATTGCGAAATTGTGTCCACTTCTTCTGGCGGTAACAAGGTTAAGCTGAAATTGAACGATGAAGACGATCAGTTATTTTGCTTGAAGAGAAGTGTGGGTACGCAGGATTATATTGGGCAAAGGGTTGTGCAGATTGCCACGATTTTGAGGAACTTGAGTTTTATCGAGGAGAATTTGAGTGTGCTGTCGAAGAATCAGTGTTTTTTGAGGTTCATACTGTTGTGCGCTAGTTCTCAGTGGAGTTCGTTGAAGAATCTGGGCTTGGATATGTTGGGTAACCTCGCAAGTGAATTCAGTCTGAAGGATGTTTCAAACGACATACTTTCGACCGCTTTAATTAAAATCATCGTTAGAGGTTTGGAGAGCGAGGACAGGAACTTGTGTATATCATCCTTGGAGGTGCTCAATAAACTCGGCCAGAACGAGAACAACGAGGACATTCTTCTCAACACGTTGGAGTGCAGCATCTACAAGAAAGTTTGCTCTTTCCTGACGATACACGACGTCATGCTCCTGATATACACCCTCGAGTGTCTGTACTCTTTGAGCTCGTTGGGCGAGAAATCCTGCAACTTCATAGTGATAAACCACGGCGTCATAGACACCCTGGTGTCTCTGGTGACCGTCGAGGGCAAAAGTTACGGTCCCAAAGCCTGCATAGGGATGAAACTGGTGGAGACGGTGACCGGCGTGGCGACAGCGGCTCAGAATCAGCAGCAGCAGCAGCAGCAGGGGCAGCAACAGGCGCAAGGTGGCGCTGTTGCCGGTGCTTCGGGGGTCGCTGTCAGCGCAGCAACGCCCCTGGCGGCGGCGACGCCGGTTAAAGTGTCGCCGCAGCCGGCGACGCCCGTCAGACAAGTCCAGATTGCGCCGCAGAGGCTCATTGCCGTCACCCCAATGTGTAAGTACATTTTTTATTATTAGTCTTATTGAGTTTTTAATATAAAGATATTAAAAGGAAACAATCATTTGTATACGGTTTTTATATATTTGTTACTATTTTGCACTATTTTTGAATTGTTTTTTTTTTCTAAAAATGTTTTTTTTAAATATAATTTTTGCTTGTTCATGTTATTAATATTTTTTATTTATTAAATTTTTTATCTATTTAATTTTACAGTTTTGTTATAGTACATAACTCTAAGAGGGGAGGGAGTAGAATAAAATTGCAAAAATTACGATTTAACGATTTTTTAGTAAAATATTGGAGCAAATATTTTAAAATGTCAGAAACGCATTAAAGAACATCTAAAACAAATTTTGAAAGTGAAATTCATAAAAATATATATCGAAAAACCTTTTAAAATGTCAGCAAAAAATTTTAGAACCAAAACAAATTTTGAAAAGTTAAATAATGTCAAAAACATGTTGGAATTAAAGAACATACTTAGGAATGTCAAAACAAATTTTAGAATGTCAAAAAGCACTTTTAAATGTCAAAAACACTTTTTGTTAAAGGCAAACTAAAGAATGTTAAAATTATAAGAATGTGGAATATTGTCATTTTGACATTTCAGAATGTAAAAAAGCAAATTTTAGAATGTCAAAAACATATTTATTGTTAAAATAAATTTAAAAATTACAAAAACCGATAAAGAACGTCTAAAACCAATTTATAAAAATATAAAATATTGTCAAAAACCCTTTTAAAATGTCAGCAAAAAATTTAAGAACGTCAAAACAAATTTTGGAAAGTTAAATAAATTATTTGCTCCAATATTTTACTAAAAAATCGTTAAATCGTATTTTTTGCATTCCTAAGTATGTTTTTTAAATAAAACATGTTTTTGGACATTACGTCACCTGAGAATTATAGTGTTCTATCTGCATTTTCTTTTTTTTATTCAGGTTAGTCTTGTTTTAAGTCTTAAAGATGATATTGGTCTATCTATATATAATTGGGGTAGAAATTGTAAAGTTTAAGGTTTAAACTGTACAATTTCTACCCCAATTATATATAGATAGAACAATATGCATCTTTAATACTTAAAACAAGACTAACCTGAATAAAAAAAAGAAAATGCAGATAGAACACTATAATTCTCAGGTGACGTAATGTCCAAAAACATGTTTTATTTAAAAAACATACTTAGGAATGCAAAAAATACGATTTAACGATTTTTTAGTAAAATATTGGAGCAAATATTCCAGGAAACCAATACCTATAGATAGAAAAGAGACATAATTTAATATTGCTATGCCTTTTAAATAAAAATTATTTTATGTTAATTTTAAAAATGAATGTAATTTTTAATTTATTTCTTTAGGAATACTTTTTCGGTTTTATTTTTGTTTCCATTTGTTTTAATGTATTGTATTGTATCCATTTCAAGAGTTTAATAAATATATCGTCATATTCCTGCCAAAAGTCACTAACTGACATTTTGAAAAATGATGTACTTCGCTATACAAATTTACCATATATTTAATATTTAAAAGCCACTAGATGCCTAGAATAATAAAAAATGTTCGTTTTTGCATGGTTAAAAATCACTATAGTTTATAAACTGATGTAATAGATATATTTATTTGCTTATTTATTTTATCTTGAAGATCAATAATAAAATGTTAGTTAGTGACTTTTGGCAAGGATATGATTTAATAACAGTAAGCTAAGAAAAACTTTAGAACGATAAATTTCAAGAGTGAAACTAACATTTTTAGCAACTCCTTCTGTCCCCGCGGCGGCCGTGGTGCAAACCCCGACGTCGATCGCCGTCTCGTCGG
Source organism: Brassicogethes aeneus (assembly GCA_921294245.1). NCBI lineage: Eukaryota > Metazoa > Arthropoda > Insecta > Coleoptera > Nitidulidae > Brassicogethes > Brassicogethes aeneus. The sequence goes on along the minus strand of OV121138.1, from coordinate 48,486,176 downwards.
CGAGCGTCGTCGCAGCCAGCTCCGTCCTGACGCCTCAGCAGGCCATCCAGCAGCAGCACGCGCACCAGCAGGCCATCCACGAGAACGAGCAGTTCGCTTTGGCGTGGCTGAGGGCGACGTACGAGCCGGCCGTCAACGGCAGGATCGACCATCAGGAGCTCTACAAGCACTACTTGAACAGCTGCTCGAAAATCGGCAGGAAGGGGGTCATATCGCCGCTGCATTTCCCCAGATGTGTCAGGTACGAACAAACTTTTATAATCGATCATTACTACGGGTTCAAAGTGTCGGAAAGATTGGGGAAAACCGTTTTTTCCCAAGACTTTTTTTGGAAATCATTCACTACTTAACATTATTTTAATTAAAAAATATCATCCTTACAAAAAAATAAATGTAAACAATAAATATATACTATCCAATTACTAAATAATGAATTAAATTACAAAATTATTATTTATTATAATTTTATTATCGTTTTTGCATTAATAAAAACATTGGGAAATTTTTTTGACAAAACCATATATCATCATTATTGTTTTTACCTCCAAAATGCGTGACTATGCAAAACAAAAAACAATTAGTTTTTAAGAATATAAAATGTTTTCAAAAACCCTTTTAAAATATCAGACAAGAAATTTTAGAATGTCAAAAACATATTTATTGTCAAAACACATTTTAAAATGTCAGAAACGCATTAAAGAACGTCTAAAACAATTTTTGAATGTGAAATTCATAAAAATATATATCGAAAAACCTTTTAAAATGTCAGCAAAAAAATTTACAATTTCAAAAAAAGTTTAGAATGTCAAAAAGCACTTTTAAATGTCAAAGACACTTTTTGTTAAAGGCAAACCAAAGAATTTGGAATATTTTCATTTTGAATGTAAAAAAACAAATTTTGGAATGTCAAAAACATATTTATTGTCATATAACATTTTAAAATGTCAGAAACGCATTAATTAAAGAACTTCTATAACAAATTTTTTAATGTGAGATGTATAAAAATATAAAATATTGTCAAAAAACCTTCCAAAATGTCAGCAAAAAGTTTTAGAACGTCAAAACAAATTTTGGAAAGTTAAATAATGTCAAAAACATGTTGGAATTAAAGAACATAGGAATGTCAAAACAAATTTTAGAATGTCAAAAAGCACTTTTAAATGTCAAAAACACTTTGTTAAAGGCAAACTAAAGAATGTCAAAATTATAATAATGTGGAATTTTGTCATTTTGACATATCAGAATGTAAAAAACCAAATTTTAGAATGTCAAAAACATATTTATTTTTAAAATAAATTTAAAAATGACAAATCGATAAAGAACGTCTAAAACAAATTTATAAAAATATAAAATATTGTCAAAAAATTTCAGCAAAAATTTTAGAACGTCAAAACAAATTTTGGAAAGTTAAATAATGTTTTATTTAAAAAACATACTTAGAAATGTCAAAACAAATTTTAGAATGTCAAAAAGCACTAATGCAATAATTTTTAATTTTATAAATCAAAGTGTTAAATAAAACGAAAGTTAAAATATTCTCGATATCAATATCCATAAAAATTTGTAAATTTTCAGAAAAATTGACTTTTGCATTTTTTCGTATGAATAAAATAAAAAAAATGCAAAAGTGAATTTTTCCCAATTTCCCAATTGTTGCGGAAAAAACTGTCGGCTCAGTTTTTCAACGTGTTATTTTTAAATTTTTGCTCGTTAGGTCTGTGTTCGGAGGAACCGTCGGACCGAACCCCATGAAGCCAGTAAACCCCTTGGACCCGCAGTACTACGACGGCATTAAGGTGCGCCCCACCCCCCTCATTATAAGTATTCCCAACTCCGCCCCCGCCCCCGCCGCCGCCCCTCCGAAATCCGGCAACCCTTTGGCGGCGGTCCGCAAGAAACCTCAAAGCATCCAACCCGCCCCCCCTCCTGCCGCTGCCTCCCCTTCGGAGACCCCCTCCGCGGACGGTTTGCCTCCCGCCTCCCCCATCCTGAAAGCGCAGCTGAGCGCCCCTCCCAAACAGCAACAGCCGGCAACGCAGCTGAAAGACGGCAACGCTGCTGCTGCTGCGAGCGATTCGAAAAGTCAGGTAAAAATTTTTTTAGTTCAGCCGACTACCCGTATCGCATTTTTTATTACCGCCTATACGGAATGTGCATACGACTATGTGTCTCTTTTTCTGTCTCCTTCATCTACACATGCTCTACTATACTTCTATTTTGCTGGGGATTCCAAAAATTATTGACATAATTTTTCACCATCAAAGTTGATAACTTTTTTAATATTCTTGGTTAAAAAAAAATTGTTTATCAACCATTTTCATTGTATATCTATTTTTAACGTAGCACTTATTTATATTAACTGACATAATCATAACATATTTATTATCAAAACACATTTTAAAATGTCGGAAACACATTTTTTAATATGGAGTTTATAAGAATATAAAATATTCTCAAAAAAACCTTTTAAAATATGTGGAATATTGTCATTTTTACATTTAAGAATGTAAAAAAAAATTTTAGAATGTCTAAAACACATTTTAAAATGTCAGCAAAAAATTTTTGAACGCCAAAACAAATTTTGAAAAGTTAAATAATGTCTAAAAACATGTTGGAATTTAAAAAAACGTACTTAGGAATGTCAAAAACATGTTTTGTTTAAATGCAAAAACTTCTTAATTATATTTTTTATAGTTTTTATGGTTTTTTTTTATTTTAATTTTCACGAAGATAGTAGAGCACATTTGCCGTCACATTCTTGGTTGTGGGACTATTTTATCGTTTATTACTATTATTATAATTTTAGAAAAAGCATAAAAAATAAACTCTAAAAAGGTAAGAGTTTAAATAACATACCACCTGGCTTTATGTGAAGTTAGCACAAAAAGTAAATAGAAAAATAGTAAAAGTATTCGGCCTAACAAAATTTTACCTGCAAAACCTACTAACAACCATATCATAGATTAACAAAAAAATAAATCCCAAATAGTTCTGGTAGTTAATAATAATAAGTAAAGGGTCTACTATTATTTTATATTACATACATATTTTTTTGACCATTAAAAAAAAATTAAGTAGTGTACCTGTTAAAATTAAAAATGTACTGTTTTGTTTTTGTTATGGATTTACAAAAACAAAACAGTCATAGTGAAGAACAAATCTATGGTCAGAACTGCATTAGTAATTTTTTGTCGTCAAGAATATGATGATTATTTTCTGATGGTGCGAACTTTTTTTAATAAAATCATTTACAGTCGTTTTACATATTTTTAAAGTTCGGGCGCGTTTTTCAGTAAACCCTCAATATAACTGAATATAACTGTCAAATAATACTAATCCAGTTCCGGCGATATACAGGGTGCACCAAGTATCACTCTATGCTTGGGTATACATTTTTTGAGTAGCTACAAGGTCTGTTAAATGAGAGAAAAGTTTTTTAATTACAAGTCTATTAAAACGGCTTTTAAAAAAATCGGCAAATAATTTGAAAAAACTAAAAAACATAAAATTGTTATAACTATATTTTCATCCAATTTTTTTTGTCTTTTTGATTTTGTGTTAGGTTAATGTGTATGTTTACATGTAAAACTTCCTTTTTTTCAAAATTCACAGGAAAGATTTTTAGTTTATTTCAAATATTTCTGTCTCTTCTTCCAATTTATAAATTCCATTTTAATAGACTTGTAACTCTAATTTAACCAACCTTGTAGCTCTAAAAAAAGTATATAAAAAATAGAAGGATACTTTGGTGCCCTGCCCCTGTACTTCACATGAAAAAATCCCCAAAAACATGTTGTCTGCATTTTCCCCTCAGGCAATGGCGCATCCGCACTTGAGCCAAGCTTTGCTAGGGACGAGCAGCGCGACGTCTACGACGACGCTGACGACGCCTACGACGACGCTGACGACGCCTTCAGTGGCGTCGGTTCAGCAACAGGTCGCGCCGAAGGAAGGTCAAAGTAGCACGTCGCTGATTAAAAGTCTTTTGGCTAATAAGGTAAACGATTGCATGTCGACGGTGAGCATGAAGACAACCGACTGCCAAAATGTAGCTCAGGTAACAATACTAATCACACATTTTTTTTTATATTTTTTTTTAGAGAAAAATAGCATGGATGATTTTTTAAGGGATAGATTTTCAAAGTTTCAATTTGAATACTCGTTAATACGCTTTTAATAACAAACCAAATAAGAATTTAAAAAGTTCTTGGATGTCAAATGTTTAACCAACAAAACTGAGGTTAAATTCGTCTGACAGTTGTCAGTAAACACTCGCTCCAGCCTTATTAAAACTCGTAACTAAAACGTCGTTTATCAATCTTGATACATAATATACTATTAAGAACATCAAAAGCAAACTAAAGAATGTCATAATCATAACAATGTAGAATATTGTCATTTGACATTTAAGAATGTAAAAAAACAAATTGTAGAATGTCAAAAACATATTTAATGTTAAAACACATTTTAACATGTCAGAAACGTCTAAAATAAATTTTTGAATATAAAATTTATAAGAATATAAAATATTGTCAAAAAATTTTATCAGCAAAAAGTTTTAGAACGTCAAAACAAATTTGAGAATGTTAAAATTTAATTATGTCAAAAAACATGTTGGGAAAAACATACTTGGGAATTTCAAAACAGATTTTAGAATGTCAAAAGCACTTTTAAATGTCGAAAACATTTTTTGTTTAAAATACAAAAACTTCTTAATTATATTATTTTATGTTTAATGTCAAAATCATAAAATCGTAAAAAAAATGTCAAAAACATTTTAAAAGTTAAAAAACACTTTGAAATGTCAAAATTATATTTTAGAACGTCGATATCATTTTTTAGAATGTCAAAATCATAATAATACAAAACACATTTTAGAAATTTAAGATACATTTAAGAATTTCAAACAAATTTTATGAGGTCAAAAAACATTTTAAAATGTCATTTGTACAATAATTTACAATTTTGTATTTTTCATTATTTCTACAACTTTTACAATCTATCCTATTTTTAGAAAGCTTGGTTTTTAACAAAAAGTTTTTAATTCGTTGTTTAACAAAATTATAAATAATTATTTAATAACATTGTATTTTTTTATTATTGCTAGATTATTTTAAATCGCCTTAAAATAGTAAAAATAAATAATCCGAAAATTACTGACTTACTAATAAGATATTTTTGCGTTTTGTACCAAGTATTGTAATAAAAATGCTTGCTTTTTTGAAATTTACTACTAACTAAATTTGTTTTTTAACCAAGCCAATAATATTCATAGTTTGCAAGAGTACCTATACGAATAAAATCAATTCATGTATGGTAGCCTAAACTAGATTTTGGATACCCAGTAACTTTTACTGTGTGAAGGGTGCTTTGCATTCTTTGCATTCTTTCTGTGGTGTGAGATACAAAAGGGTATCGGATTTTTTTCAGAATTTAGAGTAACAAAACACAATAGAGGAAGTTATTTACATTTTAACGCAATCGAACATAAAGGAACATCCTAAACACCATTTTTTGATGTTGCCAGGTGTGCTTATTAGAAAACCTCTTTTATTTTTCTTAGGTTAACAGTAATTATTATTGCTTATCATTTTATTTATTTTTACAAAAACTACATCAGGCAAAAAATATATTACCTTTAATTAATTTGAAATTTTATTTGATTGCATTTTTTAATTGTTTTCTAATGACGTTTTAAGTTTCCAGTTTGTAAATTTTATTATTTAAAACTGAGCTGACAACGCTGCAGTAATTGCTTTTATAACAGTAAGACAAGAAACGCTTTTCGTCCTTGTTTATTTAAACATCGTAGAAAGAGACAAAAGTAACCTAAGAAAGTGTGCCGGTTTCTTCTTATAATACGTCACTATTACAGTGTTGCGCGTTATTAGATTGTTTGTTTGTGTGAATTTTTCCGTGTTTTTCAGTTTTTAAATACAATTTTAAGGTGATTTTAGACAATAACCATTTTAATATGGTGAGACAGTGCCAAGTGTGTGGTAAAGTTGATGCCACAAATCCTGAACTTTCTTTTCACCGGTAAGTAAGGTTATGTTCTTATGCTTAGGTTTCAGTGGTGTAGATAAGTTTTATTATTATTATTTAGAAAATATTCTGTGTGAGGATATTACTTGCTTAGGCATATAAACATACTGCTATAACTCTAATAAAAATAATCATTCTTTTTTTAGGTTTCCTTTAAACCCAGAGAGGCGAAATTTGTGGTTTAGCCTTTTGGAATTTACACAAAATAAAAGGATACCAAAAACAGCTGATGTTTGTTCTCAACATTTTGATCCCAATGATATTTATATCAGATCAAATGGATTTAAATATTTAAAGGCGGATGCAAATCCATTGCCAGCTTCTCCACTATTTGAACCTAACTCATCAAGGTATGGCAAAAAATAATAAATAAATATTTAGTTCTCCTAGTGCATGCAAATAATATTAGTTAATTGTTATATAGTTTTTAATTAACCAATATACAGTATATTTTACTTTACATGGAAGCACCCCTGTATTTTCTTTGTTTTTGTAAGAATTGATTTGATTTTTTTATCAGTTTTACAACTCACCAAGAGGCATCTATTCATGTCCTTGAGAGAAAAAAATGTCATTAGCCTGGCCTAGTGGGATCAAGACCATGGGTCATATTGTCAATATTTTGCTTTGCGTTAGAGTTAGGTACAACAAAAAGTTATTAAGAAAAGTTTTTTAGATTGAATAGATTACCCTAAATATCGACTTTCAATTAAAAATTCCATTTTTTAATTTTTATCCCGTTAGTTACGTTTATCCATGCCACCCTTTGATTCTAAATTTAAAGTTAAAAATATAAATCAAATCATATAAAAACAAAGAAAATATAGAGGTGCTTAAAACACACTAAATTAAAAAATCAAAATTTACCCTATTACTTTCTTAATTAATTTCATTTTAATATTTTTTTAAATCTGTAACAGCCACATCACACATAAATTTATACATCAGCAATTGTACACTAAAATTATTAATTTAGTAAACAAAGAAAATGTGACGAAAGTCATTCTTTAAAATAAATTATGTAGTGTTTTTTTATTTTTAGACAAAAAAATACTTTAGTAGAAAAATCACACATTTTATAAAAAAAATCTGTTATCTGTAATGCTGTTATCTTTTTACAGCTCAGAATCCCTGGAATCCATTTTAAATGAGAACCCCAAATCTTTAGAAGTTCAAAGCACATCGTAAGTATTTTACAAGATAAAAATTTAAATTTAATCGTTGATCAATAAAGGCCTTAAAAAAATTAAATCTTTAATTTTAGATCTGCAGAACCGTATTCAGATGCAGATGGTTCTCCTAATAAACTGCTAGAAAAGATTACTTTAGGAGTAGAAGTTTCCAAGACTAGCGGAAAAGTTTATCAAGGGTGTGTAATTTCTGACTTATTTATTATTTTTAACTTTTTAATAGATCTCTAATTTAGAAGAATACAGTGTAACTTGTTTTAACTGAACAACAATATAACTAACTTTTTATTTTATCAATAACTGTAATATAAAGCATTTTGGCATGTTTGTAGGGCCCCATATGATGAAACTAATGAACAGGAAACAAGGATTGCAACACATTCAGATGATTTTGATTTAAATATTGTACCTTATTGCAAGCCAGGTACTTCACAACCTAAAGATGGACAAAAAGTTGAGTTTAAAAAGTACCAGTCATATACTACTTCAACAGCATCAGAAACAGAAGAACAGATTTTAAGTATGCTTAAAAGCAATCCCTCAGAGGTTCCAGAGTCACTTGTGGGGCCAGATTCTGTATTTAGAGGAAAACTTGCTTTGGTTAATGTTCCCAAAAAAAGGTATCTACCATATTCCTTTTTTAATATTAATAACAACTTTAATTTGCGATTTACACATTTTCACAAATAAATATATTAATTTAATAAATTTAACACTAATTTGTAAAACAATTTTAAGGAAGAGGGATGCCTATGTTGGAGATTTGAGTAGTGACGATTTTGATTCTCCTAAAAAGCGTAGAAGAAAGATTGCCTTTATTAAAAAGGTAGTTGAAGAAAAAAGAAAAAAAGTGCATGGTTTGCAAACAACAGTAAGACGCCTTAGAAAAAGGATTACTTCATTAAAGAGCCTTCTAGATTTATTTAAAAAGAAACTCTTTATATCTGAAAATTCTGAGAGCATGATTAAGGTATGGATTTAGTAGTGTTTGTAGCAACTAAAAATTTAGATTTTGTCAGCTTGTAAGTGCAGGGTCTGGAATGAAATCTGACAGTTTTCTAAATGGTATAACTTAGTTTTTAAATAAATTGATGAGTTTGAAAAAAACATATTTTTTTAATGTTAAGTGAAAATTTGTTTAGATTTCAGACAAAACTCATTTTCACCTCAGCAAATGTGTAATAAAGCAAAATTGTCGTAATAGGGCCCCAAATCGGGTAATTTGGGGCCTAATAATCACCAAATGCCTTTTCACTATTGAAGAGTAACTGTCTAGGCTGTAGTGTGTAGATTTTTTCATAATGTTTTTTCCACTTTTAAATTTTTAATTGTGAATTTTCATAATTTTTAACAATAATAAATTGACTAATTTTTGCTTTACACTCTTTTTCAATTTGTTTCATAAGATATGAAAAATGTCCGCTCTTCCTCTTTACAATAAAAAAATATGATTTCTTTTTAACTCAACAAGTTATTTCATTTACAAAACCATCAAGTTTTACTGCCGGACCCTGTACAAGCATTAGGTACTTGAAAAATTAAATACTTTTTTTGTAGGCATCTTTACCAGACCAACTTGGTGAAATTTTTGAAAGATTTTTGAAGGGACCAAGCAAACAAAAGTATACACCGGCTTTAAGATGCTTTGCGCTTACCTTGTCATTCTACTCAACTAGAGCCTACAACTTCCTTAGAACTACATTTAATCGAAGCTTGCCTCACTTGGCTACAATTTCCAAATGGTATCGGTCAGTGGATGGATCACCTGGATTTACCAAAGAAGCTTTAGCCGCCTTGAAGTCAAAGCAAAATGATTCACCTGTACCTCTCTTGTGCAATCTAGTCATGGACGAAATGTCAATTAGAAAGCAAGTGGAGTGGACAGGAAACAAGTTTGTAGGGTATGTTGATGTGGGCACCCGTCTTGAATCAGACAGTTTACCCAAAGCACGAGAAGCCTTAGTATTTATGCTCGTTTGCTTAAACGGTTCCTGGAAACTACCTATAGGATATTTTTTATTAGATGGACTAGGGGCATCTGAAAAGGCAGAATTGGTCAAAAAATGTTTACAGTTCATTGCAGAAAGTGGTGTTATAGTAACATCACTTACCTTTGATGGAGCCCCTACAAATTTAAGTATGGCAGAAAAGTTGGGAGCGAATTTCAGTGATCCGAAAAATTTAAAGACCGATTTTCCACACCCCACATTAAATTATGCTATTTTTATATATTTAGATGCCTGCCACATGGTAAAGTTGGTGCGTAATTGTTTTGGGTCTCAGGAAGGTTTAAAAGATAATAATAATGAAGATGTGAAGTGGTCATTTGTAGAAAAATTGGTAGAAAAGCAACACCTTGAAGGGCTGCATGCTGGCAATAAACTTAGAATGCGTCACATAAAGTACCAAAGGGAAAAAATGAAAGTCCGTTTAGCTACTCAGACTTTAAGCAAAAGTGCTAGTGATGCTATAAACTTTTTAAGGGAAAATATACAAGATCCAGATTTTGCAAATTCCGAAGCTACATCGGCGTTTCTTTTAAAATTTAACGATTTATTTGACATTTTGAATTCCAGGAATAGATTAAGTAAATATTTTTATAAAAAGCCGTTTTCACCTGCCACATATGATACTTTTATAAGTCATTTAAATAATATGAAAGAATATATCTTAAGTCTTACATTAAGAAGTGTACCTATTGTGAAATCAATAAGAAAAACTGGGTTTCTGGGGCTGTTAATATGTATTGAAAGTATTATTAAAATGTATAATATTTACGTTGTTGAAAAAAAATATTTAAAGTATATATTAACATACAAGTTGTCTCAAGATCACTTGGAGTTATTTTTTGGAGCCATACGTAGCAGGGGAGGGTATAATAATAATCCCAACGCAAAGCAATTTGAGGCAGCCTATAAACGTTTACTAGTTCGAAGCCAAATTTCAGCTCCAAATACTGGAAATACTTTAAATTTAGAAAGTATTACAATACTTACTTGTGGTTCTGGTAGGCTACAAAAGGATGAGGTTAAGGAAAATGGTGGATATGAAAAACTGTTAGAGTCCTTACAAAATGAAATTGAAAAGGAAGGCTACCTTATTTCAGAAGGTTGGGACTTAACACTTTATTCAAAAGATATAGTAGCGTACATATCCGGATTTGTTGTAAGAGGCATTAAAAAATGTGTTGACTGTCCTACCTGTCTTGCTCTATTAGTAACTGAGGAAAGTATTTCTGAATTACAAAAAAAAAAAACTTATGGAAGGCTTGTTAAAGCAAGCAAACTTGTTATTGAAACCTGTAGGGCAGGAGAAAAGTTTTTTAGATTTTTCCATAAAACAACAAATATTTTTAACCAAAAAATTGAAAATCTTTTACAAATATTGATAACAAAATCATTACAATTTATTCCATCTTCGGTCTACGACGATTTTGGGGATCATTTTTATGACTCTCATATTTTACTAGATGACCATGTATCAAACTTATTAAAGTCAATTTTAAAAATTTATTTTAACTTAAGAATTCACCATCTAGGAAAACAAGAGGAGGAGGTTTTAAAAATAAATAGGTTAAGAAGCATAAATACCAAAACAGTCCTATTTAGAAATGAATAAAGAAATATATTAAATAAAATTGAACTACTGTACCTATAATATTATTAAGATGTAAGAGGTGGTGTTAATTTAAATTTTAAATTACTGTAAATTTAGATTTAGAATCTACTGTAAAACTTTGCATAGACTTGTAACAACAAACAGATAGGTAGAGCAAATCCTACAATGCTTGGATTTGTTACAAGTCTACAAATATGTTTAGCTTTAGCCATATGTATTCTGCATAATTTATTATATTTATATTAAACTCTTCTACCAGCTTTTTATTAACCCATCACTTCAAAAAATCATTTAAAAATATTGTTTTTTATTATATAATTTTATATTTTTGTTGGTTGATTAAAATTTAATTTTTTGTTCTGTAACACTGGGTTTATTTTTTAATTGTATTTTTAAGTGTGCCTTATAATTTACTAAAAATCTATTGTTTACATTTTTTTAAAGCAACTACTTGCTTTTTAATAAGGAACTTAAAAATTTAAAGCAACTACTTGCTTTTTAATAAGGAACTTAAAAATATTTCCATAATGTATAAAATTTACCTTGGGATTTTAAGCTTAATTTTAAGCTTTTAGCATACTCTATTGTTTCTTGTCATATTAAGCCTAGCCTGTATAAATTAAATCTCATTTACATTTATAAATAATTTCTCATTTATAGGTATAAATAATTTTACAGAAAACCAAGAATCTATTTTTATTAAATAAAAAAATATATTTACCGACATATGGAACATATTAAAATGAAGTTAAAATTTTTTAAATGTTATTTGCGCAATCAAAAAATACTTATTTCAATCAGTGCAATATTTTTTACCCTTAAAAACCGCACGTCACTGGAGAAATCTAAACGCAAGCCACGTGACTTTATAACAGTGTTGCCATCAAAGTGTTATTTGGTTGCCATCGCGATGCATCGCTTAGAATGTGCTTAGTTCTCTGATCATAAACAAGGACGGTTTTGAACTGTTATGCTGCCTCTATTGTGTTTTGTTACTCTAAGATAGTTTGCAAGAGTACCTATACGAATAAAATCAATTCATGTATGGTAGCCTAAACTAGATTTTGGATACCCAGTAACTTTTACTGTGTGAAGGGTGCTTTGCATTCTTTGCATTCTTTCTGTGGTGTGAGATACAAAAGGGTATCGGATTTTTTTCAGAATTTAAGAAAAGCTTGGTGAACGTTTCCTTCAAAATACTACAATTTTTAGAATCGCAATATTCTGACAGTTTAAAATTAAAATTTAATGAGATGGCAACATTGTGCTAATAAAAACATGTTAGTTTGGGCTATCATACGTGAATTGTTACTATTAATTAACGTAGTTATTATTATAAAAAGAAACGAACAAATATTATTTTTATTATACCTTTGAAAATGCTAAAACAGAGATACCATGTTATATTTGGTTACATTGGCGCAGAACAAACTGTTTTTACAGGGGTATGCCGAAAAATATTTGGTTTCTTGAAAACAGAAACAAAAAATCTAACATCGTTAATCTGAACTTTAGGTCGCAGCTAGGCAACAACAGCAACGCCTTCTGGCGCAGCAAAACGCGCCTGCATCGCAAACGTCAACGCCATCTGACGGCCAAAAAGGCAACAAAACGAACGAAACCCCCAAGGCGTCGAGACTGAACGGCGCCCGGCAATTGTTCAACGACAACGACGTGGCGGACAATTCGGTGTCGTCGACGACGCAATTCACCAGCGCAATAAAAGGCAAGAAGGAGCCGCCCCAGCCGCCGCCTCCGCCATTAGCGCCGCTAAGCAACAACTTGAAGAAGGTGAAGTGCGAGAACGAGGACTCGAACAACTCTCTCTCGGTGGGGACGGTGGGGATAGGCGGGATATCGAGCACGGAGGACGGGGGGGACAACTCCCTGACGTCCTTCGAGGGTTTGCTGAACGGGGTGCCGAACGTCGACGCGCAGATGAACAACGAGGACGACGATTTGAAGGAGTTGGTGAACATAGGCGGCAACAACGAGATCCTCATGAACAAACCGTTGCGGTTGGCTGATCTGCTCGAGAAGAAGTTCGAGAAGAGTCCGCCCGTGTTGAACGGCGCGTTGGGTAAGGATAGTGATGTAAAAAAAACGATTTTTTTCAAATTTGAAAAAAAACGTTTAAACAAAACATTGTTTTTTTTCAAATTATAAAAAAACTTGCACACCGTTTTTTTTGTTTTTTCAAATTATAAAAAACAGTTTTATAATAATAATTATTAAAAAAGCGTTCGTTTTTTTGTTTTATAAAAATTTTATAGATAAAAACTATTTCAGTTAAGTTTTTGTTTTAATTTTCATAGACACTCATGTATGTTTATTTTAGAAGCAAGTTTTTATTTGGTGTTTTTATTTAAAACCCTCTGTTTTTTTTTAAAAACAACGTTTTTTTTCTGCTTACATCACTAGGTAAGGACCTGCGGTTGGGCAACAGGACCGGCTTAGATTTGGTGGAGAACCACATCGAGAAAGCGCTGAGGGACAGCGAGTGCCACACGGTGAAATCGGAGGGCATCAAAATCGACGTGGACGAGGATGTAATAGAGGAGCACGTAATCAGTATTGACGAGGACAAGAAGCTGAGCCTTAAGAGGGCCGCGACGGAGGAAATCGTGGAGTTGGAAAGCAAAAAGCCGCTGCTGAGCAACGTGAACGGCTCGAACCCCTCGAACACAGCTTCGACAGCTGCGGCGAAGCTGTTTGCCGATTTGGCTGCCGATATTTTGGAGGACGAGGACGAAGAGCAGCTTCTGCAGGAAGCCAGCGCCCCTACCATCTCTATTGACGCTTCGGGCGCCGTGCAGGTGACTCCTGCGGCGCAGCCGAGTGCGCAGCCGCACCAGCAGCTGATCGCGCCCGCGCAGCAGCAGCCGCAGAGGATCGTGGTCAGCCAGGCGCAGCTGCAGTCCACTCCGATCAAGAGCGGCCAGACTGTCATCGTTAACGCGGGCCAGCAGCGGAACCCGATGCTCATACAGCAGTCAAATCCGCAGTTTCTGCTGTCGTCGTCGGGCATTCAGGGATTACAAGGTACGAAGAAAATAATTTGTTTGAGTTAAATTACTTTGCGTACCTGGCGTTACGAAAGATGAAACGAAAAAGCGCTTGAATATTCGAACCAAATTCGTACCAATTGTATACAATGGGGTAGTTAAATTTTTTCTGACCTATACTTTTTATGGTTTTATTCAAGGGGTTTTGTAATATTAAACATTTCTGTGAAATCAGAATTTCAATTGAGTTTACCGTTTTCGAGATATTTACAAAAAATATACATTTTTATGACGTCACAAACCTCACCATGTGACCAACATTCTAAGATTTCTATTGGTTGAAAATTACCCTGTTGTCAAGTTGTCTTGTTAATGATTTCATTCGGTTATGTCAGAAAATACCCGAAGAGGTTATGTACAAATACTGTCACTGTCAGTTGAGTGAAAGATGGTCACCAAATTCATTAAGTACCTATCTTACTTATAACGAGGTATCCTATTACTGTTTGATATTTTAGAGTCCAAGATATATCTAAAAGAATATAAAGAACTAGGCATTATTCTAATGAAATGCATTTACGACAAAATATGATTATAATTATAGGTATTTACTTTATTTGTTTAAAAGCTCCAATGTTCAATGTAACCAACCATTCCACAAGATTCCTCTGCTTTGGAGTCCGTTATTAATAAATCACTTATCTAATATCAATTACTTACAAATAACATAACAATAACATTGATTTTCAATAATCTAAATTTAAAAAAAAACAACCCGAAAAAAAGAAACGTCAAAAAATCAATTCTTCTTCTTCTTCTCAACTAAAATTTTAGATCAAGTAGTTTTAAAACTAAAATATTATAACGTGGCGCCATCTATCGTGAGAATCTTAAACTAAACACCATAGAAAAAGCTGGCAACGTTGTCAATAGCCTAGTGACGTAATTAGGAGACTTTTTTTTGTAAATATCTCGAAAACGGTAAACGTAATTGAAATTCCGATTTCACAAAGATGTTTAAAATTACAAAACGCCTTGAATAAAACCATAAAAAGTATAGGTCAGAAAAAATTTAACTACCCCATTGGTACACGGAGAAAAAAATATAATAAATGATATAAGAAATATAATACTATTTATTACATTTTACGTTAAATATAGTGACAGCTAAATCTTATGATACATTTTAATATGAAAATATAATATTTTATATTAATTCGCTTTAACATACTACTTAATTTACTTCAATCATAATATGATTATAATATTTTTATTTGCTTATAAACATCAGTATTTTAATTTATATAATAATTAATTTTACTTCCTATTATATAAATTTTAATATGCATTTTTCTACGTGTAGTTAAATTTTTTTTTCTGGACTGCGGCAACGTTGCTTCATGGATAACCAATATAACCATGAAATAAAAAGTGATTGAAATTGACCGTTTTAACATTTTCCGTTGATTTTTTGAATTGCAAAACTTGAATTCCTTCAGGTCAAGTTCAGCTGGTGGCCGGTTCGACGCCTGGGCAGTACGTGCTGCAAACAAGCGGCTCTCAGGGCTACGTGGTGGCGCAGCCGCAAACGGCGGTCGTGCACGGACAGCAGCAAACGGTTTTGGTGGCGCAAACCTCGCAACAGCAAGGCACCGGCGCCAAGACCATCATCATCTTGCAACAGCAACCGAACAACGTCACGCAGCACCAAAAGGTGATGGTGACGCCGCAGGGTCAACAGGTAAGACAGACAAATCACTAAACTGTACCTTTAACTAAACAGGTAAGATTTATCCCCTGCCTCTTTCTGTTCTAATGTCCGGTTGTAAAAGTCTTTTTTGTAATTTTTATTCGTCTTTTAACGATTTTTATTTTTTTTATTATCATGTTTAACAGAATTAAAAATTTCAAAACTTATTATAAACGCAAAACACATTTTAGAATTATAAAATTCTAGTTAAATCGGACTAAATACTGTTCAAGCTTCTAATTTTTCTCAAAATGTTATTTGGTATTTTTTATCCAAAATAATAATTACATTATGGCACTTGGGACCTATAATAAGTGCAAAATGTATTCCTTCCTTCCTTCCTCCCGTAAAAGATGAAAAATAGGAAAACCGTAGTGCTGTTTATAAATTCCCGGGAGATGAAGGAAGGCAATCTAATGAAATCGGAAAGTAGAGGAAACTTTTTTCTGTTTAGGTGGTCGTAACTCAAGTTCCTAGGCCGGTGATGGCGTCGGTGTCGACGAACAACGCCGTCTCGGCGCAGCAGGGCGCCAAGACGTCGATGGTGATGGCAACGTCGAAACTGACTACGCCCGCCACCGCCAACGGCGTCGTAGTCGTGACGGAGAAGAAGGAGGAGCAGCCCAAAATACCAAAGATTGTCAGGGACTTGACCACGGCGTTCGTATGCGAGTGGGGCACATGCAACATGTAAGTGAATATCACTAAATGTATATACCTACACTGTAAATTGTTCAGTCCATGGCCAGTGTATTAGACTTGCTCACAAATTTTCTTTAATTTAGTAATTTTGCAAAATAATACAAAAAGTAATTTTATGAATAGAATCGCGTTAATAGTTATTTGTTTACCAAGGCCAAACAGTGACTTTACTGAACAAGTCTGATTTTTAAAAAATGTTAATTCGGACTCAAACCCTTTTTTGTTCGCTATTATTATTGTCCGTTTTGTGGTGGTTGGTTTCTGAAAAAATTGAGCCGAATTTTTCTAAAAATTTACAAATTTTTACGGATTTTTGCTAATCAATACTGATACTGATAATATTATGTTATTCCTATTATTTTAATTTGGTAAAATTATTCTATTCTATTCTATTTTTAAGTTGTTGACTGCTACTTTCATTAAAATGTGTGATTTTCACAAAAAAAACAGTTTTTTCCGAAAAACACAATTTTATGAAGGCCTGGAAAAAAAACCGAAAACAGTTTTTTATTATTCTTATTATTTTAATTAATTATATTCTATTCTATTTTTAAGTTGTTGATTGCTACTTTCATTAAAATGTGTAATTTTTACAAAAAAATCAGTTTTTCCCAAAAAAGAAATTTTATGAAGGCCTGGGAAAAAAACGGAAAAACAGTTTTCCCACAATTTTTCCTGTTTTATTGCAAAAATTGGTTTTTGTGAAAAATACAAGTATTTAATGCATTTTTTTACCATCCCTTTTTATAAAAAATAAAGAATATTTATAAGTGGTCTAATCAATTGGCCAGGGACTGTAAACGTTATCCTATCATGGATAACTTGGTTTTTGACATGGTAACATACTCTAAGGGGTTTATAGACTAGCAAAGGATGTTCAGTCGAAAAAAAAACAAGTTTTGTTTTTTTTAGTGATACTAAGTTTAAGTCGGCCAATCAGGTGTATTTGCACGCTTGCGAGGCGCATTGTCCGCAAGGAAACGAAGAGGTGGTTTGTCAGTGGGACCGATGCGATACGATGAAACGGAAAAGGTTTTCCTTGATGACCCACCTGAACGATAAACATTGCAATCCCGAGGTAAGATACTTTCATTAGTTTTATTTTAATTTTTTATTTGACATCACTCAATTTCTACCATGATTATTGTGAAGATTTGCGGTGTTGTCGGATTGTAAACAAAAACTAAAAAGGCAACACCGCTTTATACCGCATTATCTCTGGAAAATGCATTCTAAAACTATTAACTTTTAAGGCGATGAAACAAAATCTCGTTCGACGGAAAAAAGAGGCGCAGGGCGGCAAGGTGGAGCCGCCGGCGCCCGCCCCCACCACTCCTCATCCGGGATACGCCCCCGACGCCGCTTTGCACGCCATCAAGCGGCATGCGCTTGAATTTGTCAATCCCAAGGAACTGCAAGTAAGTCAAACTATTTTTACTTTTTGTTTTTTTTCTTATTTAGGCTTTGACAGGACTGTCAAATTTCAATGCAATAAAAACGCATTGTAGTTTTATTTAATTATAAAATTGTGATAAAATTTTCTTGAACTTAAGGTTTAAAAGTGGAGGGTGTTTTTTTAGGGATTTTAAAACTTTTGATTAAAAAAAACAGTCAAAAACTTCACAAACTCTAACGGCGGCCATTTTTACGTTGTTTGCAATTCTTGTGCTTTGGGTTTGTGTTGTTTATACAGATTAATAATCGTTTTAAACGTTGTGTTTCTTACAGAGGCACTTGTAAGCCTTAAAAGAGGCCTTAAAGTACTAAGAACAACCATTATACTCTTCTTTTGGTAAAAATAAACCTTTTTCTATCAGGGCTGTCATTAAACTGTCAATTGTCAATTTTAATTTGTGGGTTATGGTAAATTAACCTTAAAATTGAAATTTGACAGTTTGATGACAGCCCTGATAGAATAAGGTTTATTTTTACCAAAAGAGGAGTAAAACGGTTGTTCTTAGCACCTTAACACCACTTTTAAGGCTTACAATTGTCTGTAATAAACACAACGTTTAAAACGTGTTTTAATCTGTATAAACAGCTGCTCAAAACAACACAAAAATGGCCGCCGTTAGAGTCTGTGCAGACCTAGTTTTGTGGGTTGCGGTTTTAAGCATTTTCTTTCTCTGTGGTTGTAATGATGATAAATTTGAAAGGAAAGGTACTGTCAGTGACAGATACCTAACCTCAATTCAAATTGAAAGTGACATATCTAACCTCAATTCTACATCATGTGTCGAAAAATTCAAAATGCAGGTAACTTAACAAGTAAATTATTGGAACTACCTATAAATAAATATTAACAAAAATAAATACTATTTTTATTCCTCTAAAAAACACCCTGTATCTTAAGATATTTAACCAATTGCACTTATTTCATTAATTTAATAAATTCTGGTAAAATAAGGTTCTTAAGTATAAGACAATGGGGTTGGGACCTAATTAAGTTCAAAAAATTATTTATAAAATTTAAAATTCGCAAATCTGGTATTGACTTTTTTTCGTTTTTTAAAAGATTTAAATACTTTAAAGAATATTAAACATGATCTAAAAACAATGCTAAAAACAGATGTTGAATAACTATTTTATAATAGATTTGCCAATAATTGCGATTCGTAATTCTTGACAAATCTGTTATAACATTGTGACGTCACGATCTCCCTCCAAGGTTCTCAAAAATTGTTTGAAAAATCTGGGAAAAAAAATTTAATAACAAACTTGTATTTGTAGATTCTAATTGGGCAATAAAAATGCATGTCCTAACCCCATTTTGTCAGAAGAGTTTTGTGCATAATTGTACATACATTTTACCAAAAAATGTAGAATATAGTATATTTCCTTAATTTTTAGTAGGTATACTAACTTAAAACTAAAATATATATTTCATATCTTTTTATATACAGTGCGCGTCAAAATTAACGCATAATAAGTAAAAAAATCCGACTCTAAAACGCCTTCATCAATCTTTATAAAATTTTGGATAAAAATACTTTAACTTATATCTCAGTTTACGTGTTCAAGGGTTTTTCGGGGAAATATCCTTAAAGCCCTTTTATTTAATAATAAGAAACGCTGGAAAAAAACTTTTTTTTAAGTAAATTAAAAATATGATGTATGTAGATCGTATTTTTGTTAGTATACCCTGAAAATGTTGTACAAATCAAACGAACAGTAACGAGAATACAGCGCTTCAAAGTCGTCAGCAAAATATTCAAAAAGGGTTCATTTTTACCGACTTTGAAGCGCTGTATCTTCGTTACAGTTCGTTTGATTTGTACAACATTTTCAGGGTATACTAACAAAAATACGATCTTTAACAGCATAGTTTTTTTAACTTTTATAAAATCCCTATAAGTAATTTTTTGAACGTTTCTTTATTATTAAATAAAAGGGCTTTAAAATATTTTCTCGAAAAACCCTTGAAGTATTTTTATACAGGCGTTTTAGAGTAAGTTAACGCGTACTGTATATATTTATTTGAACTGGTTTTGGTGTATCTTCCTCGAAATAAAGCCAACTATTTTCTTGTTCTCTCCAAATCTTCAGACGCAAAAGTCATCAAAACACACGACCGTAATGTCGACGGTCACGACTCGTCCAGGACCGGTTCAGCCCGAACAGGTGAGGTGGCGGTACTGTGTTGCAACTTTTTCACTTTTTGAATTAACTTTACATTTCCCTCCCCCATCCACGCACAACCTCCCATGCTAGAAAAAAGTCGGAACAATTTTGTTTAGCAGCTAGTGTACTGATATGAGTTTTTGCCATATAGAATGCATATTGATCAGCTGGAAAAATTATTTTGTTACGATACTTATACACTTTTTTACATGCGCACTACGTTTTTTTGTATTTTTGGTTTTTATTTTGGTTGTGGTAGTGGTTAACTAGATTGCATGAAGTGAAATTAGAAGAATTAATTATTTTGTGTATGTTTTTCACGATTTTCCACATTGTATGTTTAATATACAAAGTTGCATGGCAATTGTTGCTATTTTATGAATATTTTCTTTTAGGATGACAATGAGGGCCCAGTGACAAAAAGTATTCGTTTAACAGCATCTCTAATTTTAAGGAATCTCGTTATATACAGCACTACTTGTAGAAGGTGATTTAAAATGTTTAAAAGTCGATCGTTTTTGACCATTCTTTCGTATTTTTAAGGTACTTAAAGGGTTATGAGTCCCATTTGGCGAACGTAGCGTTAAGTAATGTGGAGTCGTCTCGAACAATCGCCCAAATTCTCTACGACATGAACGAAAACTCGAACCACAGGTGACCGAAGAAGCAACGGGACGTTTTTGTCTATGTAACTAAAGTAAAGCCGGATAAGGACACCCAGTGAAAATTATTGTGAATAAATCTAAAAAATTGACTAATTATGTAAATTATTTTAAGTGGAAAGTGTTAAAATGTACAAATATTAGTGTTTAGGTACTAAAATGCCTAATTGTTATTTTTATATTATTTACTATTTACTAGTGTAAACCAAGCTTAAAAACTATGCAAATTTGTTTTTTTCTTCTGTTTTTTTTGGATTAAGTCTTCAAACATAGTAAATAAACATGAACGATTTTTATATATCTGTGCAATTTTTCTCTCTGTAAATAAAATCACACACTTGTTTTATCAAAAACATTGGTTGTTAAAAAAGGTAAGTTCAATAATAATTATTATTTTAATCTACTTTTTTTGTCTCTATAGTATGTTCAAATTCTAATACCAACCCAATCTTGCTGAGGTTTTGAATGTATTATACTTATTGGCTTTTACAATTTAGTGTATTATATTTTTAAATTTAATTCCACAGCCAATGTTTTTATACTGCATCTGAACAAACAAAATTCATTTCCTGGCCATCAAAACATATTCTTTGTGATAGATCTTTAACAAATGCACCATTATTTAAATAATCAGTATTAAACTTAAAAACAAGACTCATTCTTGGTGTAAATAAACAAATAAATAATTTTTTAAATGTATTTCACTTTATAGTCGGTTTTTATCAGGAATCTGACAATTTTTGACATTGGTAGCACTGTATTTTAATTTAAATTTTTTTACCGTTTTGAGAAAAATGTTAATTTTATTAGATTCCTCATACAAAATTGACTCAATAACATTTATTTAATTTCATGACATATTATCATTGCAAATGATAAAACAAATTTTAGTTGCTTTTAAGGTGGTCTTTTTAATTTTAAATATAGTTTTTGAATTGTCTTTTTACTATTGTTCATTTTTTAAACGACTGAATTTTGTGTGAATTGTAATTTTTGTATCTATAACCACCTTAAACCTGTAAAATGTTTACACCTTTAAAGAAAATAAATGCATTTAATGTAGCTATTTTTTATTTAACACAACAATATTTACATAATACCTTTTTGATCAAGCATTTTTTAATTTTCCCGCCTTAACTCGCGACGGCAACCAGTATACCACATAAGTGCATACGGGGTTGCCTATCTACTCGAAATAATTTGAGGTTAAGATTCCATGGTAAACAACATTATCAACAAAATTCGTTGTTAGATTGGTAAAAAATGACGAAAATGTGCATTATTTGTGGCTGCTCGGAGGATGAAGTCGATAAAATGTTTAATTTCCCCACAAATCCCGAAAAGTAAGCATACATTTTTTTTTGACAAACAATTGATTTTAACAATTGTATATTGTTTAAGGTGTGCTTCTTGGCAACAGTGCATGGGTTTTGCAGGCATAAAAGATGCGGGTTTTTTTATAAGGAAGAAAATTTGTTCGAGGCATTTTACACCTGATTGTTACACAGACGAGATTTCTTACACCCTTACGAAAAGCGCAGTTCCTACTTTACATCCAGCTGTGGCTTTAGTGAAAAAAGAAGTTGAGGTGGATTAAGTTTAAATAAAACTGTTTTTAGGTAGGGTTGATTATTATCATATAAGAATTGAGTGATATAGGTAGTTGATTTATCACTTCTTTTACTTTTTATCTATAGAAAGCAATAAACCAATTATAGCAAAGCACACTAGGTGTAAAGAAAATGTCATGTTCTGATTGGCTTATTGCTGCCTAGAGATAATTTGCGGCGTTACTTTCTTTAGAATTAGTTGTTGATGTTATTACTTATCTGCAGCTATTTTTCTACATATCTATTTTAAAATGTAAAAACACAGGTTCTTTATATTATAGTCTTTATTTTGAATAGGTTTGCTTATAAACTAGAAATATCAACATTTATAATTTCTTATATACACAAAAATGGAAGAAAATTTACATCAGATCTACATGCATTAATCAATTTAAAAAAATAAAGTTTTAAAACAAACTAATAAAAATCTTTGGCTTTTAATCAGATCCATACCAAATAACTGTCATGCTTATAATATTTAAAAAATATATTTTTACAAATTCAAAGTAAGAAAAACAAACGTTGTAAAATGTTGATTTTATCGTTTTTGTTTTTGCTATGTTGGCACATGTTTACTTGAGGTATGGGTGTGCTTCAGGGTCCAATGTTGAGCCCCAGTCTTGCCATTGAGATGTTTTTACGTAACCTCACTATTTCCCAGTACACGTCGTGCGCAGAACTTTTGACTAGACCCCTTTCAATGTATTTTAGATAGTTTAAAAAATCACAGACTGCTATTATCTGAAAAAATAAAAATTTGTCAGTTTAGTTTGGTTTATAAAATATATTAACTTACCCTATTTCGGCATATTTGGGATATACTAAACCAATCATCTGATTCCCCCATACTCATCCTGTAGAAACAAAGCCTTGGAACCTCCAGTAAAGAGCATTTTCTGAAAAAAAAATGTTACAATGTCGTATTTTTATCTAGGGATTCACTTACTTTGGAAACATAGCCTTGGTTCTGTCCCCTACAGCTTCTATGTGTATTGTACCAGATTCCACAGCTTTCGCAACTTTTTCCGATAATTCCTTATTTGTAAAAGTTAGACATAAATTTATGTCTTCCGAATAAATTCGTTGCAAAAATCTTTCGGTTTTTTCCAGGGTTGGTTTTTCTTTCCACTGCAAAAATTCCTTGTGAAGGACTGGGTCAACCTAAATTTGAAAAAACAGTTGTATCATGTATTTATCAAGACATTATTTTACATTTTGCTCTATTAAAGTTTTAGAGCTTATAAGCTATGCCAAAGTACTTAAAGAAAGGTCAAAGTTTATTTTAATACAGGGATACTACACAAATGTTCTTTTCTCACCTCTAGCCCCTCCTTATATTCGATTTCGCTAGAGATGTGCACGATTTCTTTGACAGGAGAGCATGGTGGGGAATTTTCCCTGCCATATTTAAGGTTGAAATGTGACGGTGACCTTCTGTGTTTCTTGGTAAAAATTGCCACACCTGAAAATACATAAAAATACAATGGTATTATTAAGGTGTATACAACAGGTTAAAGTCATGCGCTGAATTTGTGCGTATGTTACAATAATTATAATTATAGTAGGGTCAACAAATCTTGAGTACTTTGAATCTAATTTGCGTAATATTATAATGCGAAAATCGATTAAACGTATACGTAATTAGTTTACCTACAAGGTGGGTCCACCTATTAGATTTCACTTTAATATTGTTTGTTATATAATGAAATTATTTTGGCCGGGCCACACTGTAAAACAAAGGCTTGGTCAAGTTAGTTAAATTTACATAATAACGCCGAATTAATAAAAACCTATGATTACAGTGTTCTAGATAATGGTTGTTACACTTTAATGTGTTTAAAACAGTTCTAACAGTAAAATTTTAACAACTTCTTAAGTGCTTAGCTTTAATTAAAAGTAATGAGAAAAAATGTACCCATAGTGTTAAAATTTTCCAACAAACTTAAGTAGATTAAGTTTAATTTTCATTTTATTATTTATTATACAATGGTGTGAACTGTATGTCAAACAAAGGGAAATTTGTTCAGAGTAAATGTTGAAATAATTAGTTGGACAAGGTATCTTTTTTATCAGTTTGAAAAGAAAATTGTTCGTTTGAGTAATTTAGATTATTTTTAAGGATATTCATTACTAATATTTAGATATTACTTTTTTTCATATATAATAAACATTATAACCACCTGGCAACGGGATTAATGGTAAAATTGGTAACAATTTTTTAATATTAATCAATTTTTTTCTCTATAAAACTTTTATATTTACTGCAATATAAAACTAAAATTCCAAGGTCAGACCTAACGGTTTTGAATATTTAATATGAAAGTTCACCTCTAACCCACATATTAGAAATAAAATTCCAATATAGTGTTCAAAATATAACAAATTATGACTTCTATAATATTATAATTTTAGAACGTTATCTACGCCATTCCAAACATAATAAATGGCAATTGAGTTTGCTTCCAAGTTGGCTAAAAGGCTATTTGATACAAATTTCATTGGATAAGATTCTCAGTAAAATAAAATCCCATAGTATAAAATTTCTATTAGATAAAATTTCCAGTGGATAAATTCTCACTGGATAAAATTTCCATTAGATAAAATTCCCATTGGATAAAATTTCCACTGGATAAAATTTCCATTGGATAAAAATCCCATTGGATAAAATTTCCACTGGATAAAATTCCCATTGGATAAAATTCCCATTGGATAAAATTTCCATTGGATAAAATTTCCACTGGATAAAATTCCCATTGGATAAAATTCCCATTAGATAAAATTTCCACTGGATAAAATTTCCATTAGATAAAATTCCCATTGGATAAAATTTCCATTAGATAAAATTTTCATTTGATAAAATTTTCATTGGATAAAATTTCCACTGGATAAAATTTCCATTAGAAAAAATTTTCATTTGATAAAATTTTCATTGGTTAAATTTTCCATTGTTTGTTGTTAATGGTGGATAATGTTAAAAAATAAAACAGTAAACTATTTATTTTTGGCGTATTTCTACAGTAGCATTGCCAGTTTCCATGTAATTCGTTTTACCCATCCTTTTTATTCCCCTAAAGACCTAGTTTTAAATTTAGGTCATATTAACAGTGGTCACTTAAAAAATTTATAAATAATAGCAAAACACAGTATAAAGAAAATTCGCATTATAAACATTATTGTCCTTAACATTTGCATACCTATTGATTGATTTTATTACGAACTATTTTATTGAAATCAGCAAAAATCGTTTAATCTAGCACATAAAAGTGAACACATAACCCTGACACGTTGACTAGTTGGTATTGATTTTAAAATTTTAACTACGACGGATAATAAAGAAGTTTTTTTTGTTAATATTAAGTTTAAATTTGTTGATAAATGCAAATGTCAAATTTTTTAATGGAATTTGGAGACACTCAGTATAAATTGTTTCTATAACAACTGCTATTAGATGTGGAATATTATAGGTATTAATTTATAATTAAGTTATATTTAAGGGTCAAATCGGTGAGAACTTTTTTATGATAACTTGTATATTGTTTTAAATTATGTTTCAAGGAAAACTGGGAATATTCAAATACCCACCTAATAAAACAAACTGCTTAAAAATAAATTTTTTGATCAAAGTTTAACAGAATCTTCAATGAACTGAAATTAAAGAATTAATTACCTGATTCGTTATCTTTCGATATCTGCGGGTGCAAATGCGGATTGGGATGGCTGGGTGTAGATGTCAGCACCAGCGTTTTCAAGGCCGACACTTCGGCCGTCAAAACGTCAACTTTCATTTGACTTTCTTTTAGAGACTTTTCGGCAGCCGCAGCTTTTTCGTTGGCCTCTCTGACCATGTTGTGAGCCTCCTGGAACAAGAGAAAAATTTGTTTCATTTAAGTTTAAGTGGTCAATACATCTCACTATGGTTTACATTGATTTCGGATTGATAACATGTGCACATCTCACTATTGTTTAGTATGAATTTGATTATAAAGGTCTCTAGTTTTCAAATTATTGGCAATTAATGATCTAGTGGTTAAATCTAGCCATAGATTAATAACCCCTAAAATGCTGCAAATTGAAAAATGTACGGAACTACATTTTTAGTAGGTACTATAGTATTATATATAATACATGTTTTATTTTTAACACCTTTAATTTTACTTACAAATTCGTTAAAAATTTCCATCTGATCAATTTCTAATTGTAGTTCCTTTAAACTGAAACTTAAACCCTTTTCTAGTCGACGTGTCCGCTCCATTTTAATCAAATTGTGTACTGATTTCAATTAATTTATGAACAATGCTAAACGGATGTTTGGTTTTAACAGGAACTAATATAAAAAACATTTGAGTTTAAGAGAAATTGATAATTGCTTACAAATTTTTTATTATATATTGTAAAATTAGATATTTTAGCTTGTAGCATACACAGTGTTGCCAAAATTGGAAAAATAATCAAAAGAAAGAATCAAAAATATTTCTGTGTGTTAAAAATAGTATTTTGATAAAACTGCATACTGATTCAAAAATAACTTGTTTTTTTCTGAACTATTTATAAAAATTCGTTCACCCTACGTCGATACAAACAAAAACAAAACAAGTCGTGATTTAATGAAATCACGCACAAATTTAAATAACAAGAACAGCAAATACGTATAACATTCTTTGTTGTTAAATTTAAAATAAATTATTCATTTGGATTTTGCAGAGAACGCCTTATACATAAGCGATTACTTCCTAGTGTTCTATACGTTACGTATAATACGTAAGAATTTTGTTGGCAAATAAAGTTTTTAGGATGATTAATGTCGTTTACCTCGAAAATGTTACATAACCTAACAAATATAAGTATTTGTTAAACTTGAATTGAATTGAGTTGAATTCCAATCCATACTGTTTATTCCAAATACCTAAACCTTTAAAAAGTATTGAACCTATGAAATTATACATATGTATTTAAGCAAATAATGACAAATGAGCAATTAATTGATCATTAAAATAATAAAATTTCTTCGAACAACAAATTCTATTTCTGACTCACGGTCGAAGAAATAAATTATTTTGTGGAAATACCGTGACTAAGTCAATTTTCTTTTTTCTGTAATGTTTATTCATTCAATTTTTAAACGAAAATTATATTTAAATTTATGTTTGCACAAAAAAGTCCATTAGCTCATCAGTTATTTTTGAATCGCAAGTTGCAAAAATTGTACTTCTTTTGATGCATTGAGGCAAGGGTAGTTGTGCGCGCAACATGCAACGGAATTGACGTCACAGCAGGCAACGGAAGTGATAAATAAATCAATCCAACCTTCTTGATGTTGGTATCAAATGGTTTGACGAATGGGAAACGATGAGGTGGATGACAATTTTAAAAATTTCTTAAAAGTTTGCAAAATGTACAAAATCATAAAAATGTTAAAAATTTCTAAATATTTTAAAATTTACAATATTTTTAGGAATTGCAAAATATTAAAACTTTTAAATTTCCTAAATTTTCAAAAGTAAAGCTATTTAAAATCAATTATCAGTTATAGTATAAGTTTTAAAATTTATAAAAATTTTAAAATTATCACTTATTTATAAAAAAACTACTACAACTAAAATTTGCGTAATATTCTAAAATAGTCAGTTTAAAAAAATTTTATAATATATTATATATATTTTAATATATTATTATTATATGTATAATATTATCTTAAATGAACATTTTTAATATAGGTATGATGTACTATATTATACAATTACCTATACTGTATAATAGTACAATATAGTACATAATATATTAAAAATGTCCATTTGAAATATTTATATGTGAAATATTCTGAAACCTGGGTTTATGCATAATAGTTTTTTTTAATTAAAATCAATTAAAATAAATTATTATTTATTTATAAAAAAAATAAAAAATTTAATATTTTTAAAATTTACAAGTTTTAAAATTATAAAAAACTACTACGACTGAAATTCGCGTATTATAGTTTTGAAAATATATAAACATTTAAATTTAGATTTAAGATAGTAAAAATATTTTGAAACCTTGGTCTGTGACTTTGTATTTTTGCCTCCTGGGAATATCTATTATTATTTTTGGCAAGTTCCTTTAAACATATAATGAATATATAGATAAAAACTATATGTAGATTTGTTATTTACATTTAAAAACAACCTTGAATATATTTTTGATTTGAGAAAAAAATCACTTAAGTTTTATCGATATAAATATTTAGTTATGGACAAGATTCATCTAAACTGTATCGAGATATTTTTAAAAAAAATTAAAAAGTAACTTACCTGGAATAAGCTAGCTGTGAGATCTTCCAGCTCTGATTCCACGTCCTTCCTGATTCTTCCTAACCTAACTAACTCTTCATCCTTACATTTGATTTCCTGATTGGCTTCTTTCAACTCATTTTGTAGTCTCAAAACCGCTTTACCTTCGACTATACTACCCGCGAAATCCACTCTATCACCTTCACTGGAATCACTGTTACAACCGAGCGCCTTGAAATCCTCATTCGAGCTGGTTTTCTCGTACTTTTCGAACTCACTGTAAACCGAACTGTCCGAGGAGTTCCTGTGCATTATTTTGATCTTGTCGGTTATCGTGGCTATGTCCGAGTACGATCCGAACTCCGAGTACGTTTTCGACGAATCCACTTCGTCGGCGTCCAGATCAAAATCCTCGTCCGTGGTGCAGCTTTCGTCGCCTGTGGTCCCTGTGGACCCGGCCCTTTTGTGTTTGCTCATCGCGTTCAAGATGTTCTGGGCTTTCGGTACCATCAGCAGACCCTCGCTTATGGTGCCCCTCTTTGAAGGCGCGGATTCTGGGGTCATGGTATCGCTCCTCATTCGGATAATTTGTCTTTAACTCCTCTAGATGTTAGCACTCATATTCTGCAACAAAAATAAACACTACTGTACCTATACGTATACTATTTGGTTATGTTCTATATGACAGTCTAACTTTGAGTGACACCAGTTAATTATTGCTCATTAGTAGCACTTATTAGTATTAGTCACAGTGAAATTAGTAGTTTCAGCGTTTTATAATGGTAATAACATTGCTATGATTCATGAACAATGAAAATTGTCTAAGATGTTTTGTAATAAAATAAAGTCAATAAATATCTTTTTTTACAAAAGATACAATAACTTATTTTAAATATACAGGGATGTTAAAAAAAACATAAGAAATCCTAACCTACGTGAAGCTCTAATATTCAAAATGTATGATTTCTTAAAATTCTTGCATTAGTGCAAAACCACTTATATTATGTTATTACTATAGTATCTATAGATCTGGTGGCTTCCCAAAAACCCCATTCTAGACTAACAGTGAAACAACCAAAAATAAAAAATAATCATTTTCACTTTACCCATATATATATACTGTATAAAATGCGTAATTACGTAGGCTTATGCTAACACTGTGACATCACGATGTAATGTAATGTGTACCTACTAGAAAGTGTCAGAGTTCATAAATATGTACTTCATATCAGCCAAATTAAGCGTTAACTATGTTTATTGAATAATAAGGCTGTCTATAAATATACTGCACCTCAAATAGTAACATTAAATACAATATTAATAATATACAGGCTGGTCCAAAAGTATTAGGACAGAGAAATAGCGGATTCTTTAAGTCGACACAATGTATTCAAACTTGCCTCCTCAAAAAGTTGATAACAACCAAGATACAGATCTTTTTCATTAATTTCTTTTATGTCATATGTGGCGTCCTCTACCAGTAAAAACTCTGTACAAATTTGCATTTCTCGTGTCAAAAAAACACCAATCCCTAAATTTGTAATTTCGTTAAGAAATTAATGGAAAAAATTAAAAACAAAATTAAAACTTTGACACCATGTATCTTGGTTATTATCTACTTTTGGATAAGAGAGACACCCTGTATAAATCTTCAAAAATTTTATTTATTGATTTAATAAATTATTCAACACATGCAAATCATTTGGTAATAATTTTTTAATAACATCATAATTAAAATACGAAATTTTTAAATTAAATAGCTAGCAATACATTGCAAAATATAAATTATTATGACTTTAAATTAATTTTTTATAGTTTTCCCATAAAAAAAAATTACAATAATTATTATTACTAAAACATGCAATTTTAAACCGTGGTAGATGCGCAGTAAAATACTTTAGTATTTAATTATTTTTTTAATTAATTAATTTGTAAAACGTGTCTACGAATTTCATTAAAATCATGGGAAAGTCAAATGCTTTTTTGCAAAATATAAATTATTATGACTTTAAAGAAAGAAAGTACCTAGTACATATGTATAACACACAAGATATATAATTATGTGTACAGAATTTTAAATTATTATTGTAAGTAATACAGAAAATAGATTCTTTTCAATATACTTAATTTTTTAAACAAACGAAGACATCCTTCAGAAATAATTGTTATGCCATAAATTTTGATCGAAATAATATGATGTGTCCAGTATATAAATAACTTCCTTATGGTTAAACCATGACTAATACAACATATTTTATATTTAACCATTAATAAATCCACAAAGTGTCCAGTACATCTCGTAGCTGTAAAGTGTCAACTTCTTTCCGTGGTAAAAAATTATTAAAATAATTAAAATGTGCTCCAATCAAGAAGATTGCAAAAATTTGGATAACGACTGCCCTCTGGAATGTCCCGTACCGGTGAATATCGATTTATCCAATGATTTAAATGTCAACCAGGGCGGCCAACCTAATAACCCCAATGCAGAATGGTTGGAGCAAAACGTAAGTACCTACCTAATACATAATATAATAATTTACGTTTATAATATATACCTATATTATATTTCTTAAAAAAATCATAAAAAATAATAATATATTTTTAATTTATATAGCTTATTTTTGATAAAAACATTTTTATCAACAGTTGTGTGGTTTTTACGGTTTTTCTTTTGCAAGACATTTTGAGATATTTATAATTTATTCGTAAGCGGTATCTTTGTTTAATTTTTCATTCACTGTGGAGAATAAAACCCTTAAGGGGTTATTTAATAATTAATATTAGTGTTTTGTTACATTAAGAGGCAACCGATCTAACATAACATGTATTCTTAATATTGTATTATATTTTTTAGAAATCGTACGAAAATCTTGAAACGTTCGACGAAATCGATTCGTTTGAAAAGAATTACGAAGAAAACGACCTATCAAACGACATAAACGTTAATTTTACCGAAAACAAAACTTATAAACATCCAGATGCTGAAATGATATCGGCTGAAGAACTTAAAAAAATTCAGGGCCAACCTTCACAATATGAAAATTTAGAAACAATGGACTAAGTCAATTTTTTTAATCAAATATTTATATTTAGGCTTGTAATTTATTTTTTATTTTAATAAAGTAGTTTGTAGACGCATTTTGTTTTTTATTGCACAATAATTGCATTACTGTCTATAAAAGATATGCCAAAAATAGAGTAGGTTTGAAATAAACCCTTCTTATTTTTTTAACCTTGTATTTATTAATTTATTTATCCTGTTTCTATATTTATAACAATCAATTTTAAGTAGACGCGTCATTGAAATGTTTTTTACTATTTTTACCCTTGTTTTGATGTAATTTTGTTTATATTTAAATATGTATGGATTTTGAAGGGAAATAATAAAATTTAAAACTTAAATAACTAACAATCCTTCAGGAAAAAATTTGTAATAGATAATTTAATAAAATAAAAACATTAAAATATCTTTTAGGAAGTTACTAATAACTTGATAAGTTTTTTTATCTTTTGTATTTCCTAGGTCCAAATTTTAGTGGGAGATTTTTTGGAACATGTTGATAACCAGGGCCGTAGCGAGGCTGGTGCAGGCGGTGCGGTGCACCAGGGCCCCCGACCTCAAAGGGGCCCCCAAAACTAAAAGTTTTACTAAAAAATCGTAATTTTCGATATCCTATCCTATCCTAAAGTTTTGCACCGGGGCCCCTGAGTCCGTCGCTACGGCCCTGTTGATAACAATATTTTGATTGGGTTTTAAAAATTTTAAAATGTTTTAAAACAATAAATTACCCAATCAAAACGATGGGAAACAATTTAAAAATGTCGCTTAAAAAAGAAAACTTTACTATTGTTCATAAAATACATCTGACAACCATGTCATTACTTTTGACTTATGACAAGCAAATAATCTCATTTTTATATCATGTTGTTTGGCCTAATTAAATTAAAAAAATATCTTTAAAAATTAGAAAATTACTCTTAAAATTTATATTCTCACGCTTCTGAACCAGTAAATGGCGCATAAAATTAAACATCATAAAAAATTAGTCGACCAAATAATTAACTAAATTTAATGGCTTCATTATTTCTGAAAGTTTTTGCAAAACAATAAAAAATATGTTTAAAGATTTTATTGTATTGTAAATTCACTATAATTGCCAAGGTTATTATGAATTAAATTAAAATGGTGGATGGGCTTTTAAAAAAACAAAATTATTCACCGTCTTGTCTAAACAGTAACTTTTGATTTTTACGGTTGGCATTAGCATAATTATAAAGAAATTGAAACCTTCTGGGAACCTGAGATTGTTCAAGGAAAGACAAAAAAGTAAATGTTAAGTGTTAAAAGTCTTCAAAGAAATTTACAGTAGGTAGGTATGTATTTCCTGCAAAACTTGTTCTCTTGCAGCGCATTAAACACGTGCAACATTCACCTTCTATAACATTTTTCAGAAATGCAGATATTTTATTTTTTAACAATGTATCAATAATTTTATAGAACTAGAAATAAGAAGACCAGTGTATATAAAGTGTATGTTGTTTTCCAGTTAATAAAAAAAAATATAAGTCAGTGCCTTCGCCATTTTTGCAAAAACTAAACTTGACATTATTTTAATGTTATATATTAATGTTGTCCCATACAGAAAATTGGTACTGCAGTTTTTAGAAATACTTTGTATATAGGTACTTAGGTAATTTATTGAAAAACGTTAGAAATAATACGCATTGTGTAAACACATTTTGACAACTACAATAAAAAGAAAGTGAAGGTAGGTAATACAATCTAAAATAATTGTTTGCAAAATTTCCATACTTTCTTTTTAAATTATTGTGTCCATTCAAATCTGTATAAAAAACATAAACAATTCCTTATGATATTGACGTTCTGTCGTAATCATACAAAGATTAATGTTAATTTTAAAACATTGTAAATTATACGCAAAGGTTAATTTTGTAATTAAATAAGAATTAGTGGTAATTTGTTGTCACTTAGTGGGAAGTCACTAATATTGTAAATATACCTACTTACCGTTTATTAGTGTTATCAGCATACCAAAGAACTTATTGCAAATTGTTTAGTTATTAAAAATATAATATAAATCAGAACTCATCATTTGTTTTAATCAATGTTTTACAAATCAATGTTTTACAAATGTCAACTTAAACTAGATGTGATTTTTTTACGAATGTCAACTTGGGCTAGAATCTAGTTGCCAGATATAATTGCCTTAAAAATGTCAATTTAAGCCAAGTGCTTTTGACATGTGACATTAACAGTTAATTATAAATCTAATTTTTTAGATTATGACAGGTAAATAACCCAACTTACTTGTCATAAAAGTCATATGTGTGACTTTTGGGAAATTCAACTGTTTCAGAAGAAAAATTAAATTTGTTTGAAACATTTTATTTCGAAGAGAAACAAACATGTACCAAAATCGTTATCTGAAATTTTTTGAATTGATAAAATAAATTCATGATGTTTATTCATTTTAAGTCACGAAATGCAATATACATATATGCAGATAATGATTAGTTTTACAAAATGCATTGATAAGAAAATTTAACATTTAATTCCATGTCCAATTTACTCAACCCCATTTTTGAAATGTTAAAAATATTGTCAGAAAGTTTAATTGCTTAATACCTAATCAACTTACCACAATAAAGATAACTTTAAATTGTTTATTTACGTGTAAAATTTTCAAGAAACAATAACACAAACACGATATTAAAATTATTGTACACAAGTGTACTGGAGTAAGCTGTGGAATGCAAAACAATTGCTGAGCGGCCTGCTACGATCTTGCGGCAGGTTAAAACCGAACTGACAGCGCGCGCAACTCTCGGCCTGCTGGATGCTTTGCTTGGATTCTCTTTGGCCACTTTCTCGCTCGCACGCGTTTTAATGCGAGAATCTTTCCAACTGCGAGAGAGATGCGATTGGACCGGTTGCTAGGCAACGGCATAGATGATGATGTGCACTGTGAGGGGAGGGTGGGATCAAGTGTGCGCGCGGACGGGGCCTACGGGGGATATGTGGGAAGACAGGCTTAAGCCAATTTAATTATTTATTTTGAAGCATTTTAATTTTTTCTTAATTTCTGAGCCCCCTAAACATGATTCAGTTTTTATGAAAAAAATTATTTTTTCGTAAAATGCTTGATAAAATTAATTAATTATATCATACAATACAAAGAATGTGAACATGGCCTAACTAGTAAAACTTAGGCCCCTGTTTAAAGTACAGAACTAACTGTTATATCTATGAATTCTTGTGGTCAAAAGTACCTATCAAATGAAATTAAACTAATATATATTAAATCTGACATCTCCTTAAGCCCTTTATATCGATGATCAAAATTAATTCATTAAATTAGCATTTATAATTAAAAATGGTAATTTTTTTTGCTTTCAATAACCTCTAAATCTAAATAACACCAACAACAAAAAAGTAATTTGAATATGTGGGAATTCCTAAAAATGTAGGGAGAAAATTTAACAGTTTTTTCCTTGGTAAAAAAAATATTTCCAACTTTCTGAAACACTAAAAGGCAATTAGCCTTTAAAGACATGCAGGCTATTTTTTACTATAATTGATGTTTGTATATAATTTATTATTTATAAAACTGCTGTGATTATTTTCTACAGGCAATGGTCTGTGAAATCGTTCATTATTAATAAAGAGTACAAATAAAAAGCTGTTTTTACTATACATATAAGATTTGCCTACACACTTTTACCCGCATATCTACTCTCCTTATTATATTAGATATTTTAATTATAATAAAATATATGTAGGTTTAATATCATTTAGTTAAAGATATTTAAATCGTTTCGTAGAAGTAACTAAACAAAAAATTTCCGAAAAAAGATATTAAATACAATATATAAACATAGGTTTGATTAAAAATTTCGAAAAATTTTGAAAATTTTAAGAATTTTGAAAATTGTCCTACCATTTTTTTAATTCATGCCACTGTGCGAATTTGTCCAACCATTTTTTATATTTATCCCACTGTGCGAATTTTTTCCCCCTTTTTTTAAATTTTGAACTACTGTGTCTTACCATTTTTTTAAATTTATGAATATAAGGGCAGTTTTCAATTATCCAATTTTGTTCGAACTTGGGCAGTTTTCAATTACACAAAACATTAATTTTAATGAACAAAAATCAAATAATCTTTTTGAATAAAAATAATTCGAATTGATTATATATTAAATTCTCAGAACTAAGACTGCTTTTTACAATAAATTATCTATTTTTTTCACAAGAATCGTGAGTTAGTCAAGGTTATAATATATTTATCTTAATTTGGAATTGTTTTGCTAATATGTTAAAAATCGGTTAAAAACATCATGCACAAGAAAGTGTCAGATTTTTAAGAATACAATATTTTAGGACAAAAAGTTTTAGATCATAAAAATACATTTTGGAATATGTAATAAAAGTCATCCAAAATCACAGTCTGTGGCCAAAATCTATAAAACTTTGCTGTTATTAAATTTAAAAATGTTAAAAAAAATAATTATTATGTTTAGTAAAACACTTTTTAGAATCAAGTTGCAAGTTTATGGCGAAAAAAATTGCTATTTTGTTTAAAAAAAATACATTAAAATATAAAAATCCTAGTAAATAGGAATTTGTGAAAAATTAAAAAAAATATTTCATACATTTTCATTTTCAAAAAATCTATAAATCAAATGAACCAATTTGAAACTTAATAAAATCTTTTAATAATAGGTAGTAAAAAATAATCATAACTACCTACCTACATATTAAAAAAATTAACTATTTATTATTCAAGGCTGCCATAAGGTACTGGAATGTGTGTTTAACAACAATATGCACGTGATGAGTTCAATTATTTATTATTTTATTTATTTATTTACATGCACAATGGCTAAAGAAAAAGCAAAAGGTTGCAGCAAAAAATTATCTTTCAATGCAAAAGAAATAACAAAAGTTAAATTTTTCGATACAACAATAGAGATTATTTATTTTAATCAATGAGAAAACTAAAAATGTTTGAGAAGGAACATTTTTGGTTTACAGAATGTTTAGTTCTAATCCTAATCCTGTATACCTACTACCTACGCAATAATAGAATATAAAACCATTAATATTTTTTTAGCGTTCTTGAAAAGTTAATGATGATAAATGACAATCATAATACAAATTATAGTAAAATAAATACAATGTCGAAACCTTTCTCTGTTGACGGTAGTGGTAGCACTGCCTGGCACCGACGCAAACTGGGACAATTGAAATGATATACAGGGTGTCCGAAAAATTCACAGTTTCACAATGAACACGATGTAATTTGTAAATCCAGATTTACTTTTATTTAATAAAATAAATTAAATTGTGACCCTAAAAACAACAATAACATTTTCTTTAAATTGAAATTTTAAATTTTTTTGTTTTTGTTATGCTGGTGCAACTTTTATTATCGTCTGGTAAAAATAAAATAAAATAAAAATTTATTTTTAGAAAAGTATCATTGGGATCTTTCAAATAGTTTGCAGGTTATTCCCATTTGTGTTTTCACCAAAATTTTGGGTTCTAAAAGAAATAGGTAAATGTGCCATCGTTTATTTTTAGATAACCTGTATAATAGATACATTCTAATGTGAATGTCTAGTATGTAGGAAATTAGTTGTAAAATTTTTCTAATTTCTTTTGTTTGTTATATATTTCCTTTAATAACCCGAGCCTTTAAAACATTATAACAACGTTTAATCATTTTTGCCTTTATAGTAGATTAAACATAGGTAACACGTGCAATGCTTTATAAAGTGGATTTAAACGCTTTACATAGCTTAAGCGCATGCATTTTTTAACAAACAGCAATTTGCTCTGTTTATTACTATAAAGTCGCATAGCTCGCACCCAGTGACCATGCTATCTCTACGGTCACGGCACATGCGTAGTGAAAATTCAAATTCTGTTCCCAAGATAGGACATTTCATCTACATAATATACAGGGACGCCCATACAAAATTTTCCAGAACAATGTTTGTCCAATTTTAATAAGCAAAAACTACTTTTTAGTTAAAATAACATATTATTTATATTATATTTCATGTCCCAAACAAGTCATATGTCCGCCCTAAATAACATCACAAATATGACATCCCAAAATAACGTTATTTTGATATGAAAGTTACGTTTTTTTTAGGATGTCACAAAATAACGTTATTTCAATATCCAAATCACGTTATTTTAGGATGTCATATTTGTGATGTTATTTAGGGCGGACATATGACTTGTTTGTGACGTGAAAAACATGTTATTTTAACTAAAAAGTAGTTTTTGCTCCTTGGGTCCAAACCAAAATTTAAACCCAATTAAATCAAATGGTGGATGGGAAAAATGGCTGTTGATCAATGTTATAATTGGCAAAAAAATATATTATTTTCAAAATATTTTAAGACTTTTTAAAATACTCTTTCACATTAATATAAATTTTAGGAATGTTTGTAAAACCTTATACAGGATACTTTAAAAAAGATCGTGCTGATATATGTATTAAGTATTTTAATTATGTTTAATTTCTTGAATTGCAGACATTATTAAATAATTTTAGCATATTAATTGTAAAGTTCTTGGGAATTTATATTAATATTGTGGGATAGAATTGTAATTAAACTTTTAATGAGCATATCTTAGACATGGCAAAATTAAAAGATACCATTTAATCCAAACTTGAGAAAATAAAAAAAAAAATTTTATTAGTCGTGCACTAATTAGTAAGTAAGAAAGTTATTTTTCTACTCACCTTTAAAACTACCATTATCGTACATGGCACCAAGGCAGTAAACTAGATTTAACTTAATTTCGGGTGGAGTGCCCATAAAACATTCTCTTCACTTTCACTGTAAAAAACTGTTCTTGGTCCATTTTCAAAAGATACATTTCGATTTACAAATAAAAATTTGACATTGGACATTACACATTCCCAAGTTGGTTACTCTATTGTTTTATAGATGTGGCTCTATACAAATATTTAGTTTAAATAATTTTTAGATAATAAGTATATGTCGTAGAAAAAGTATAGTTTGCAACTCGTTTATAAACTCTTGTAGACACACATTTAATTAAACACTCGCCTAATTAAAATTTGTGAAATTGCGTTTATCAAACTTGATACATACTATTATTCATGTTATTTTTAACTTTTTAGTTTAGTAGGAATGCGTTTTAAATAAAAAGTGAATTTATATATATTTTTTATATAGGGATGCATACTTTTAACATTATATGGAATTTTCATCATACTTAATATTTGTACCAAATTCCAGCTGGATCGGTTGTTTGGAAGAGGGTTATAATTTGATTACAAGATTGAAGCAAAAAATCGTTTAAAAATAGAACATGCTGTGTCTAAAATTGGAGAAACCTTACCATAAAATCAAAGGTATTTTCCTTAGCCGACTCGATACAAAAATTTCCTTTGATTATTTTACCACATAAAATTAATGAAGTCGTAAAAGTCTGAAAAATTACTGGTTTATTCCAGGCACGATTTTCTTTTGTTTAACTTGCTTTCATATTAAGTTTTGTCTTGTTGGCAAAACTAATTTGCTATCTCGGCCTTCTTGGTATTTCATAGAGTCGAGTTGAATTGAAGTTTATAATTTTGTTTTGACAAGTTTCGAAAGAAGAGTAACAATATTTTGAGTTGAGTTTTTAAAGATATGTACCTAGGTTGTTTTAAGAACTTTATTTTTATAAACAACATTTAACAAACTGTTAGATCTCTCTCAAGTTATTTAAAATTGTTGCCTAATAGTAGATATTCCAAATATTAACCGTAATATTGATTGATTATAGTTTTAGAATAATAACGCATTTACTAACGGTAGATTTTTTAAAAACGTTTATTGACCTTTTTTAAATTAATTTCAAAACACTAGGTAAATTGATAAAACCTAAAATTATTAAAAGATTTAATTTGACACTAAAAAAACAAATTCATATTTTAAATTTTTTGTAGGTAGGTATTGAATAACACAGCAATATTATCTCATAATATGATGAGTATTAATTGATTGCATCGAAGGTTGGGTATTACCAACATGTTATGGGATTCCATAGGTAATTATAGTTTTTAGTTTAAAACTTTTTAATTGGAAATTATAATTAATTAAAAAAAGTAATTTAGGTATATTTACATATGCTTGAATAATGTTGAAATAGATTTTTTTGCCAAAAAACTTCACACAAAAAATAGCGAATAAGCAGTATAATTCCGAAACCTGTAGTGACCTCTCTCAGTTAAATTTAGTACTACATATAACATTCTAAGTATCAAATTTGTGATTACCAATTTTATTCGTTAGATGGATAGAGGATGTTTTTAAATAAGAACAAGTTTTTAAATTATTTTTTTAATAATAAAAGGCAGTTTTTAAGTCGCATTAGCTGTATAATTAAATAGAACTTTTAACAAAGGCTTGACCACTAATGTATCAACATCTTTTCCAAAAATAAAGTCGACATGATTAAACGAATCAAATTTTATTTGGTAGGCATCAATGGGATTTTTTAATTCGGAGTAAAGTTTTAAAACATCCTAAAACAGAAAAATTCATAAACTGAAAAAAACATTTTTTTTTAAATCTTACTGTTGGGCTGGCTAGCCAGTCGTTCTTGCCGTACATCAAAAAAGTTGGTGTTTGTATATTGCTGATGTTATAATCGGGTGGGCTTTGGGTACCATAATGTGCCATGTTGCCGCTTGTACCGTAATCGTACCGTTGAAATTTACCATCATTTTTGATTTCGTGCGCATAATGCAGAATGGTTTTTGTTGATGACCCTGCAGGGGTGTGGTGCAAAATAACCCCTAAGATATCCTAAAAATATTGCACCTGTTAATACAGGTTTGTTTTTTTGTGATTTTTTCATACTTGGTTAAATTGTTTTTTGTCAAAACCACATAGTAAAAACACGATGTTTTCACAAATTTTCTTTCCCAAATTGAAGTTTTCGCATTCTGTGGAAAGCATTTTTATGACAAAATTGTTGGGCAAAAATTGGTTCAGTCCCAAAAATTTTCTCAACCACTAAAATAAATAAAAAATGTACATTTATATTATTTTTTATTTAAAGGCTTAAAAGAAAATGCCTTTTAACAATTAAAATAAAAAAACTTACGTCTACTTTATTAACAAACGGGGACAAATATCTGATGGGCGATTTAATATGGGTCATGTACGCCACTGGAGCTAACCCAACCATCATTTTTACGGTTTTAGCTTTTTCGGGCAACAAGGATGAAAAAACGAAAAACTGAGTAGTTCCCATGGAATGACCTATATAAATTATTTCTCCCTCCATTTTGGTGACTTCGCCTACATATTTTAAAGCTGCTGGTAGATCGTATATACCCATTTCGTGAAAACTAAACAAATATTTCAATAAGCAAAAATTAATTAAAATTGAATCAATTACCTGAAATTCCAATAATTACTGGAATCGACCGGTATGGATATATGCGCTTTTGAATAGGTATTACCTCTGGAGTTACCTAGCCAAACATCGTAACCCATGTCGGCCAATATAAAACCTAAGAAAATGTTTTTTTAATATCTGTATGATATAGTATAGTATACGATAAAATACATGTATTAAAAACGTTAAAAAAACCGTGCCTAATGAGATGTTTTTGTCGGCCACCCAATCAAAACTGCTCGCCAAAAGGCCATGTTGCAAAAAAACAGGTTGGCCACCGCGTTTGCCGGACTTTGGTCCAGGTATTCTGTGTAGTGTTAGGAAATAGCCGTCGTCTGTTAGGATGGTGTGAGATTCGCTTTGGTAGCCGTATTTACGAGCAAACTGTACCTAAAAACAAAAATTGATTTTTGAATCAAATATCTATTCACAGAGAAAAACACAGTACTATTAATGCGCAGAGGTCTTAAAAATGTCTTAATTCAGAATGGGATAAAAATATTAATGTATATAAAAATATATATTTACTTAAAAGTAGTAAAATTACATATATTTATTATTTTTACATACAGTATCCAAAACTTCATCAGGATTGTAGGTGCAAGCTTTTCCAGATCGCCAAATTTTCTGTATTAAGTTACATTTGCTATATCTCGCATCATTTCCAAAAATCAAAGCCCCAAACAGAACTAATTTTAACAAAAACATCACACTTACAAGAATTAAAAGTCTTCTCCACAATTCTCTCTTGATTAATGACTTTATTTACTCAATTACTTTTGGGTAATTATAATAATTTTCTCTTATCAAAAAATTGTTTTTATTTATTATGAACTATGCCCTGTGAATCATTTAACTCGTGCAAAATTTGTGACTAAACTTGTGTAGGTAATAATTATAAAAATAACTTTCCGTCAACGTGCTGTTTGTTTACATGTAATTGCATCTATTGCGCATGGCATTTAGGGATGAGATTATAAGGGTAGAAAACAGGAGCGTACTATGAAAAATGTTTATATTATAAAAAAAAACATTTTTATTCTAAGTAAACATAAATCATTGGTATACGTAAAATAATCACCAGTTTTGCTAAAGCTATTAATTAGTAATTACTAAAATTAGATTAATTATAAGTATTACACCATATCGGTCTCCGTAAAGTTATGGATAACTTTAAGAACTTGCTTATTCACCAATTCCATGGCATCTTTACCAAAAATAAAGTCAACATGGTCGAAATTTTCATTTGGAACTCTGTACAAACCTATCAGGTTTGGAAGCTTGTGTGATAGCCTTAGCACATCCTAAAAATATAAAATTTGATTTTAGGCAAAAATTTACCACTTCAAGCCAATTTCATCAAAAACAGCCAACTTACTATGGGGCTTGTGAGTTTGTCCTTCTCTGCATACATCAGGTATATGTTGGATCTAATTTTTCCAACATCATATTTGAGCGGTGTGGATTGGTTGTATTTAATCATGTTTATTTCTTTCCCGTAGTCGTATTGTTGGAAATTGCCATTGGCATGTATTTCTTGACCATAGTGCAGAACTGTTTTGGTACTGCTACCAGCTGGGTCATGCGCAAAAGCTACTGGTAGAATATCCTATAAAAAATTGTTTGGAAAATTATTTTTTTTTTATTTTTTTATTTTTACCATGTTCATTTCTGCTTTGTTGAAACCACATATTAAGAAGAACGCGTTTTCACATATTTTTCTTTGTTCTAATAGTTGACATTCGTAGTTTAATAGGTCTAGGATTTTACCTCTCGGTAAAAATTGATTGAAACCTAGGTTTCTTAATATCCACTGAAAGAAAAAAAATATTATTTGTTGTATTTTTATGAAATTACATAAGTAACACTTTTATAATCTTACTTGTGCATCGTTGGAAAAAGGCGCCAAATACCTTATGGGCGACCTAACATGAGTCATATAAGCTGTTGGCGCTAGAGCAATCATTAATTTAACATTTTTGGCAGCTTGCGGTTTTAGAGATGAAAATACAAAAAACATAGTTGTTCCCATGGAATGACCTATATAAATTATCTCCCCTGGTCTGTTAGTATGAGTACTGACATATTGCAGAACCGCTGGAAGATCATAAGTACCCATTTCATGCCAACTGGACAAATAGAAAAAGTTAGAACGATTTTTAGTTTTTTTTTGTGGTAGTGGTATTACCTGAAATTCCAGTAAGCTGGACTTTTTATAGAATAGGTGACATGGGCTTTTGAATATGTATTACCCCTGGCATTACCTAGCCAAACATCGTAACCTTGATCAGCAAGGAAAAATGCTAAAACATAAAAAAAATATTTCCCACTTTTCCATTCCTCATAGGATACAGACCCAAGGCTTGGCCTTCATTGACCACCCAATCTGCACTGCTTCCAAGTAGCCCATGTTGCAGGAACACTGGTTGGCCGCCTCGTTTGCCGGATTTGGGTCCAGGTATCCTGTGCAAGGTCAACAGGTAACCGTCTTTTGTTTGGACGATGTGGGCCTCGCTGGGGTAGCCGTGTCTTGCAATTATTTGAGGCTATAATAAAATTTTTGTCCAATTATTTTTGAAGCTGTTTCATTTATAATTTTAGTTGGCTTTATTATAAATTAGGGAAAAGTGAGGTTAAATCAGTATAGACACTCGTTTTTATTAATCACTCGCTCGCAAGCTTCGCTCGTGCCTAGTACTTTTATGATTTATGTATAACATTTTTATAAACTGATGGACAAAATTAAAACACCACTTTTTCAAATTTCAATAAATTCGAATTAACTGGAATAACGCTTTACTTTGTAAATTCGTAGAATTGTCAATTTTTACAAATCTTTATTGAGCTTTTCGAAAGATGGTAAATAATTTTTTGGAGATGAATCACCCTGTATATATAGTTTTAAAACATAAGTAACTGTTATTTTATTGTTTTCGATGATTTCAATGCTTTTTTTACTCACTTTCCTATCGATTATAATTTAATTAAAGCCTTGAAATAATAATTATAAAATAATTGTATGTAGCATAGTCTTATGATATGTTGTAATAGCAAAATAAAATATAATATTTACAAAAATTAAAACAACAAACTTTAAATATGTCCCTATAACACTATTGATAATACATATAGGTAGGTATATTATCATAGAACAAAAATAGATAATAATAATTG
Organism: Brassicogethes aeneus; assembly: GCA_921294245.1. Taxonomy (NCBI): domain Eukaryota; kingdom Metazoa; phylum Arthropoda; class Insecta; order Coleoptera; family Nitidulidae; genus Brassicogethes; species Brassicogethes aeneus. Next base: position 48,442,073 of record OV121138.1, on the reverse strand, counting down.
GACACAAAAACTTTTTTGTATTATAAATACTATGTTTTTATATAAGTAAATATTTACCACATTCAAATAAACATCGGGATTAAGTTCACAGCTTCCATTCCTCTTTTTGTGCGGCATAATATCTTCAAAAAATTCACACTCCCTTTCTGTATCCGCACTGTACAATAATAAGTCCTTTTCAAACGCTTCAGTTTCGCCGCGCGCCATCATAAAACACGGTAACAAGAACAACACGAACTTACTGATCATTTTGCTGCTAACAATAAGGTGTCACTTGTGGTCAAAAACGTAGGTATATTAAAATTAAAAAACAGGTTTTAGCGTAAAGAAAATGTATATTGCCAGTAGCAATGAATCATCAAAAATAGCATGATAAAAAAACAATTATCCTTACAAAATGTAATTTAAATTGGCTTTGAAAAGTACGTTCAACAATAATTTACGAAATGTTTTTTATAATTGCTACATGTTGGTTAAAAATAGGTACACAATGTTTAACTTAATTATGTTACTAATTTTTAATATTGCGTTATAGGTACTTACGTATATTATTATATCAATAAATACATTTCAATTATTAAATATACTACTTTTATTAAATCTATTAATATTATAAACATAATGTATGTATTGATCTGAGAATTTAATGCAAAAATTTATTTTTAAATAAAAAACACGTAATTAGGCCAAGAAAATACACTTCTGTAATTTGAGTTGCCTAGTGGTGTTAATAAGATGACATAAAACACAGTGTTGCTAGATTGGTAATTTTGCCTACTATAATAAATCATGTTGCTTTAAAAATTTTTTATAGTTTTCTGTATTTTTACCAATAATTGTTAAAAAAAAACGATTTTGTGTAAAATATGTAATGTACCTAAATCTGGCAACGCTGCAAATGACAGTTTGTTTCCCGCTTTAAAATCATAACAAATTAGATAATTTTTGTTTTTATAGTTTTATGTTTAAAATTGCTAAATATGGTTAGAACGGGGGATGGAGGTGTTAGAAGTATGTAAATTGTTTATATAATATATATTTATAATGTTTTTTTATTTAAAACTTAAGATTAAAATTAGTAAATAAATATTTTTTTTAAATTTTAATGTTTTTTATATATGTTATAAATAAATAACAAAAATGTTATTTAAATAATTTAAACTAATTTATTTAGTACTATAAGTCTTTATTCAAAACTTTACTCTAACAATATCAACCGATCGTTTTCAAAGTGTCAGGCACACTGCCGTTAAAACTAATGTGTCTACGTAGGTCCTCATTTGTTTATCTTCTCTTGCCCTTGGTATGCTCTTAAGTACCCTTTCGCTAACACGGCCATCCTGTTATCGGAGCGTCCTCGCACCGCAATACTGACCATCATCACAAAACGGCAAACTGTTCTAATGCAATTTGTACGGTTGCAGTCTTAAGAGGTGAACCTCCTTTTGCGTCTGTGGCCGACTTGTACACACTCGTAGCATTTGCCTAGGAGTTCAGGAAACCACAGAAAACTGAACTCTACGAGCGGGGTAGAAGTTACAATTCTAAAAAATACAAAAAGGAAGAATCAACATCTCACGAGATATACAAGAACATAAACTACGTTTTTGTTATACGCTGTGGGGTTGCCAAAATATTTTTAACTCAATTATGGGGTTGCCATAATTTCAACAATAATGTGGGGTTGCCACAATATTTTCAACTCAATTATGGGGTTGCCATAATTTCAACAATAATGTGGGGTTGCCACAATATTTTCAACTCAATTATGGGGTTGCCATAATTTCAACAATAATGTGGGGTTGCCACAATATTTTCAACTCAATTATGGGGTTGCCATAATTTCAACAATAATGTGGGGTTGCCATAATTTCAACAATAACGTGGGGTTGCCACAATATTTTCAACTCAATTATGGGGTTGCCATAATTTCAACAATAATGTGGAGTTGCCACAATATTTTCAACTCAATTATGGGGTTGCCATAATTTCAACAATAATGTGGGGTTGCCACAATATTTTCAACTCAATTATGGGGTTGCCATAATTTCAACAATAATGAGGGGTTGCCACAATATTTTTAATTCAACTATTAAATTGGCATAATTTTAACTAACTGGTAGGAATGCCACAATTTTATTAACATACTCGAAATTTAAACAATAGTGTGGGGTTGCCACAATATTTTTAACTAAATTGTGGGATCTCCACAGCTCCATTTTTGTTTTAAATTGTGGGATTGCCACTAATTTTCAACTTAATTGTGGTATTGCCACTAATTTTATTACAATTGGAATACGTACTTTTATTCAGTTGATGTCCATCGTCTTAACTGATCGTGAGCGGCCACAGTAGTTCGTCGTCCTTGTTTGTGCAACACAAATCTCTCGTTGGGTAGTAGGCATCGTATTGTATATGGCCCTTTATATTTCGCTTTCAATTTTCCTCCTCCGGCTACCTGGGAATCTTCGACAGCCACAGTAGTTCGTCGTCCAACTCTGTTTGATTTAACTTAACACTGTGCGCATTTTTAACAGTTAAAATTGATGGAATGTTGACAGGGGTATGTTGTAATTCGATACCGCTTGCACTTTTCACGATTTGTAAACAAGGTCTACCTATAACGTCCCACCCGATAATTAGGTCAATGCCTTTAGGGATGGAACCATCTGGTACAACATAATAATAAATGTCTAAAGTTACAGCTGGCATAACAGTAATGACGTCACACACACCTATAGCGTACACAAGTCGTGTCCCTAATCCCGAAAAAGCTCGCACTTTTTCAATTGGTTTGATCGTACCGTTTATTGTTTTTACTGCCGAATATTTTATAATTGATACGTCGGAACCAGTATCGAATAAATAAGAAAAAGACGGCACTTTCTCACTGATTAAAATTGTTGCTATTGGGGTGGTGTTCAGGTGGCGTCATTTTTTTATAAGCAACGCTTCTTTCGGCTTGCCATGCTTAGTCCAGCAATTTTTTTCTGTATGGCCCAACCTGTTGCAGTGGTCGCAAGTCGGGGTCTTGGAACTATTCGGCCTATCCTGTTCTACTTCTTTAGATGTTCTGCTTCGGCATTCGTGTTGCAGATGTCCGTGGCGGCCACATTTAAAACATGAACGTTTTAAAATTTTGTTGGGTCTACCGCTATCTGACCCGCGTCTGTCAACGTCTGTCTCTCTCTTGTGCGCTCCATCACGCCCTGAGATCCACGACCCTTTTGGTGGCCGGCGTGCGTCAAACTCACTTAATCTTAACATAAGCTCACGTTCAGAGTCCGGCTTCTGTATGTGCAGCGATGCACGTGCTTCAGCATGGTCCAATCCGTACTCAACCATACTTAGAACCTTATTCCACGGTAATTTATCGTAGAATCGCTGTATGCTGCGAAGCTTTTGGTGTCCATAATCACACAAAGAGTCGCACTCTCTACTTCGTAGTGTCGAAGCTTTAAACGCTCGGGCACCTGGTGTCTCTTTGTCGGGAAAAGCAGTGATAAGGTCGGCACAAAAGTTTTCCCAGGATCGCCGTAAAGGTCTCCAGTTACAGCAGTACCGATAACCGCGATTCTTCAGCGCATCGCTCGCCTTCGCAATCATTAAATTATCGCTGACATCCTGTTCCTCCTTCAGTTTTGTTGCGTCCTCCAACCATTCGTTGATTGCGTATGCACTGTTATCGGGGTCATAGCTGGTGAGCTTGAATTTTATGTTGCCCTGTCCCGATGTTGACACCTGCGTCCTTTGTTCACCAGGTGAGATCAAACTTGGCGTGAGCATTCCTGACGCTTGCGCATTTGATCCGTCTTCTGTGACTAAACAGGGCGTTGGTTCTGCTGGCGCTTGCGCACTGGCTCCGTCTGTAGAGACAAAGCAGGGCGTTGGCACGGAGGACGCCGATGTCTGTAGTTTGGCGAATTTTAATAACTCCGCAATCTGTAGCTGTTGCGAAACTACCATGTTTTCTAACCTTTCTTGCCATTGTTTACACTAATTTCATCCATTTCTGTAGGTCACTGCACAGATCACTATCCCACTTCTGATGTTATAAATAAATAACAAAAATGTTATTTAAATAATTTAAACTAATTTATTTAGTACTATAAGTCTTTATTCAAAACTTTACTCTAACAATATCAACCGATCGTTTTCAAAGTGTCAGGCACACTGCCGTTAAAACTAATGTGTCTACGTAGGTCCTCATTTGTTTATCTTCTCTTGCCCTTGGTATGCTCTTAAGTACCCTTTCGCTAACATATATAATTTAGTGATATTGAATACAAACTAATTATGTTTCTTTTTCTATGTCAAAAACTAGAATTACTTAGATAATATTTGGAAAAATGTGTTAACTTAACCTTACTTTTTTACTTTTTAATTATATTTCAATTATCCTAAGATTCACAAAATATTGTGTCACAAAATTTAGTACACTCTTTCACTTATATTTTCTTAATACCGTGCTAAAATTTCAATCCTATAACTCGAATACTTTTTAAGGACACTAAAACGTGTTTCTTAAAAAAAAGATTATTGACATTTCATTTTGTCGCAGTTAGCGGTGGAAAAAGTTCCAAAAAAGGCGGCGGTGGAGGTGGCTCAAGGTCAGGGACGCCTAGCAAACGTACAGGAGGAGGTAGGATACAAAATTATATACAGTGTGTCCCAAAATAATGGGAGCACTGTATGCCATTTATCTAAAACGTTTTTTTATAGGGGACAATAGATTGGGGGTAGCTGCTCAAAGAGAAACGCCAACATGGCAGAAACCAATCACCAATTTTTTTAATATGCCACCAAAAATTAAATTGGAGGGAGAAACCAGTGAAAATCAAGAGGTTCTTGGTGAAAATATGGAGGTTGTAAATGAAGTCACAATTAAAACCGAAGTGGATGAGGAAAACAAGGAAAATTGTGAAAATTGATATTTTTAAATTGTTCTGTACATAATTTAACGTTTAATAAAGTTTTTGTATAATTTTGTTTTTTGTATGTAACAATTTTGCACATTGAAGTGAACTAAATGGTAATATTTTTTAATAATATAAACTTAGTAATAATTCATGATTTTTGTAGATTATAAATTTTGTAAACTTTTAGCATTGAGTAAAGTGCAATGCTTTTAGTATATACATACTTAAATATTTAAAGTAAAGTTTGTTTATAATATTATCAAAAAACATTTACTGCAAAAAACAGCATTAATTGCTAAAAACTGATTATGATGCATTGTTATAACATATATAATTATAATTATGTCAAAATATTTAAAATTATGAAATGTACTTGATAAAATGTACCTACGTAAAATATTATACAATTTAGTTTGGAAAAAAAATATTGAAATAACCAAATTATTTTAGCACACAACAATCAGAAAGTTCAAGTGCCTATTAATTGTTTATTTTTAAGTTTAGGGTAGTCATGCAATAAAAATTTGTTGCTCCCACAGACCTGTGGTCTGTGGTTGTTCCAAATTAAATTGCATTTCTAAATTTAGATTAAATTGGTGAAAACCAATATTTCGGTAAGGCGACGTTCAATTGTTTCTCTGTTTTCACCAATTTAATCAAAAGAAAAAATGTCACCAATTCTTTAATTTAACCGACTTTGTAGCTCCAATAACAACGAAGTTAGTAATTATAATTATAATTAGGTATGTTTAATAACAAAACTATTTAAAAATGTAGGAAATCCAAAAGAAATATAAACGTTCAAAGTTTAATTTTGTTTTGCTGACATTTGGTAAATGTGCAATAGGGGACAAATCAACAAGCAAATATTTCCATAATAATTACATTTTACACATTTAAGAATTTTTGGTTGAACCGCTTAAAAGTTAAGTTAAATAAAAGAAATAATATATATTAAAGGAAAAAAAGTTCAAGATAATTGGTAATGTAAAGTTCAGTGGCATTTACTTATTTAAATAAATAAGAATTTAACATTGAAAGCAATTATTTCTTTGACCAAATTAAAAACTTTTGATTGATTATAAAAATAACTATAATTTTAATAAAATGTTTAAGTTTTATTAAAGAAGACAAATTTTAATAACTCCTACAAAATGACCCGAATTTGAGTGAAATTTTCAAGGTTTACTAAAAAAGACGAGCTCTTTTTAAAGGTGTTTTTGGATTTTACACCAAATACAAGGCAAAAGTTTTTCCAATAAGAAAAAATTCCCAAGTAACTCGAAAATTGAACAAACGTCGCTTGGTTTTCTAATTAGAGAACGCTCTTTCCAACTATGTAAACTATTTTTGCACCAAGATAAAAAGAACAATTTTCGCTCTATCTAAATAATCAAAAACTGTGCAAAAGGCCGCAGGGATCGCACTATAAAACGTTCCGCGGGCACACAGTGAACTTTAATCGTGGTCCAATCAGTAAACACACTCTATATAAGTGTCCGAGCAGCAGATTAAGCGGAACAGTACGTACGTCTCAGTCGTGTGTTAAAAACGATGGAAGTGGTACTGAACGAGGCGACGAACGGTGGTCATCACCGCCAACCGCAAAACTACAACGCGAATGGCAAAAGTGAAAGTGCACAGCAAGTTACTAACGGACACTCTAAAACGTTGAATATCGAAGATAATTTTGAAAATGACACCAAGTTCTCCCGGCAACCAGAGAAAGATCCCATCGACTTGCAGTTTAAAGATGTTACCTACACAGCCGCTATGGGAAATATTTTGACCAAAAGAGGTAGGAAAGATTTCTTTAGGACAAAGAACCGTGGGATTTGTAAACAAAACAATAGCAATATTAATTGTTCTCTCTGTAAACAAAAACTTCATTCATTGTTTACCAATAAATGGCAGTTTTTAACTTAAAGAAAAATACCTTATCTAGTGATATTAATTGAGTAATTACTTAATAATAAAATCTATTAAAACCCTATTTTTATCAATAATTATTATAGATTATAATCTAATCTTGAAAAATATTTCAAGGTATGAATAAAAATTACAATAAAAAAATTGGCATCCAATATTTTATTATATATAAAGTTTAAAAATATTTAGGTGCAAACTTGTTTTAAAGCTTAAAAACGGGTTTGCGACATTTTGCCATAAAGAAAGTTATTGTTGACGTATGAAGTTATATCGATGACTTTTTGCCAAAGTATCGCAAGCAACATAACCCAAATTTCGGGAATTGAAACATTTTGCTTGTCTGTATTAAATTAAATATAGCCTAAAGGTTTTATAATAAGTAATTCTTTAGCTTATAATTATAGCTTTTTACTTGTTATAAAACCTATAGGTGATATATAGTTTAAAACAGACTTTAAAACAAAAAATGTTTTCAATTCCCGAAATTTGAGTTATGTTGCTTGCGATACTTTGGCAGAAAGTCATCGATATGTTATGTGCATAAATTTATTCTACAGTGACCTGTAATAAAAGAGTTACCTACACTGATTTCGAGCTAAATCCGATAGATGGAACCACTGTTCTTATGTAATTTCAATGCATTTTTATTATTGTACGGTGTTTGCTTAATAATTTGACGTAAAAAGTTTTTCATGCTTGTAATGTTTTTTGTAGATACCTAAAAAATTCTTATAAATAATTTTTGTTGCTTTTAATAGTTTTTTTACAATAAAAATTAGTTTGTTCTCTATTGTAAATAAGGTATTTTTGCTTAAATAAATATTCCGATATAATTATATTATGAAATAATTAGTAAATTATTCGACTTAATTGCTATTGCAATAATGTTAACTGTCAATCTATTTGTCGTATGCCATAATATGTTTACAATTTTTTATGTAAAATTTAAACAAAGTTATACAAAGTAAGCCTTGTAAATTGGTAAAAATAGTAAAAATTAAAACATTCCGATAAAAAATTATAATTATTCAACATTAACATGCTTTTACGAATGGTTTTATTACGTACTCTTACGTACATAGTTAGGTACTTACTTCCTTTAAAAATATATTTGTAATTTCAATTAAGCAACACAACACCAATGTGAAAAAAGAAAATAAGAAAAACAGCATACCATGGTATAATAATTAATTTTTAAAATCATTTGTTTTACTTTCAATAATGTTATTGGCCTACTTACCTAGATAGAAAATCTTATGCAACGATGTTCGATTGTCAAGAAAATTTGTCAATTAAGATAAATCTGTATATTATTAATAATTATTTAGGATTCTGAAAAATCTAATTAGGTAGTAATTTTTTTTATATAAAAATTCGTTTATCATTTTAATTTTTGGGTCGTTTATCCAATACAAAATTCTCGAGTATTTTGTTTAGGTATATAGATATATTATTGGCAAAATAATTTTTAGTGCGCAAAACTACTGAAATGTAACCCTATTTTGTTATTTATTTAATAACTACTTGTTATCACCAAAGTTCTTCTTCTTCTTCTTAATTCTGAACAATGCTTGAAAAAAAATATTTCATGGTAAATTTGCATAAAAATAGCAAATCCGAGATACAAATTGATGAACTATAGAATTTTTTTTTAAATTAAATTTTAAAAATGTTGGAAAAAAAAATTTACAATACAACTTTTTTTTAGAAAAAAAGGAGATCCTGCACCAAGTAAATGGCAGGTTTCCCGCAGGACAACTGGTTGCAATTATGGGACCCTCAGGGGCGGGAAAAAGTACCCTTCTTGACGTGCTAAGTGGATACAGGATAAAAGGTGTGGATGGGCAAGTCTACATAAACGGCCAACCTAGAAACATGAAGTCCTTTAGGAAATTATCCTGCTACATCACGCAGGACGACAGGTTGCAGCCTTTACTGACTGTGCAGGAAAATATGTTGGTTGCAGCTGATTTGAAGCTGTCCTCAGATGTTAGTCGAAAGGATAAACAAGACATTGTAAGTTATGGTTTATTTTCTAAATTTTTATACAATTATTTTACTAAAAAAATGTATTTTTTTTTTAAATTACAATTTGAGCTTAAATTCATATTTTATTCATACAATGAGCAAAAGGGCTTTTTAAAGCCTATAATATATATATTTTGATATACAGGGTGTTTCAATAAAAACTCCCAGGCCAATTATTTCGAAAACTAAAAGTGACATTTAAATTCTGTAAACGCCAGTTTTTAGCCTCTATGATTGGCTTCACAACTGTGTGAAAAATGTTTTTGAATAATACAAGATGTAGGTGGCGCCACTGTGCAAAAAAATTTTTCGATGGCAGCTACTTTTAAATTAATTTTTGATCAAATTATGTCCCATACAAATTTTCGATAAATTCGACATGAACGGAGATATTTGGGGTTAAGTTTTTTTTAAATAATTTTAACGAGTATTTTAATTATAAATATTTTTAATATGCTTTAGCAGGTGATCATATAATTCTGTTAATCATAATTATAGTGATAAAACGCTAGTGTAGCGCTAACTAGATTAAAATTATTACGTCCAGTGACGCCTCAGGGGGCCCCTTAACAAATAATATTGGCAAAAAATAATACGCCACTGAGTTTTTGGTAATTTTTATATTTTTATTCGGACTAAGCAACTAAAAATATCCTTTTTTTGTCTGTTAAATTGTTTTCATATCTTCCTTCGTTTTCGAGAAATACAAATAAAACCATTTGGAAAACAAAAATCATTAAGAAACAAAACCATAAATTATTAATACGCTATATTTTTTGCTGTTTAAAAACAAAGGTAAAACATTAAAACATAATAAAATAAATTAAAGGATGTTTTAAATTTTATGAAAGAGTGGTGAGAAATTATAAAAAATTATTAAAGAAAATTAGAACAATACCAAAAACTAACTAATAAGGTCGAACGAGGTGTTTAAAATTATTGCCGTTTTTATACACACATATCAAATCGATATAATATTTCGGTTCTGCAAACTTTCAATAGTGTATTTTGATTAATAGCGGCTATAGTAACATATATTTTGTTGTACAGGTCAGCCATGTCTTCTATTGGTTCCTTGTATACAAGGAAAGAAGTCTATAGACTTCTTTTTGTAAGCCGCCCCATAAATAAAAGTCAGGGCACCTTGCTGGCCATCTAAGATCCCCATTTGTGCTGATCACTTTTCCTGAAAACGCCATTTAGATGATTCATAACGATATTGCTATTGTGTGCTGGGGCACCGTCTTGATGAAACCACATAGTATTTACGTCAATTCACAAATTTTGTAAAAGCAAAGTGAGATCGTTTTTCAGAAATTGTTAATAACGAACTGAAGTTAAATGTTCATGGTACAAATAGGGCCCAAATATGTAACCATTTACAATACCGCACCAAACATTTACCCCAAATCGTGTAAAATTTAGTCTGTCGTATCCAGTTAGGATTTTCCTGGGACCAACAGCGACAATTATGTTTATTAATTACTCCATTATTGTGAAACCGGGATTCGTCACTTCACATAATTTGGTTTAATAAATTTGGATTTTCTTCCAAAAGAATATGAAAATGTGTCAAAAAGTTTAATCTGCGCTGGTTATCTCCTTATTGTAGATGATGCACTAGATGAACCTTGTATGGAAAAAACATATTTCCTTTTAGGAACTTACTGAAATATTGGTTTCATCTTTTAATATTGAAATATTAGTTTCATCTTTTAATTTTTGTAATGACGATTGTGGGTTATGTTTTACTGATTGGAGGACTAAACCTACATTTTCGTCAGTCGTATCCCTCTTCCTTCTTGGAACCGTTTTCTTTTTAAAGCTACCATATGTAGCTAAGTGGTACACAAAGCTACAAAAGATTTGCGATCTGGCGTTGGTCTCGATAGCAGCGCACAGCTTCTGAAGCATTTTGATGTCATTCTCCATAAACTAAAACCATGTATGTTCAATTTGTCTTGATTTGTATGGTGAACCATTTTTATTTTAGAAATGTAGAAATTGAAAATTCTTACACTGACACTAAGTAAAGAAAAAATTACTTGATGTTTCTAAAATTCAATTGTTTTTATTTAATGATTATTGTTTTTCAGAGATATGCAGTGAAATGGTTTTATTTTTATTTTTCAAAAACGAAGCAAGATATGAAAACAATTCAACAGACAAAAAAGGATATTTTTAGTTGAATAATCCGAAAAATATATAAAAATTACCAGACACTCAGTGGCGTATTATTTTTTGCCAATATTATTTGTTAAGGGGCCCCCTGAGGCGTCACTGGACGTAATAATTTTAATCTAGTTAGCGCTACACGAGCGTTTAACACCATAATTATGATTACCAGAACTATATGATCATGTGCTAAAGCATATTAAAAATATTTATAATTAAAATACTCGTTAAAATTATTAAAAAAAAAACTTAACCCCAAATATCTCCGTTCATGTCGAATTTATCAAAAATTTGTATGGGACATAATTTGATCAAAAATTAATTTAAAAGTAGCTGCCATCCAAAAAATTCTTTGCACAGTGGCGCCACCTACATCTTGTATTATTTAAAAACATTTTTCACACAGTTGTGAAGCCAATCATAGAGGCTAAAAACTGGCGTTTACAGAATTTAAATGTCACTTTTAGTTTTCGAAATAATTGGCCTGGGAGTTTTTATTGAAACACCCTGTATATATTTTAAAAAATCAATAAAAAGTAGAAATTGAAATCACTTATAGGTCATTGAATTCTTTTAAATATGCAGAAACCGATTGCCAAGGTTAATTGTCATAAGAGCACGCGTTATTATTAGATTAACATGATAGAAGAGCATTTTCAGAATAGCAAAATTATTACAAAACTCGAATTTCACTCAAGATTAAATTTTTGCCTGTTTTTCACAAATTTTTAAGGTCACATTACATTATTTTCTCGGGTTATCTCCACATTTCTTAACATCATTTAGTTGAAGCGTGATCGAAGCTAAAAAAAACAGCGATTGTTGAGATGTTATATTGGTACGAATATTTATAATTAAAGAGCAATTAATAACAATTAATTGAGATCAAAGCAAGGTGATATTGGCCCTATCGCCGAATAAATAAAACTAATTATAAGGAGATATTCTTCAAAAGTCAATTATATGAGTCATGCTTTCAGATAAGTTTGACTCTTTGTTCAAGTTATAGCGGAGTTTCTTTGAAGAAATCTTCTTAGATTAAAATAAGCTTTTTTATAGATTTATAACGGAATGAATTCCCAATGTAGAAAAAACAAAAAACTTATTTCTCTCAGTGTAAAACAAAAACAAAATATTCCAAAATCCATAATTAACGTTATTATTGTTTTCTTAAAGATATTTTATGTATATTTATTATTATCATTTAAGGAACAAGAAAGCGTAATTTCTTTAACAAGCAAATAAATATTGTCCTAGTTGTTGTCATTGTTGGTAATAAAGATAAAATCACGGGTCACTTCGATTTGTGATAAGTGCCACGCGTACATATTTGCTTATCTTTTACAGGGCGATTTCACACATTTAGCAGAGTAATAATTATATACAGGGTTTTCAAAACCGTTTCTGGGATATGTGGGGGAATTGTTTTACCTCATTGGACAGCTCTTAAAAATTGCTATTTAACAATACCAAAAAAATACTTTTTAATAGTTTAAATTTATTTAAATTTAAAAAAAAAACGCAAAATAATTTTGTAGTTTTTTATTCAATTTCTCGTTATAGTATGCAAACTTTTCTAGACACTCGTTTTTACTAAACACTCGCTCGCAAGCTAATTAAACTCGTAACTTACATAAAGCACTTTTATATAAAATTAAAAGTATCTTACACTGAAAAAAATTTCCTTTTAAAAGAACAAAAACACTTGGTTGGAAGAAGAAACATTCAAGAAATTTTGTATTTGTTTTCAAGAGAACAGTACTTCTTCCACTAAGAACTTTTTTCTTTAGGCAATAAATAAATACTCTTTTATGCTAAAATATTGTTTCTTGCCGCTAATATTTTTTTATCAAGAGAGTTGACAACTTTAGTTTAACGGCACCTTTTTTCAATAATAATTAATAATATGTATACCCAATTTAATTAGAGTAATTATAAAAAATTAAATAATAATCCAGTTTTAATTTGTTTTAACTAGGTAAAATATGCAGAAAAAATTAACTTTGCTTTATACAAAATATTTTATGTGTATACAGAAAATATAATATACCTACTACTAATTACCTATTATAGGTAATTAGCAGAAAATAATATTTTTTATAGTTTTAATTTAATTAAATTAATAGGTTTTAAAAAACCTTTAAGAGGTAATTAAAACATATGGTATATTCTTATTTACGTACAAAATATTCAATAACATCAATTATACAAAATTTTAATAACCAATTACCATTATAATTAGTAAAATATTGAAATTGCATAGTTAAGTTAGAAATTAGGAAAATATGAAACGCTTTTAAACGTTATGATTATTTTTATTTACAGATAGACGAAATTTTACACACTCTTGGTCTGACGAAAACAAAAAATACAAAGGCGCAAGGACTGTCGGGAGGACAAAAGAAAAGACTGTCGATAGCCTTAGAATTGATAAACAACCCATTGGTGTTGTTTTTGGATGAACCAACCACGTAAGTCATATAAAACAAGCAAAAAAAATTATTAATTTATTTATAACTATTCAATATTTGGCGTACCTATATACTTATAATTTATACAATGAAATAAAAATGACGGTGCTCTCTATCTAAACCTTAAACTTTGCACCCATGAATTTTAAACGTTTTTTATCACTTTTATTAATGACTAATTTGTAGGAGATACGAAACAAATGTGTACTTTGTATGGATATAAAAATCTATCGTGCCATAAAAACTACTTATGTGAAGTGTTAATTATTGAGTTTTGATTATTTATTATTATATCTTATTATAAAATAAAAATTTATTATCTTATTATAAAATACGCAAATAATGTAAGAAAGAAAAGCTTTTGAGAACATCTGACCTTTGTACTGTCATAGGAGATAAGAGATAAAATTGAAATTTATTATTGCATATTTTAGCGGTTTTTTACTAAAATTGTGAATAACACTTTTCGATCTCAGAATTGCTCTATCGCGTCAGGTTTTTGAAAAATTCTTACCCAAAAGTGGTAAAAAAGATTTTTTATGTAATTAATGAAATTATGTACTATATAATTTGTAGATGTACTACATAAACTATTTAAGCGACCAAAAGAATAACGCAATAAAAACAGACATACCACATATTTACGTAAAAATAACGTTAAAATTACCTTATATCTGTTCTCTCTTTCTATATCTTTAAATTAATTTATATTTCAAAATTAATGAACTAACCAAAATTTACTATTTGAATTACAATAAGTGTTTGGAAATATACAAATCATTATTTATTTTTTACAACTTGTTTGCATTTTTACTATATATCATTTTAATCATGTACAATGTTAAAATTGTAAAATTACAATTACAAAACAAAGGATGAGTAAAATTACAAATCAGTGTATACCAATACAAAATTATAATACAATTTGAGTAATCTGCCAAGACATGTTGGGAAATCTACTAAGATAAATTGTAATTTTACAATCTATATCTATAAATCCTACACGCATTGTAATTTTACCAAACAGTTCGACATTTTGTAATAAAAAGCATCTTAGATTTACTAACGTTGTTTGTAATTTAATTTGCTATAATGTTATTTAAAATGCATAGTATGTACCGATTGCGGCAATCAAGTGATGTTCTTACATCTCGCCTCGGTTGACTTGGGTGGACAGTATAGCTCAGGTGTCTTTCGTTTTGGGTGTGTTCCAGTACACCAAATTGCCCGACATTGATAAAACCCAAAAATTATGTAAAAAAAAACAAATCTGGTTTCTGTTTTAAACAGCTAAATAAATTGAGAATTTTAAATCGTGTGTTATAGCAATTTCATGGAAATATTTTGTTATTGATTTATTAAACGTCCATGCATTCTGATAATTTATTTTGGAAAATTATTAAGATTATAAATGTTGTCTTTAACACAAAGAATTTTAAAACAGAAATGCCAAGGTCCAAATAAAAACATTATTTTGTAAATTTGCGATTAATAATATTTTTTGCAGTGGTTTGGACAGCTCCTCCTGCATGCAATGCGTAAAGCTCCTGCAAGTGCTCGCAAAACAAGGCAGGACCATCGTGTGTACAATCCATCAACCATCAGCTTCGTTATTCAAGCTCTTCGACCAGGTCTACGTACTCGCCAGTGGGAACTGCCTGTATCAAGGTAGCACTGAAAGACTTGTGCCGTTTTTGGAAGACGCAGGGTTCCCCTGTCCAATGTACCACAATCCTGCAGACTACGGTAAGAAATGCTGCCTCTTCATGATAGGATATTACATCTTCTTTTTCTTTTAGTTATTGAGTTGGCCTGTGGTGAATATGGACAGGAAAAAATAAATTCTATGATCAAGGCAACAGGCAATGGAAACGATATAAGGTACTTTAAGGAGCCAGAAAAGCTTTCAAATATCCAGTGTCAAAAAGGTAAAATTAAAAAAATCACAAAAATGTTTTATAAGTATATTTTTACTCTATAGGAGCTTCAAATGATGAAGATAATGAAGGCGGTCTTCAAGCCACATCATCCTGCAATCAACTGAAGGTACTCTTGAGAAGAGGCTTCATAAAAACAAAGAGAGACCAGGTAATGTAGATTTTTCAACTATGCTTGGAACGTTAAATGTTATTTTATATAATTTTTAGACCCTGACATACATGCGTATACTAGTGAACGCCCTAACAGGACTTATGTTGGGGACGCTGTACTGGAAAGCTGGGCAAGACGGATCAAAAGTTTTGGACAATTTTAATTTACTGTTTTCAATTTTAATGCACCATATGATGTCTACAATGATGCTCACCATATTGACTTGTAAGTATTTTATATTTTAAACCCTATTTTTCTAATTTTCTTTTTTGTTAGTCCCCAGTGAGATGTCGATATTAGTAAAAGAACATTTTAACAGATGGTATTCCCTCAAGATGTACTATACTTCTGTTACGCTGATTGATATACCCATATCGGTAGGTAGTTTTTTATTCTTATTATTATTATGTATCGGTAAGTATGATTGCTCCATCATGTAAGGTTTTTAAGAAATTCTCTTTAAAATCATTTTAAAAAAATTACAATTTCCCAAGTTCGCAATATCACCGTAAAATTTGAAATAAAATACCAAACAACTTTTATTAAAAATCATTTTTTAATATTCTCTATATTTCAAAAGTTAAATTCAATATTTCAAACTTATGGTAACGATAAATTATATAAAGGTTATATAAGATTTATAAAATTATATAAGAGTTTAACAAGGTTTTATAAAATCACCATTTAGTTTACTAGTTTTATAATGGTCATATAAGGTTAATGTAAACTCTAGGTATATAATAAGGTTATATGATTGTTTCTACAAACATTTTATATAACCTTTAGTTGCCATTACCAGTAGGAGTTTTATAAAGTTTGCGGTTACCTGTTTTATAAAACTATTGTGTCTTTAATTTTTTTAAATAAAAATTGTTATAATTATTTATGTGCTTAATAAACCAAAAATGTTTAGTAATTGAAACAAAAATTTAGCATAGTATTAGCTTTCAACGCAATACTTTTTCATAATTTTAATTAAAAATTGGTTGAAATGAAAATAGTTAGCATAGAATATATAAGAAATATAATATTATTAACATAAATATTTTAAAAGTGGATTTAATCGAATGTTTAGTGAAATAAATTGATTCCATTGCGTTAAAACCATTTTACTGCAGTCTGCAGTCTGCAGACTAAATGGCGAACCTCACAACAGTTTTATAACATCACTTTTAGTAACGTCAGTTACCACAATGCATATAAGAGTTTAAAAATTATATAACACTTTAAGTAACCCATAAAACTGAACTAGTACCTTAGGTTATATAAAATTACCATGAGCAATATAAGAGGGCCCAAAGTTGATACATTATTTCCGCCATTTTTGTTTTTTACATAAAATAAATGTTAATCGAATTGTATTACAAAAACAACTTAATTGACCAAACCAGGATAAAAAATTCACTACCTATTGAAAGCAAAAGAAAGATATTAATGTATTTATAAAAATAAATTTTCATATATTTTTAATAGTATAAAAAATATTTATGTTTTGGTATTTTTATGTCCTCTGATGTTTTTAGAAGTATTATGTACATATTTACAATAAATATTTACTTCGCACTTTAAGTTGTATTAATATTAACATATTTTCGCCAATTGACTTCTCAGAATATTCACGTTGTTTAAACAAGTTAATGAATAAGATGACAATAAGAAAGATAGCTTACCTATGAAGAAATATATATTTTAAATGTGCCTGAGGGAGAGAGAAATATTAAAAGAAGGAAAAAAAGCCAGTAGTAGTTCTTTAGGAAGTTATATAGCGGTTTCCATAATATTCCTGTTATGCCTAGTTATAAAACTTGGGTTTTATAGTGTTACTAAAATAGGTACCAATAACCTTCATAAACTTCCCAAATAAGCTCTTTAAGGGGTATAAAAGGGTGATATAAATGTTTCTGTAACCAAATTTAAAAAATTAGGTTTTATAATTTGCATGATTTATGGAAACCACTATAAAAACAAAAATGTTTATTGGGTTTTAGGTAATTTGCTGTGCGATATTCACTACAGTAATTTACTATATGACAGGACAACCCTTGGAGTGGGTTAGATTTATGATGTTCTTCGTGACAAGTTTGCTGGTAGTTTTCGTAGCCCAAAGTTTCGGACTAATGATTGGAGCTTATTTCAACGTCGTGGTAAGTTTTTTTTAAATCTCGAGAATAATAAAAAGGTTTTATAACTGTCTTGATGATCTTTTTTAGAACGGCACTTTCCTGGGCCCGACTCTTTCGGTACCGATGATGATGTTTGCCGGGTTTGGAGTGTCCCTCCAAGACCTGCCGCCTTACCTGTACTGGGGTAGCTACATCTCGTACCTGCGCTACGGCCTTGAAGGGATAGTGGGCGCCATCTACGGCTTGGATAGGCCGACTTTGGACTGCCCTGAAGACGCGTATTGCCACTACAAGTACCCGAAAAAGTTTCTGGAAGATGTCGCTGTAAAGGCCGACCAGTTCGACAACGACGTCATTGCGCTGTTGCTGTTTTTGTTCGTGCTCAGGATAGCCGCCTACGTCATTTTGAGGTGCAAACTGATGGCGCTGCGTTGATTTTTTTATGTTGGTAGTATTGCTATTCAACTGCCTTTTATAATGTATACGGTATGGTATGGTATGGTGTGTTCATACAATGGAAACTTGTGATTTTTAACTACATGTGAGTGTGTTTTATATTTAATTTTAATTTAAGGAACTAAACATTCCCACCGTTGTTTTTAAGATGTACATATATTATTATTATTATTATTACTATTTAATTGTAAACTTAATGCCATTGTGACTATTATTATTTTTTAGGCTGTGTGTATTAATTATTACCTATTTATTTAATAGATATATGTGTACCTAGTATATATTTTATTACATAATTTAAGTTTTAATTTATAATGATTTTAAAATGTTTTATGACAATCAATGCAATTGACTGATGTACCTTAAATAATAAAATAAAAATAATGAATTGTTTTATGGGATTTTTTGTTTTTTTTATATTTTTCCTTTTGCATAAGCTCAAGTAAATAATCATACACAAAATGTACGTGTTCATAAACTGTGTGTGTGGTGTATTCCTGGTTGCATAGTATATTACTTCAGTACATTGAAAAAAATAATCTCTTAAAAGATATGAAAATCACTTTGATTCAAAAGATTTGCGGTTTTGAGTAGTAGTTAGCATGTATTGCTTTATTCTGATCTTCACTGAAACTACCAGCGTTGTTAGTATTTAAGCTTAAATTCCCCTCACCACATAGGCCTTTTGATTTTAATTATTAAAACATGCATTTAACAATTAAAATCAAGGACCTTAGTAAGGGGAGTTTAACCCTATATATTGGCATCGTTGAAAACTAGAAGATTGACTGAAAAAAAGGTTTACAAAAAAATAAGACATTTATTGTTTGATATCAACAAAAGCGCAAGTTTTTTATACTCACACAAAAAAAACTAACATAAATATGATGTAACATACAAATTTTAATTCATACCTTACCTTCAAAAATATTAAACAAATTAATTAAATTTAATTAAAAAAAAAGAGTTTTAATGATTCCAACTCCACTGTGAAAGTTCATACAACACGAAACAACACAACACAACTAGCAAAATGTTTATTAGAAATAGCTATAATAGAATTATAATATTATATCACTGCCCCTAGAAAATTGACTTGCTATTGTGATATTTGTGATGTATCGAATAAATTGCGTAAATATAAATAATTTTCATAGCTTTTGAACTAAAAAACTTTGCACTTGGTTGAAAGAAGAAACATTCAAGAGATTTTGTATTTGTTTTCATAGAACTATAAACTATTTAAAGTAGATACATAATTTTACTATTTTCAATAAAGGGGCCCTCAATGCACCCAAACTCCGACCCTGTGCAGTCCAACCCTCACAGCTGATGCGCCCCTATTAGAAAATCGATAATACAAAAACCACAGATACCATAATATTTATAACCAACAAAACTTGGCGTTTAAGCCATATACATATAATATATACATACATAAATATATTATATGCATAAATATCCCAAAGGGTAAAAATACAACAAGTGTTTTTATGATGTTATATCATTGACAATTAAAAAGAACAATATGTAAGTTATTTTTATATTTATAAAATCTAATTGTCTAGTTTTTAACGTTATGCAAGCATTTAGATATGTTTTGTTTTTTGTACAAGGACTATGTCTATCTTAGTCAGGCCCGTCCGAAGGGGGTCAATCAGGCCCCCTATGCAGCATTTTATAAATAAAAAAGGTAAAATTTCTAAGAGACGCCATATTAAATTATTGAAGATGCCGATATTTAATAAAAATTTGTATAATAATTTTTTATAAATATTTTTTTGAATCATTACGACTGTTAATACAATACGTACGTCAGGGCCCCGCAAAACCTAGAGACGTGCCTGTACTTAGTAAGTAGGTACATATGCATTAATTATTTGTTGAAGAAAAAAATTATATGACGTACAGTTTGATACATTATCTAATGGATTTTTAATTTCGTTTTAAATAATAGGTACGAAAAAAAGAATGTTTTTATATTACAATGTGCGTCCATAAGCAATAGTTTTTATTACTTCAATTTGGATTTTTTAAATTTTTTTGTTAATATTAATTAACAAACAAATGTTAAAAATGTATTCATTGAAGTAGTTGAAGGGATATTCAGCTCGCCAAAAGTCAATTTTGTAAAATAAATCGCATAATAAAATTTTTATTTACCTACATTGAATAAATTTAAAAAAACGTTTTAAATAAATATGATTTAAATTATAAATTACAAAATTAGTAAACTTAAAGATGTTTCTTTAATTAAAAACAACTGAATTTTTTTTAATTTGTTTAGTTTAAAAAAATACTCTATTGGTCATATTATTTCTATTTATATATTTGATTGTTTTAATTATGATAATTAATTAATTATAACATTAGGATTAGATAATTAGGCAATTAAATATTGGGCATTATGCATTATAAGTAAAAACGCTGATAGAATGTATGAATTTTTTATTTAATACAATATTAATTATTATTATAATAATTATTATTACAATAATAAAAAAATCAATTAATCAAATAATCGATTAATTGAATAATTGATCATTTTGCCCACTCCCATTTAATATAGGCAAACGAACCCCTTAGAATTTCCGTTTTAGGTTCTCCTTTAAAATTCATTGGGGTCAATAAAATATTTTTAAGAAAGCCAAGCAGAATCCACCCAAGTAAACAAAGTGGGCAAAATCGCAAAAACGCAATTTTTTATGAACTATTAATTTAATAGTATTAAATTATTAAAAAAACATTATTAGTAAAATCCAAATACCAAGCAACATTTGAATTACACAATTTATTTTATTAAAAACATGGTCATGTTTTACATTTTTTGTTTTAGACTGTAAATCATATTTTAATTATTTGCATAATCATAAACTCAAATAAATATACCTAAATAATATTTACTAAATATCATTAATATTTTTCAAGTATATATTTAATGTATGTCAAGAACATTTCAAATTTAAATTTGCAAAAATTTAGATAAAACTAAATTTGATTTTTTTTTTAAATGTTTGCACATCTATCATTTTCTTGCTTTTACGAGTTTGTACAATCCTTACACTATTCGTTTGTATACAAATTTGTTTTTATTTTAATTAATGACCAATACTTTTTATTAGGGGTCAGCACATGTATGTTTGACTTTTTGCAAAATTATAAATGTAGCAAGGATTTTATGTCGAATATGTTTTTCATTAAAGAAATCTTAAACAATTTCAGGCTTACAAATGACTATAAATCTAAATCTAAAAAATCTGTGCTATAAGTTACGGTCCATAACACCTAAAGCTAAAGCAGCAACATTGATTTTTTACTTTTAAGTCAACAATATCTCAATATTTTTTTTATTCATATATTTATTTAAATTAAACTGGAAACTTATTACTTAAAATTAGTTAAAATAGGAAACGTAATTTTTTAGAAATTAGTAATTTAAATAATAAAAAATAATATAATCATTACTACTTTCTCATGTAATTGATTTAGTTAGCATGGTAAAAACTATTTTTATTTTATTTTAACATTTTAAAATTCGATGGTTATTTATAGTACTACTTAGCCAAATAACAACACATTTTCAGAATTTAATTTTAATCCTTCAGTAAATAATAATAACAAAATTTGTAGACACATATTTTTGTTTAGAGGTAGCAAAATATTTTTCAAATTAATTATGTGGTACGTAAAAAATACAATAAAACAAAATAAGAAAAAAATTAGGTACATTGCAAACTGCAAAGAAATTAAATAAAAAGTAAATAATAAAGTAATAGGACCTATAAAACATTAGTGGATATGTAATTTTAAAAAATGACATTGTAAACTTAAAAAAGATATATAATTGCAAAAAATAATAATGGGTTAATTATATTCCAGGTAACACTGAACCTATTTTTTTGTAAAACAATTAATTTAATAAATTGCACTGCTGTTAACTTTATAAAAGCAGTGCAGTAGGAATTTAAAAAAATTAAATCGTATATATGTATGTAAGTTTGTGATTAAATTTTTATCATACGTTTCTCGTAAAAAAAATTGACAACGCTACAGCATTTTAAAAACATCAAGTTTCAAAACGCTTTGAAAAGAGCGCGTGACGTCAGGATGTCATGTTTTAACAGATGTGTCAAGAATCTCGAGAAAAATTGGAAAATTTTCAGAAAAATTGAATTTTGCATTTTTTTATTTTATTTAAAGAATAATACGAAGTTTTTTTGTAAAATTTACAAATTTTTACCCATAATATCCGTACACTGATATCAAGAAAAAAGTGAATTTCCGATGCTGATTATAATCATATAATACGATATTATGATTATAATATTAATTAGTATTCCTTTTATTTTATTTCTTTTCTAAAACCAATTAAATTCAATTCAATGTTTAGTTTTATTTCTTTTTTTCTGTTTTTTGTTGACTATTTCCCTCGTCTTAATTTCCACCAATCACAAACGCGCAATTTTGAATTACAAATGGTTTCTAGGTGAAAAAACTGTGTGACAGCACCTGTCAGCAGTTTATTCCAGTTTACCCGCGGCAAAACTTGACAGCTGTTGTCACCAAAAATTGCAATTTAGATTTTAATTGTTAACTGTTACTCATGAAATAGTCTTATCAAATACCATTCGGGCATCTAATTTTTCCTGTGAAAAAATAATATTACTTAGCAACGTGTTTTTTCGATTTTTTTCGGAAAAATTAGATGCCCTTATGATATTACTTACGATTAAAATATTGTTAACAAAAAAATATTAATTTTTTCCCAAAAATGCAGTTTTTCTCAATTTTTTCAGTTTTTTTTTAAAACCTACTTACAGAGTAAGAACAATAATTTCTGTAGAAACATCTATGCTAAAGTTTTAAATAATGAACATTAAATCAGCTTAATTGAAGTAATTTTTATTAATAAATATCTTTTGTATTGTATTTTCTATTTTAATTTGTCAAAATTGGCGAAGAATTGTCTCTTCCTCTCTCGAAACAGTGGTGTACCCCAAGGGTCAGTTTTGGGCCCGATACTTTTTCTTTTGTGCAGGGCAGATCTATCACCGATGATAAAATCAAAATGTTAATTTTTGCGGATGACGCAGTTGTATGGAGATCCAATAACAAGCCTTGATATTGTACTAAATAATCTTTTTTGGAGGTTAGCACTAAATATTGATAAATGTGAAAATATAAATATAAAATTCGCAATGACAAAAAATCAAGGTCCCCAAATAAAATAATCTAAATCAAGATCAAAAAAACAGCAGTCGACTGCACACGCTATCTTCAAAACCAAAACCAAAACGCAGTGCACATATAAAACGTAAAAACGACACACCGGAACCAGCAGTAAGTCCGATCTAGCCGGCCTAGCAGTTGGCAGCGAACCGCGAGTCACTAGATTTCGAACGCTAAATTTAGAAACGCGCGTATTTTTAACTCAGCTTCTGTTTTCATTGCAGCATGAACAAAAAACTCTAAAAATGACAGTAATTGAGGAGTTGAACAAACCCAGGACTTCCGCTAGTCCCTTGAAGTGCTGCACGGGCGAAGAGGGGTCGTTGAGTTCGGATTTTCCCACCGAGGAAATTTTGAAGGAAAGTGCCGGGAAAAATTTTGACAGTTTGGCAGGTGCGAAGCGGCTCTACAGTTTTCCCAAGAAACTGGCCGTAGACGTGAAGTTCGAAGATGTCACCTTCGACTCGTGGGAGTGGAACTTCAGGAAGTTCAAAAGGGGTAAGTTTTTGGTTTTGATGAAATGTTAATAATTTTTTAAATTTTTAATATTTTTTTTATAAAATTTCTAATGGTATACCACGCTGTATTATTGATTATTTTAAGCAAAAAAAAATTCGAGTAATTTTTGAGTTAAAAGTAAAATTTTAATTGTTTTAAGACTGGATATTTATTGAAGGAAAGAACACAGTAAAAAATAACCAAATATAAACTAGATTTTATGTTAATCCAAGTCTACATAAGTTTACAACCAACTGTAATATCGGTACCTTAGTATAACAAGGTGCAGCTGAACTGTTAAGCGAAAATGACTTATCAACAATATTAAATATTGCAACAATATTAAATATTAAATATTGCAGATAAGCCATTTTTGCTTAACATGGCAACTGCACTTAGAACCCTCTCATCCTATGTCAATAATTTCCTATACAAAAAAATAAATGAACACAAAAATAACATACATACAATTAAATAATACACCATTCTGAAATCATTAAGAAATTTGGTACAACACTTACTTTATTTTTTAAACGTGTATAAATACATATTTTAATTGCGTTAAAATTTTAACCCAATAAAGAAGATACCTAAAACCTAAAAATTTTGAAAATTTCATTATAATCGGACAAAACTTTCGCTTGGTTAAAGTATTTTATTAAAATAAAATATTTGCGAAATTGATGTTTTAGCAAGATGTTGCTCATTTTTGAATTCAGCGAACCCAAATCTTTTAAATAATGCCATATCAAGACGAATAAAAAATGTTATTTTGGTTATAAAAAAATCTATTTTTATAACCTATTCTATCTATTATTATAATACTTTTATAACATTTAACATGTAAGTGTATTACATGAATTATTGTTACTAACCTTGAAAAATTGTATTCATGAGCTAATATTATATCAGCACATTGTTAATCATACTTTTTTATCTGGTTTTTAAAAATAATTGTTAATTTTTTTCAACGAACTGTTTAAAGTAATATAACTTTAGGACAAGTCATACATTTTTAGGAAAAATCAAATATTAAAAAATTATATTCAATTTATTGTTAGGTGTGATAAATATAAATATGTATATATTTTTTCTTGAATACCAACACAAAAAAATATACAAAGCAATGTTCGCTATTTTAAAAATATTTAAAACCTCATTTTATTACATCTTCACTTCTTTTGCAGTAAATATTGAAGATAAATAAGAATTGACCAACTCGCTTGAGAAATTGCAGATTCTTGCAACTTACTATAAAATAATTAGGAACAATTTTTTATTGCTATTGCTGTACTCAACAATTGTTTTAAATTAAAGAATAATTAGGAAACATGAAATAAAAAGCTGTTTTTTATTTTTTGATTTGCGATTTGGAAACATCACTTGGTTTTGCCTGAAGAATTCGGTTAAATTTCTAATGTTTGTATATTTATTTTTTTAATTTGAAGTTATAATAAATCCATCAAATGCCCAATAACTCAAAAAATACTTTTGTACCCTTAAATCGCGTTTCAGGACACAGTTGTTTGGTATGACCTTCCACAACAAAAAAATGTGTATAACATAAGATAAATATATTAGCATAAAATGCAGTTATTTATTTATAATTCTAACACTAAAGACAGGTTTTGATATAAGTGAAAGCATTTTTTGGATATACTGGAAATAATGTCCATTTTCAGATAATCGATTACTCGTATTAGATAACACTCTTGCATTTTGTTTTGAAATATTCCAACAAATTTTCATTTCTCAATAGGTAGGTAAGTATTCTTGTGATTCAAAAAATCTACTATTCTTTGATCTCATCAATAATTTGTTTTTTTGTACACTTCATATACTTTTTTATTGCATTTAATCCCTCAAATACTATTTTAGAAAAAAAACATGAAAATTTTCTTAATTAGTTTTAGCGGTTGGGGTCGACTAAGTAGAGTCGGCCAGTTTTTTAACTCCGGTTCTTATCGTTACTGCTGTCGATGATGACAACTGATAAAATAACACCCTGTATTTTAACATCGTCAGATTGTCCAAAGAATATTTGGTCTCCGTTTTTGGGTTTAGCTTTGGTACACCCTGTATATAAATATATTCTGTGTTTAATTTAATTTTAATAATTACAATTTGCAAACTTCGATAATTTGTATGCAAAAAGTGTGTGTATACTTACATATAAGTATTTTAACCTTAACAAGATAATTATTTATCAAAATAATAATATTAGTTAATTTCTCATGGTTAAGTTTGATAACAAAATTCTTGCGAGAAAACGTCTTATTTGCCAAAATTTTGAGAATAATAATGTCAAATTAACAATTTATATTGCGATTACGTATTTATTTTGCAGTTGGTAGTACTAAATGTCAACTTAACCTAAAACACAAATGGGCGCCATATAGGTGGTTAGAATTTAAATTAAAAAAAAAATTGACAGTGTTTTCTTTTTTTCAAATTTATATCAGATTTTAAAATTTAAACATGAAAAGTAAATACCCAGTTAACGGATATGGCTTTAATCTATCTATAACTTTCACTATCAAACAAATTAATAGTTTCATTTTCGTTTTTTTTAATCCAGAGTAGTTTTGAACAGTCAATACTTTCACTAAATTTCTTTTGAATATTGTTGGGTTGAAATATACATTAGAGAAACAAGGAAAATATAAATGTTAAAGGTTTAGAAATAGAGAACAGAGACGAGGTAATTTTAACGTAATTTATACGTAAATATGTGGTATTTGGTTTGATTTTATTACCTTAATTTTTTGATAGGGATAGTTATTATATAGTGATAATAACATATTTATTGCAAAAATAATTAAAATTATAAGTTAATAGTTATTTTATTATTGTGGTGAAAATAAAAGTGTGCAATTAACAAATAAACCTGTTTTATACCTACTTATTTTTTAAGTCAGTTTATTAACCTCTAAACGAGAAATAAACAAAAATAATTTATGCAGATAATTTATCTTGTTTAATCAAAATATTTTGATGAGAATTTGTTTTTGTTTTCTTTTCCATCAGGAAAATTTTGGTCGAATAATATTAGTTTAATAATAATTATTATTTGTATTGTAATTATTGGAAATAAATTTGCCATTATAGTAGTGCATTTATACATATACTTATTATTATCTAAAAATGATTTAAATTAAATATTTGTATTGACCGACACCTCTAAAACAATAGAGTAACCAACTTGAAAATCTGTATTATGTCAAATGTCAAGTTTGTATGTGTATTTTGATATAGCAGCAGTTTTTCACATTGAAAGTAAAGAAAATATTTTAACGGCACTCCACCCGAAATTAAGTTAAACATAGTTTACTGCCAGCGAAATTATAAGGTCAGTACAATGTTCATATAAACTAACTTCAGCCCGTGACTAAAGCGCCATAAAGCCACAACTTGTCAACGTCTATTTAAAAGGTCATGGAAACATGTACGATAATGGGCGCTTTAAAGGTTGGAGTTGAAAAAATATATTATTTAATTTTAATTTTGTTAAAAGCGAAAGTGCTTGTGCTTGTTAATTTTTTTTTTGATAAACTAGCATGCTAATTACCTTTTAATATTAAATAGGTGAAGGTAGAAAAACTAGTTTAATTTATCTAAAACAAAGTAACTTACATATGTATAATAGCAATTTAAAAAAAAATATTTTCATCTATTTTCACCTCATTTTCCAGACTTCAGACTTTTGCGTACGATTTTGTTAATGAAATTAATTAGGACAATACTATTATTTATACATATTATTATATCTATTTATAATACTGTAAAATTAAATTGGTATTACTTATTGTTGGTTAATAACAGTTTTTATCACTTTTAATAAACATCAAATTAAATTTAATTCGTACGACGATTACTGTTTAATTTTTAATTACTGCATTATTATTTTTATTAAGGATTCACGTGTTGTAAAAAACCATAATTTTCTTCAAAAAAATTATGTAATTATTTTTTCCAATTAACTTTAATTCTAGGTATATACAATGTTATAAAAATCAAATCAAAATTTTACTTAAGGAAAATATTTTATCGAAAGTTTTCTTCTAGATAATATGCAATTTTGTTATTTTACATTTTTCCGACTAAATTCAAATCTTTCAAATTATTAATCCAACTTTCTAAGCGTTTCGCGTTCACTTTTCCAATATGCCAACATGCATTTAATAAAAATATAAAAAAAATCGGACACATACCGTACCTATATTTATCTATCTAATGCTTAAAACCAATAAATAGCATTACCCCAATAATTGCAAAACTATAATAGGTACGCTAGACTTTTACTTTTTACTTGTCAGATTGTTATTCATTAATTACATTTAGATTTACTAACAGCGGAAAAATATAAAATTTTCAATAATAAATTGCTGACTATATAGGTTGATAAACAATATTATTAAATTATATGAAAATTTACATTTACTTACGATAGGCCTTCCTTATCTCAGAAACTAACAAATTTTCATGACCTAAAAGTTTTTAATTATCACGCTTTTTTTTACACAGGGTGTTTCACAGGACGAAGCAACTTTCTTTTTTTAATGCATTTTTGGATTTTACACGCTATTTAAGTATACTTTAAGTATATATGCTAATACTTTTTGAGTATCTATTTTTTAAATGTAGATCCAAATAAATTTTATATTATGCCAACAGATAGATATAGATATTTTATTGTGAAATTAAATTAAAATGAAATATTTACTTTTTCAATTACAAAACGGTTTTATTTCATAAAGATTTTCAAAATTGCAAATAAGTTTACACTGTTTTAGCGCCTAGTAAAGCAATAAATAAACATTAAAACGTGTGTGATTTTCTCTTTATATGTTTCTAATTATAAATATTATTGCATTTATTTGTGCTTGAGATTTCCAAACAATTTGATATCTAGGAAAACTATTCTTGACGTGTTCTCGTGATTATTTATTACGGGAACTAACCATATAGGATGTGTACAGAATTTTAATGAACTTAATGTTTAACTTAATTTAAAATCAAACGATTTGTTTATTTTTGACTCTTTGTCTTATTCAATGACAAAATTAAAACGTTGGTCACTATTTGCTAGGAATATACTTTTTGAATGTATTTAGTCAAATAAACTTTTTTAACAGAATTGAAATCAACGGTATTAGAAATTTCAATTCAACAATTATTTTATGAGTAATAATTAAAATTATACTAATACCTATGTACTTGCAAAACGCTGTAATAATAGACTGACTATTTGAATTTCAATTAACCCAATTTTTCAAAACAACGATTTTAAACAAATTAATGTTGGTATTTTAGGCAACATTAGAATTATTACAACAAATCTTGGCAATTTGCGGTACTAAAATAATTTTATTGTCACGCCAAGGTTAAGATTCATACACTGTAACATGTTATTAGAATGTTTTTGATCTAATTTTTTTAATGAAATTCTATTGCAATATTTGCAATGCAAATATCTGTTTAATGATAAATGAGATGATAGAAATCGAGTAATTATTGGAGTTGAGTTGTTATTGTATTAATAATTTTTATATGCTATTATTTTCTGGTTACTGATTGTAATTTTGGGAATTTTGAATACTTAGTAAATTTTGAAAATATTGTAAATTTTATTTTTTTTTAGATTTTTTACTTGTCAAACCCTCTTCTAAGCTTTTTTTAATATTTTTTTCCAGAAAATAAACGGATTTTACATGGAGTATCAGGAGAATTTCAATCTGGCGAACTATCAGTTATTATGGGGCCTTCTGGGGCAGGAAAAAGCACACTTCTTAATATACTGGCTGGATTCATGTAAGTTTAAAACTATTTCCTATTCAAATTTTAGACATTATCCAATGAGAATTTTATCCAATGGGAATTTTTATCTAATGAGAATTTTATACAATGGAAATTTTATTTAATGTGAATTTTATCCCATGGGAATTGTTTCCCATGGAAATTTTATCCAATGGAAATTTTATCCAATGGTAATTTTATCTAATGAGAATTTTATCCAATGAAAATTGTATTCAATGAGGATTTTATCCAACCTTAATTACATTTAATTTAATCCAATCATAAAATTCTACATCTTTAGGACAGTTCTAACCTCACTTTCTACTTTTAATATTTGAACGTGAAGATTTATCTTTGGCATTATGATAAAGTTAAAATTTACCGTCTCCAAATGGACGAGAAAGTGGTGTTTCTACAATACACTACATAAAATAGTTATTTTTGCATAGACCGTACTTAGGTAACTCAGCTAGTTTTTCCGGCAGGCGATCGGTTGAAGATCCGGTTTCATAAAACAACAACAGTTAGAACCAAGCAAGTCATCGTAGTGCATTGCTTCTAGAGTTTAATGCACTCTGAATATCGCGAAGAAATTGTGGAATTTCTTTTTATAAAATGACATTTATTTTATGAGGAACGTCGTACAAATACAATACAATTAATAAATGGGTTTGGCAGTGGCCTTAATTGGTTAAGTATGTTTTATGAACTTGCTAATGAATTAGTGTCAATATTATTAAGTTTGGATTTATCATAATATTTGCTTTAAGAATTTGTTGGTTGTCTTTAGTATGTAATTTATCTAAATAAATATTTTTAAGTTTTGTTTGATTTTGTTTAATGGACCACGAATATGAATGAATGAATTCCATGGTGACATCTTTAAATGCATTTTTTTTGTATTTCAATGCAACATTTTTTGCAATAATTCTTTACCTTAACCTTTCTTAATTAAATTATTTTTAAGAGCAAACATTTCTTAGTCTATATTATGTAGTCCTTGATAATCAAGCTTATTTTTATAATTACGAAAAATAAATAAATAAATAAAAAGTTCCAGTCTTCGTTTTATTAAGAAATAAGTTAAAAGGTGCGTTTTTGTAGTATACAGTCAGGCTTAACCGCTGGTTGATAACCAGTTCTATTTAAGTTTAAAAATAAGGATAATAATCAAGAATTAATGGACTTGAATGTTTTTGCCAAAAAAATAAAGTCAAGAATTCAGTTTTGATTTTATTTGTAAAACTGGATTTAAGTTCCTGCTTTATGCTTTGTGATCATTTCTGTGTGAGCTTTTTTATTGTTCCAATAGTTAAACAATATTTTCATTGCACAAACCTTGTGACAATAGTTTACTTTGTTAATTTTATTCGATCGTATAATTCTTATGAGTTTGAGAGCGAGTGCTTAATTCAATGAGTGTCTAGAAAAGTTTATAAACAAGTTGCATATATACCAGTATACTATATCTCTTTTTCTACGACATATAATTACTATCCAAAAATAATTTAAATTAAATATTTGTTTAGAGCGACATCTATAAAACAATAGAGTAACCAACTTGGGAATCTCAAATGTCAAACTTTTATGTATTGAGATAATAAAATAATTTTTGTTGTAGATAAAATATATTATGATTTTAAAGCTTGTCAATGTAATAATAATAGAAATATTTAACAAGGTATTATTAAATATTTAACAAGGTATCATTAAATACAATTTTTATGACAAATCATTATATGAAGATTTCAAAAATAATTATTATAATTATTAATAATAGTTCGGTTAGTAATATGTTATTTCTTGAATGTAAATTGCAAACTTGACCTGCTAAATTACTACTCTATAATAAAATATTACTTAATTCCACAAGTAATAAGCTTATAATTATAATTAAAACACTGCTTGACAAATAATACAGGGTTGTACATACATGAGACACCCTTTTTAAATTGTTATTGAGAGATATATGTAGGTAGAGAAAAAATTAAACTGTAAATTTATTTTTTTGTATACGAAGTAATGCTATGGTTTTCGTTTCCAAGTTACAGGGTGTTATTTTAAAAATACCAGATGCAATTTTTTTCAACAACTGTACTTTTTTATATTATAAAACAATGGCCTCCTCGATGGCCAGACCTCAGTGTGTTAATTTTCTTTAAGAAATATTAAAATGGAAAAAACGGACTATTAAAACACAGCTAAAGTTATATATAAAGTTTGTATTATAAAGTAATGGTACATGTTATACGTTGAACGTTTCTTCTTTTTGCAGAACTCGAGGAAGTGGCGGAACGGTCATGCTGAATGGCGAGGTACGTGACCAGAGCCCGCGCTATAGAAAGTTGTCCGCATACATCCCGCAAGACGAGGAACTTCGGCTGGCATTGACTGCCAAAGAAGCCATGACTTTTGCCGCTAACCTCAAATTGGGTTACGGAGTCACCGGCGAATACAAACAGCAACAGGTGAGATCTGAAAAATTAGGATTTTTTTATATCCTTTTTTTTTTAAACAAATCATAGTTGTATATACGTATACAGTGTGTATTAAAACGAATAGATACACTTAAATAAAACAAGTGCCAAACCCCGCCCACTGTGGTACGGATTGAAAAAGTTATGTTCGTTATTTTAGAAATATTTTTGTTTGAGAATTTATAGGTCTTATTTTTTTCGAATTCGTTTGTTTTGTTTTAATGCATTTCTGCAAATAAAAACCAAGTATTGTTTAAAATCCATTAAATTCCAGTTAATGGCGAAAATGTATTTCTTAAAAACTATACACATTTCCCTACGACAGCGTCGGAGCTACTGAACAAAGTAGATCAAACTGCTTGCCCTTGTATCTGGCTGCATGCCGCGCTATTGCCATATGCTATTATTGTTTCCTAAAAGGGTTGTTTTTCTTTTTTTTATATTAAAAGTAAGAAAATTAACTAAATGAAATTATTTTTGACATATTATTAATTTTTTTGTTATGTTTCAAACAAATAAAATTGAAATATTTATTAAATAATTATAATCGTTCTCTTCTGATTTAAAACAACCTGGCAACTATGGTTCGTAATTACGAATGGCTTGGTTTATACCACACCCAAGTTTGTTTCTTTTTCTCTGATCAGAATATAATTTGTCATCCTTGTCTCCAGCCTTACTTACTTGATTCTATACAGTCTGTATACATATATTCACAGAATATTCGGAAAAATAATATTCAATAATTACTCACCAGAA
This sequence comes from Brassicogethes aeneus, assembly GCA_921294245.1. Classification (NCBI taxonomy): domain Eukaryota; kingdom Metazoa; phylum Arthropoda; class Insecta; order Coleoptera; family Nitidulidae; genus Brassicogethes; species Brassicogethes aeneus. Next base: position 48,409,122 of record OV121138.1, on the reverse strand, counting down.
ATGTGGTACTAACTTCACAATGATACACTTCCTAACACTAACTAAAACTGCAAACTGATGATGATGCAGATTGCAGTTGAGCGACCGGCCGGCGTCTTATTTCAAGCGGGAAATCATTTCATTGGTTATCTTAGGTGGTGTGATGCCTCACTCCCGAACAAATTGTCCAATATTGTAAAATTTATATTGTAACTCAAAGTTATACTATATTTATACGAATTATTTAAAAATTGTACAAATGAGTAACATTTATTTTTGAAATACTTTTAAAAACAGATTTCAACTCTTTTCTTGACAATATTGTGCAAATGGTTAAATATAAAATCTTACTGTTTCCAACAAATTATAGAAAATTGACTCTGCCATTAACTATTTCACACAAAAGTTGTAATTCCTACATCCTTTTAAGGATAAAAGCAAGGATAATGATGTAAACATAAAGGAAAAGACTTGAAAGTAATTTATTTATATTTTATACACACAAAACTAAATATAAAATAAATCAACTGATAATAAAAGTCTTAAGTTTGGTTCGATAACTAAAGAAAAGCGTTTCTATAAAACGATGTAAATGATTTTTAGGTGTTTGTTTACTACTAACAAATATTTTCTCAAGCTAAATTTCACAATTTATAATTTAATGCCTAGGTTTAGCTATGTATAGAATTTCTATTCTATAAATTCTTTGTTAAATGCCCAGGTTACAAGGACTAAAGTTATTAGTGGCTGCTTTTTCACTATTACAATTTTGACTAATTAATTTTAAAAGAGAACGTTAAACACGCATTAAACGGCTACAAAAACATGCGTTGCGGAAAAACAAACTGTTTTGCCTATTTATTAGCCTAAAGGCATACTTAAACGTGTATTTTCTAATGTAAATTCCACTTAACAAAACAATACCTACAAAGAAACATTTAAATATGCATGATCCTTGAATAAAGCATAAATAATTCAATTGCGCTATTTAATTTTAGAATTAAAATGGGCAGGTTTTATTACACAATTTGAGGACAATAATACAAACATCTGTTCTTTTTTTTGCCACCTTTAAAATTTAACTTTATGTCTTGTTAAAATATGTTGAACACAATTTATTTTACTAAAAACAAGGAAATATGGATTTAAATCAGCCTATGTGTTGCTGTTCTGACAGTGTTGCCAGATTTAAAATATCGGTTTGTTATTGCTGACAAAATTTGACAGTTTTTAATAAAGCTAAATTAATAATGACAGAATAATTTAATAAAAGCCGCCTTGGTTTACTTGCATATTATGTAAGACATAAAATCTAAAATGAATCATTAACTGTTAAAATGGTGTCAAGGAATGACTACAGTTCAAGTTCAAGTTAGAAGATTATTCAAATGGTCGCTATAAAATATACCTGCTTGAAATTCTAATAGAAAAAAAGTATAAAAAGTATGTTTAATTTATTGTAGCTTACATTGAAATTGAGTCAAGTTGAGTTGTCAAAATTCGTAGTTAAAAATGCAATTAATTTGGCTTTGGTGGTGCGTAGATGAGTAAAATCATATAAAAAAGTAGTTAAATATAGGTGACTACGGCCCAGGAGAGACAAAATATTCCTAGCGGATAACAATCTTCGCTTTGAAAATAATTTATATAAAAGAAATTAAAATTTTATGTGTACACACGTGAATGTTGTCCTTTTTTACTCCAAAAATGTCCGTTGAGGCATTTGGCATAACTTCACCGAAATTAAGTTTTCCCTTAAAAGTTCTTTTAATTTAGAATCTGATATTATTTTTGGCATGTTATCTTTTTATATCGATATTATATAATAATTAACACGTAAATTATCAATAATAAATATTACTGTCATTAAGTCCACTTTTTATAAACAATCAACATGATTCATGACCACAAAAAACTAATAATGACACAGAGTCCAGAATAATAAATATATTTTTTTTATAACAATTGATAAGTCATTTTAATATCCTTTGTATATGACTAACAAAAAACTATCATAAACACCTCTAGGAAACAATTATTTTAATAGTGTGTTAACAAAGTCTATATATAACGTTAAAAATGCCCCAGACAAAAAACGATTATTTTTATTACCATTATATTTTTCCAGGTAATCGAAATACTGGACCTACTCGGTTTGGGCGAGTGCCATCACACATTGACCTCAAGATTATCGGGAGGTCAACGAAAAAGACTTGCCGTGGCCTTAGAACTACTCAGCAACCCTCCAATATTATTTTTAGATGAACCCACCACGTAAGAATCTTCTTTTTCAAGGATAACTTTTTTGTGTGCAAATTAAATTTTTTTTGGACAGCATATTTGAAATTTCGAGCAAAATTTAGTCCAAATTGACACCAAGAACGCTTTTCTAGCCTTAAAATTAAGCATTTTTGGTTATTAGTATACAGGGTGTAACATATTCTCCGGTGCAAAATTGATATCCCTAAATATTGGTGTAAATTAATAATTCTTTTTTGCAAGGATTTTAAATCTATAATACTTTAAACATTAAACTAAAAATCCACCAAAACTTAAAACTAAAACTTCTCCTTGCAGTGGTTTGGACAGTTCCTCGTGCACCCAATGTATATCCCTATTCAAAAGGCTCGCACAGGAAGGTAGAACCGTCGTGTGTACAATTCATCAACCGTCAGCCCTGCTATTCGAAATGTTCGACAAATTATACGCGGTATCGTCCGGAAAATGTATTTATAACGGCACTATTAGTGGCTTGGTCCCTCATTTGGAAACGCTGAATTTGAAATGCCCGCCTTATCACAACCCGGCAGATTTTCGTAAGTAATGATATAGTATATTAGGCAACCCATCATACGTAGTACCATAGAAATAACACTGTAAATAACACTATAAAATGTATAGATGATACTATAAAGTATTAAAATTATTATTATATACTGAATATTAAATATTGTTTGAAAAGAATATTGTTGTTTAATTATTTGTATTTTTTAGTAATGGAGGTGGCTATAGGAGAGCATGGTACTGATGTAAATACTTTATCTACAGCTGCAGCTGCAAATTCACTAAGTATTGAATATAGTAAAGGTAAAAAACATGAAGCCATAAATCGAACTTTAAAAACCAAAAATAAATAATTTTAGGGGAAAAAATAAGAAAATACCCCACACCTATAGAAAAGTCTAGTTCCCATTCGTCCTCAGCTGCAATAATTATGCAATTTTTGCTCCTTTATAAAAGAAATTTATTGACGACTAAAAGAAACTATGTAAGTAATCGTTTTCAACACATCTTTCTAAAAACAAGACAGAAAATTGTTTAGGATAAAAATTTTAACATTTAAATATTTTTATAAAATACAAGGCCTACTATGTAAATTTTTACAAATTCATACCCCTCAAACGAAAAAATATTTGATTGATTTTGATTTAATATTTTTTTTAGATGTATTTGGTAAATAGACTTATAGCCCATATTGTAATAGGACTTATTTTTGGTTATTTATACAAGGATGTTGGTTCGACAGCCCATACTATTTTAGCTAATTATGTTTATTTATATGGTTCTTTGCTGCTTATAGTTTATACTGGAAAAATGTCTGTCACATTATCATGTAAGTAACCTTTATAATATAATAACTATTTTAATTATTAACATACATAGGATTTTTTATTATTCTTTTTTTTTGTAGTTCCTCTGGAAATGCGAATATTAACTAGGGAACATTTTAATAGATGGTACAAGCTGACCCCCTACTTACTTTCTGTGATATTAATTGAGATACCTTTTCAGGTAAGTTAATAATTATAATTAATAACCATAAATAAAATAAATTAATAAAAATTTTTGGCAAGTTTTTTAAATTATGCCACTGAGTTTATCCTAATATTTTTTAAATGTATGCCACTGTGCAAAATTGTCCTACCATTTTTTAATTTTAAACTAGTGTGCGATCTGTCCATACATACATGTATATGTATATACATATATACATCTATGTCAATTTTTCATTTATACAGTCCATGTAACCTTTACTTTTTTAGGTTATTTGTACGTGGTCCTACGTAATGATCTCCTATTGGCTTACTGGTCAACCAATGGACTTTAGGCTCTACCTGTTCCTATTGTTTTGCACATTGTTGACACTTTGTGCGCAGAGCATGGGGTACTTTATTGGAGCTACCACACCCATCAAGGTAAAATGTGTATTAAAAATATATCAATTTATTGGATGATTTTATCATTTGTACAACTTTTTAAAATTTAATCCCGGCGCATCCGCCATTTTTGCAAGTTTTTGATTTTCTTACCTTTCTCATGGGGTACTTTATTGGAGCTACCACACCCATCGAGGTAAAAAATGTGTATTAAAAATATATCAATTTATTGGATGATTATATCATTTGTACAACATTTTAAAATTTAATCCCGGCGCATCCGCCATTTTTGCAAGTTCTTGATTTTCTTACCTTTCTTACCTTAGATTGCTGTATTTGTGGGACCGGTAATAGCCTGCTTCTTCTCAGTCTTTGGGTTTTGTCTCCGTTATATCGACACCCCTGCCATATTTAAATGGCTCTTCAAAATTTCGTACTACAGGGCTGGATTTCAAAGTGTGGTGTTTTCAATATACGGCTTGAGCAGAAAGAATCTGATATGTCCCGAGGATATGGTGTACTGTCATTACCAGGACCCATCGAAATTTTTGAAGGAAATGGATATTACTAACGTCGACTTAGTATCAAATATTTCACTGATTGTTTTGATATGGTGCTTGATGCATGC